>JARHVA010004929.1:0-592500 GCA_037957365.1 Torreya grandis | reverse complement strand
ATTAAGATTTTTTCCAAGTAATTTTTCAAAGTTTCAAGTTTTCTTTAAAATATGTATAAAATAATAGCACCTTCTTGTTTTGATATTTTTCTGATATAAATATATCTCATGCTATTTAATTCTTAACAACAATATTTATTTTATTTATGGTCAATAGCTAATAAGCATGAAATAAATTTATTTTGATAATTTTTTGTTGGAATTGTGTAGGTTTAAAATTTACAAAAAGAAGATAAAGGTATATCATTTTATAAGAATGATATTATTCGAGTGTCTAAAGTGGTATTAGATATTTTTTGCATTATAACTTCAAAAATATTGTTTATGCATGTTGGTTTTATTAATATATTATTGACATTATTAGTGATTGTTGGATAATAATATATTATCCCACCCAAAAAAGGGGAAAAAGGTCTTGATATGGTATAACTTCTATACCCCAACATTGTAACAAGCCTCACATTCATTTTATATTCCCCTCATATCGAGTTTTAGTTTTCTAGATTAAAAAAAGTGTTGTCGATAATTGTCTATTTTTATGGTTTTGTTCTAGCAATGTGAGATTGAATGTGCCAAATATAAAAACTTTAAAACATATGTCCTTTTAAAGTGCCTATTGAAAAAAAATGTAACCATATAAACATATATGGCAATGTGAATTAAAATACGATACTTGTTATGTCTTGATGTCATATGAATTTATACAAATGTACCTATTTATATAAATCATGGTAAAAGTAAATGTTACATCTTATATATTTCAATGTAACTCTATTTGCATTAGTAAAATTTAATGACTACCTAAAAATATACACAATAGAACCAAATGTATGTGTTTCCATTTTACTCATTTCTATTTTGGCAACAAAACCTAAATGGATATGACATTAGTTGCACTATGCATGTAAAATTTGTGGGCTATTTCCTTGATGTGACTCAAAGTATAATATTTTTTACTTCTATCCATGATACAAATATATTTTATTATAGTTGAATCAAAAAGTTTGAAATCTCAAAACACTACTTAACCAAATGTCATTGTGTCAAAAACTTGTTGTGAGGGGAATGATTAAGTGAATGTGGAGACCCAAAAAAATTATTATTGAAAAATTTTATTCATTTTTTGGTGTATTAAGATATTTATGTAATTAATAAAAAAATTTATACAATTTATATTTCATGTAATAGTGTGAACTCACATACCTTTTATTCTTTATACATGTGTAGAAAAAAATTATAGTCAATTGATACTTGGGTCACATTGAAGTATAATATTTTGAGACTAAACCTAGTATAAGAGCTCGAATAATGATTTATTCATCTAAAAATAATTATTACAAAGGGATATTAAATATCCATATTACAAGCATAAATAACTTCCTACAAAATAGGAAGGAATACAAACAAACAGACCCAGGATGGACTTCGGGTGTAACAACATAGCAAATTAACAATAAAATACACATGGTGAATTAATCATCAAATATAATAATATAACATTCTCCCCCTTAATTCAGCATAACTTGAAGTGAACAGGAGTGAAATTATCTAAATGCTCCGAATTTGTCATGTGCAAGTGACTTGGTGAAGACATTTGCACAATGTTCTTCTATTAGGAAATACTAGATTTGGATGTTTTGTTGTTGTGCATGTTTGTAAATGAAATGAACTTGCACCTTAATGTGTTTTGTGTGTTCATGAATAATGGATTGTAAACAAGTTTGAGAACACTCTCATTATCATAGTATAGGATGATAGGTGTCTTCTGTGGTACTCCAAATCCTTCTAGTATACGACATAACCATAATGCTTCATAGATAGCTTCTCCTATAGCATGATATTTTTCTTCAGTGGAAGATCGAGAAACAATGTTCTATTTCTTGCTCCACTAGGACATAGGACTAGATCCTAAAAAGAACACATATCCAAAAGTGGATTTTTTGCCATCAATATTTCCTACATTATCTGAGTTATAATATCCTATCAAGAAGAAATTGTCATTATTATTATATTTTAGGCCAAAGTCCATTATACCCTTGATATATCTTAGTATACACTTTGTTGATTTCTAGTGAGACATCTTTAGCTCCTGCATGAACCGTGAAAGATAGCTGACTACATAGCTGAATTCTGGCCTAGTATATGTTAAGTAAATAAGGCACCCAAGTAACTACTAATAGAGATTTATATTTACTTGTGGTGATATATCTATATGAGAAAACTGAAGCCTTGTCTATGTAGGTGTATTAACTAGATTATTATCCATCATACTAAATTTATCAAGCATTATCTTGGCATATTTTATCTAGGACATGAATATGTGGTGTTCCTTTTACCATACTTCTAATCCAAGAGAATAGTGTAGATACCTGAGATCTATCATGTCAAATGATTAGTTAAGATCTTTCTTGGTTATATTTATCATCTTCATTGAACTACCAGTGCTGATTGGATCATCGACATATACTATAACAATTACAATCTCTCCCCCTTGCTATTTTAGGTAAAGATTTGGATCATATGGATACCTCTAGAATCCATATTTGATGAGATGTTCATTGATATTTATGTACCAGGATCGAGGAGCCTATTTGAGACCATACAGATATTTTATGATTCTAAATACTTCTTCATCCTTACCAAGTGAGACAAAACCTTTTGGTTGTGTCATGTAAACTTCTTCTTGTAGATCTCTATTGAAAATGACACTTTTTACATCCATTTGGTGGATCTTCCATCCAAATTGTGCAGTCAAAGCAAATATCATTAAAATTATTTTGATCTTGGTCATAGGAGAAAGTGTCTCCTCATAATCTATGCCTTATGTGCATATCCTTTATCCATGATTCAAGCCTTTTGATTTTCCATAATACCATCTATTTTGTATTTCATTTTGAAGACCCATTTATAATTGATTAGCTTCTTCCCTAGTGGAAGATCTTCAAGCTGCCATGTTTTATGTTTCATCAATGATTGATATTCTGCATCCATGACATCCTTCCAAGGTTTAGACTCTAGGGCTTCCTAAACTATTGAGGGATCTACTGATTCTACAATTGTGCTCATTTGGGCTAAATTGACCTCATATTGAGTCATGCTACAAGTCTTTGGTCCAATAGTTCATTTTTCTAAAGATTTATCTGATTTAGCATCTCTTAATGTACTTATATACCATTTAGGCATACATTTCAATGTTTTTATGGGTTGATCTGCATTAACTGATTGATTGTCCTCATCATCATGGTCACCTTCAGTGTTGTTATGACCTTTTGAATTGTCTAAACATTTGATTATTGAATCACATGAGTTTTTGGAAGGCAAACTGGTTTTACTTTTCTCATCAAATTCTACATCCCTGATGATGGAGATCTTCTTTGTTTTATGGTTAATCAACCTATAGACTAATGACTCTTCATTGTACCCTAAGAAGAGATAAGGAATCGATCTATTATCCAATTTCTTTATATTATTTTTAAGAACATACATATAAGCCTTACATCCCAAAAATTAAATATGAGCAATGGATGGTTTATGCCCTATCTAGGTTTTATGTGGACTCATATTATGAAGAGCTATAGTAGGTGACCTGTTCAATAAATAAACTATTTTTTTCACTGCTTTGGCCCAATATGTGCATGTCAAACCTAAATACTCAATCATGTTACACACCATTTCCATGATAGTGCAATTTCATCATTCTACAACACCATTTTGTTGTGGAGTGTATGGTGGAGCCATTTGTTAATGAATGCCATGTTATTTCAAATAAACAAAAAAATATTTACTGGTGAATTCTCCCCCTTGATCTAAGTAGAGAGCCTTAATTTTACAACCAGTTTTAGTTTTAACTATTGCTTTGAACTCTTTGAAATTATTGTAGCCTTGGTCTTTGGTCTTTAGATAGTAGACCCAAATCTTGCATGAGTATTTTTCAAAAAAAACATGAAATAATGAAACCCATAGTGAATGGATCTCATGGGGTTGGATAGATCATTATTCAACAAATCAAGCTTACCATATGCTCTTGAGGAACTTTGACTAAAAAAAGTTTGATGTTGTTTCCCTACTAGACAACCAGTATAGAGATCTATATTTTTATTCAACTAAGGAAGTCCATAGACCATGTTATGATTGCTAAGTTCTTTGAGGTATCCAAAACTGACATGACCATATCAATGATGTCATAGTAGTATAATAATGTCGATGTTATTATCTGTCTCGGACATTAGTGTCCAAAATCTATCAAAATAGGTATATGATTAAAACTTATAGAGGTATAAGATAAGTATATTTTAAGCATTATAGGAAAGATACAATGTCTGTGTTATCAATATAATATTGGTTAGATTAAGAGATAGGCCAAGGGATACAAGACAAAGCAGATGCGAGACTTGAAAAATCAAGATATGTGTATAACTAAGAGGAATAGCCAAGGCTTGAGTTTGGAAAGTGTACAAGACTGATGTGCTACATAATCATAAAATATTATCTACGTTTAACCCCTTTAATCTAGTAATGAAATTACTAGTTTAAAGGAAAGGAATAAGTACCTGGTTATGTATGCACACCTTATCTTTGCTTGAGTTGAATTTTAGTGCTTTGTTGGTGACCGAAATGCAATCAATAACATGTTATATTTTAAAATCAATGCATATAATCTAGTTTAAAATTACTTGAAATATATTTAAATTGAAATAACAAGGTTTAAAAGTAAACTTTTGTGTTGATGTAATTGCCTTGCTTATTGACAAGTTGTTTTAAAAAATATGTATCATTTTAAGGATCTGTAACTAAGATGAGGATAAATATAGATAAATTCTTTAAAGTGAATATGTACACACACACACACACACACACACACACACACACACACACACACACACACACACAGGTGCATGCCTCCAATGTTGGAGAAAAAGTGAGTTACCCCCTGGTAGTTGAGATTAGCTCGATTGTGCAACCTAATATTACTTATAACTTGGTGAGTTTGACTGCTACACTCCTCAACCATATCAAAAGGTGAACCAACTACTATAGTAGATTGATTCAATAAAGTTCATAAAAGTTCATGGGGTATCTGTACGTGTAATATTTTTGAATTCTAAAACTAATTTAAACTTTGTAATATTAGGCACATGTTGCATAGCATATGCACCTTAGATATGTCTCATTATAAAAATTGATATAATAATAATACCAATGTATAGTATTATGCCACAACTATGAACCTGAATCTTATAACTATGTATTTTGGTCAATTTGGATAACTATGTAAGTGTTGAGGACATGCTTCCAAAGCATGCCCCAACTATATATGGAGAATTATGAAAAATGATATGAGTACCAATATGGAGGAAAAATTAACAAAATATGCCCCTATTATAAATTGGATATGTTGAATACTGAATAAGTGTGAAGAACATGCTTCAAAAACATGCCTCCACTGAATCTAGAAACTATGAATGTGTGGAAGCCATGTCCATATGGCATGCCCGTATTGAGTCTGTAAAATGATATAAGTACCAAATACTAAATGAGTCATGCCCCACTATAATTTGGAAATTGTGAATGTGTGGAAGCCATGTCCATATGGCATGCCCCCATGAAATCTAAAAACTGTGTATGTGTGGAGAATATGCTTCCCAAGCATGTGCCCACTAATATGGCCCCCTTTTGAGGTGAGGAAACATAATACTTGGAAGTTAGCTCACTTCAAAAGGGTAAGATAACTATAAAATATGTGAATGTAACCATGTATCATATAAAAGGAACATGTCTAGGTAAATGTATTATCGAAGCACATTGAACCAATGTGATCACATGTAGGTCTAAGATGCATGATAAAGATCATAATAATGTCTAGATAGTAACACTACAAGTTCAATAGGTAAGCAAATATACATACAAGAGCACTCAAAATTAAGTCAACAAAAAAGGTCTTAGGAGACCACAAACAAGGGGCATGTTCAAATGTTGTGAAATTTAATAGACATGACTTATTCAAATATCCACAAAACAAGGAATGCATATTCAAATTTCCATACAATAAGAAATGACATATTCAAATATACAAGAAAGAAAACATAGGCACATAAGCCATATACAACAGAGCATATTCAAATGTGTGAACAAGCAAGATAATAGCAAAGAAAAACACTCAAGGGAGTGTATAAAATAAAAACATAAGCAACTAGCACAAACATGTCATAGTGGCCCATAGATCAAATGTATTAGCAAAAAATGTCAAGTGCATAATGTATCAAGTACCATGTGCAATATATATAAGCATGTATAAGACATGTGTGAGTACATAAGAGCCCAATCATGAAAATGTGATGATACCATAGAATGATATAACCTAGAAGTATCAAAATCATAGAAGATGGATGCCCCCAATGTTTTGGCAATGTGAGTAGAGGGAAAGCCCAACACCCATATATATATATATATATATATATATATATATGAGTTGTTGGGAATAGTTTTCACATTAGGTGAAATTAGGTATTTACTGTGAGGTAAAAGGTAATAGTTGATATTTATCAAGTGGTAAATAGTAATAGGTTAGTATAACCGTATGGTTAATATGAGAAGTTTGTTAGAATATTATTGTTGTGATATATTGTTATATATTATAACAATATATTGTATTCTCTATTATAGGAGGTTTTGTAGATGAGATAAAATAGGTGTGTGCTTTGTCAAAGGAGAGATATTGTAGAAATTTGGGAATCCCCGGATATAGGAAATATTCATATATATATTTGTATGTAAAGTTTAGAATGAATTAATTAGATCAAGAAATGAGAATATAGTGTGTTTTATTATTCTTGTGTTTATTAGCTTCAGGGGTTGTCTTCATTTGGTACCAGAGCATTATGGGTTTCTAAGCATTATGAGGGGTAGTTGCAGTGAGCTTTATCCCTGTGGATGAAAGATTGGATATTTTTTTCTGTAGTATGGTGTAATGGTATTTGATTTATTTTTGCATCAATAACATTTGGCAAATCACCTAATATTTATATCCAAGTGTTACACATATCAGGATTTGACTGGCTCAACTTGACTTTGTTCGTAGTATTGCTTCCCTTTTTTATGCAGATCGAGGTTTTTCTTTGGTGGAGGTTCTGATCAGAATCAAATGATAAATGTTATAGCGCTAGTGAGTTGTATTGACCGATGTGCCCTATTCCGTCATCTGCATCAATAACTGTGGAATGACATTCTCTATATATACGTCGAGCTTCTTACGGCCGGCCTGCATATTTCTTCAAATCGATAGGTCTCAGATTTCTCTCTGCGGGCAGTTTCAAAAACCCCTCGCCCTACGTTCTCCACAATCACGGATCCCTCCAGGACGACTCACCTCAATTCCTAAGTCGACACCCAAGCATGAATTGCAGTCCTCACTTCTAGATCAAATTCTCCTATCTGAAATCAGAATGCAAGCTAAAGCTGTGTCTTTGCAACAAATCTAGATAACCGACAGCGGTCATTGCTCAGTATATGAGCTATTGTTAATTTTGGCAACACCATTCTATTCTGAGTTTTGTATAGAGCTGGATAATTGTTGACAACATGGCTGCAAGCTTGTTTACTTCAATCCTCATCATGTGGACATGCGGAAGAATTACATCAACCGCTATTTTCAGGTTAGAGTATTAATCGGTCAAAGTTTAGTATAGCTTTTTGTTATATTAAACACCGATGTTAAGTTTTTAAGTTTTAAAAGTCAATTAATTTGTGGGATGAAAAAGTTGATTTAAATTTGTCTTAGGTCATTAAGTTAGTTTTGTGGGTTCTTATTTGTGAAAAAAAAAATAAAGTGTTCACATGTCAATAAGTCATTTTTAAAATTATTATTTAAGTCAATAGTTTTTATGGTAGTTTAATAGTTTAGTCAAGTTCTTTTTTAGTATTGAGTCTATTATTAGGAGTCATTTTAGTTTTGTATGTCGACATTGTTAAAAATAGGTTTTAGTTTAAATAAATGTCAAAGTTTTTTATTGGGCTATTATCAATGTGATATTTGAACTCAATGGATGATGGAGGATACACAAAAGAAGGAGGTCTTTTAGCGATCTCTTGTCAGTCACTAATGACGGGGCCGCATCAATGTTTTGGTGACGTGTGTGGTGTGTATTTTTTTTAGTTTTTCAGTGTGGTGTGTTTTTATTTTCATTGTGTAATAAGAATATACGATAATCACTGTTCAGGTAATGTAATTTGTGTGAAATTCTAAACATGATTTCTGGATGTGAAGACATTGTAAAAAGACAAAAGCACCAATGTAAGTCAATTCGTGGATTTTGAAAAGGTTTGTGATAGAGATCTAGAAAACCACCAGAAGGTGAACAATGTTTTGACAATAATTAGGAGAGTATCTACTACAGAGATCCCATGACTGTCTTATTTCTTTATGTAGATGACCCTCAGTGACACATCTGTTGTAGTCATGTAATATAAATGTGAGATGCATTTCTTTGCATATAATGGTCATGTGCAACAAGATTGCGTCAATAGTATCTAAACTTTTGCGTCAATACTTACTATGATTTTTATGGATAATGTTGAATAAAAAAATATTTTGGACCCATTCAAACTATATGTATCATATAATAAAATTGTAAAATTTGAATGTTTTTTTAGTGAATTTTATTGTGAATGAGCTTGGAATGAAAGCAAATTTCTAAAGTGATTCTCAATTCTCATGAATATTACTATAAATGATAGACAAAGACCTCATACATATCTATCGAATTCAACTATATATACCAAAGAAAATATGTGTAATAGACAAAATAAAAACTTGAACAAACAAATCAATTAAAATAATAATAAAATTTAAATTTAATATTAATTAATATTATTATTTTTCATTTTTTTTTTTAAATTTTAAATTAATAATTAACTACTATACATATTATAAATAAAGATAGCGAAATTTTTTTTTTTTAAAGATGTCCCATTCCATTTATTTCACAAATTAAAAATCATACTTCTTTTACATAAATCTATTTATGATATATATATACTATTAAATAAATAAATAATAAATTTTAAATAAATAAATAAATATATAAATAAATAAATAATAAATTTTAAATTTAATTCTATTAAATAATAGATTATAAAAATTCTTATAACAACCTCAATTCCATCTACCATATATTATTAAAATAAATAAAAAATAAATATCTTTAGAAAATTAATTTATCAAAATTATATATAATATACTAATATATGAAATTTTGATCTCCTAAGAAACAATAATTATCATTACGCCACCACCTAATAAATTATTACTAATAATTTTTAAATAAAACATAAATTAATAAATATTTAAATTTTGTTAATTAAAAATTATTAAAACTATCTAATAATTAATAATTAAAGATAAATCATTATGTTAATAAAAATATATATTCAAATTATTTGTAGTATAAATAAATTTGTTTTTATAAAAAAATAATTAATTATTTTATAAAAATTTTAGTTTATAATTTTAAATTTTAATATTGAATTATTATGTTGAGATGAATGCTTCAATAATATTTAAAGGATGGTGGGTTTTAATGTAATAAGTTCACTTTTAATTCCACCATTTAATTTAACATCGATTTGATTAATATTTTAAAAAAAATTATTAAGAAAACCCAAACTATTATTATTATATTATATTAATTTTTATTAAAAATATAATTTTTCAGTGGACATTATTACAACTTAAAACCTAAATGATATTATTGTACCATATTATTTTTTATTGGAATTATAATTTTATTAGGGGACACTATTACAAATTAATAACATAAAATACATTTTTGTTTTAAAAAAAACCACCCTCCACCATCATATATTAATTTTTTCTTCTTTGACTTATAAAGATTTTAAAATTATATATTTTTACCATTATAATATCCATAATATCAAATTTCATTCTTTGTTTGCTTTATGTATTGTCAAGTTCAACGAAGATTTGTTTTTCATTCTATATAGTAAAATTAATTATTTTTATCAAAACTTCAATACTAATTTGTGTTTACAATGAATTACTTATACTTCCATCTAAAACTCTAAAATATATTTTGAGTGGCATTGCACCCACACTCTCAATTTTATTAAATGATGATGATAAAATTAGGTTTATTTATATGCTTAAAAAACTGTTGTTCTAATAAATTATTAATTGCATTGTTATTTTTTAAGGTGAACTTGTAGTTGAAGTTAAAGAAGAAGCAATACTTTTCGAGATGTCAATTACCTTGTAGCTGCATTATAGGACAATACTTTTCCCAAATTTAATTTACAAATAAAATAAAAATAAAGTTATGTTTAAATTTGTAAAATAAATCTGATTGTTGTATGAGTCGTGGATTTAACTACAATTCTTTGCAGTAAATTAAAATCAAAATGTTTTGTAGATGCAATGTAAATCTTTAAGCACAATGAACTATTAAAGCATATATGTATTCTCTTTAGTGTTTTCATCTTTTATTATGATTTATGTGGGTAATGTTGAATAACAAAATATTCTAAACGTGTTTCAATTAAACATATCATATAATAAAATTGTAAAATTTAAATGTTTGTTAAATAAAATTTATTATGAATGCATTTAAAATGAATGCAAATTTATAAAATATTTTTTAATACTCATAACCATTGTTATAAATGATAAACAAAAACCTTATAAATAATTATCAAATTTAATTATATATACCAAAAATAAAATAATATATAAAATAATAATTAATTTATATATATCTTAAATAAATTTATATAGAAAACATTTTATTTTTAAAAGTATCCTATTCTATTTATTTCAGAAATTTAAAATCATAAATATCTTACACTTATTTATATGAAACGGACAAGTGTTCCAGGAATGACAACACGATTAGAAATGAAAAGGCGGCTGCCGAAACACGGCAAACAGTGAAGCAATACCTGGTGGCCGGGTGACGTGCCAATTTCGGATGCCCAAAGCTTACGAAGCTGGTGATTCGTGGCAGCTGTAATTCGTTACCAAACATATCCATTTCGATGTCTTTGGTGATTCGTGGCAGTTGAAAATTATTTGTTTAGAATTTCTTTTATAAAATGTCAGGATAATTAAATTTATTAAAAAAATAATAATTATCTATATAATCATAAAGAGTCGATAGTGAATATAAATAAATTAATTGAAAAGGTAGATTTAAATTTTCAATACTTATTATATCATGTTTAATATATAAATAGTTGATATTGTCTTTTATTTTTATATATATAGATTGAAAAACTAAATTTATTTTTTTTAATATTTATTATATTATATAAATAGTATAAAGTTTAATATGTAGATATAAATAGTATAAAATTTAATATGTAAATAGTTGATATTGTTTTAGAATATTTTTATTGATGTATTAAATTTTGTTCATATAATAATATATTATGTGGTATTGCATTCAAAAATAAATATGAGATATTTAAATTTAAAGATAAGTCGAATATTGATACAAGAATAATGAGAAGTTTTTTTTAGGTATAGAGATATAGTCATAGATATAAATGAATAAATATTTACATATTATAAATTAAAATATTTGAAAAATATAATTTGAAAAAAAATAAAAATAAAAAATTGAAAAGTAAATTTCAAAAATTATGGAAAATTTAGTAATATAGAGTAGAGAAGTGGTGTTGCTTGTGCTTGAGAATGGGCAATTATACATGTTAGTATCACAAAAATAATAATAATTAAATAACTATAAATATTAATAATCAAGGAAAGATTTGTAGAAAGTAAATATTATAAATTGTGATTTTTTTTTAATATAGAATAGGGAGGTGGCATTAATAATTATATTTGAGATTGGAAAATTATACATATTTCATTTTAATTAAGAAAATATATTTTTAGAAAATGTAATATGTTTTAATATCATTTCAAATAATATTCTTAATTTTTTTGTAAATTAAACTTTATAATTACTACAATAATATATCAATTCAAATCGTTTGATTGATTACACTTTAAAAAATATTTACTTTGAATGAAAACTATAATACTACACTTTGACAATGACCAAACAAATCAAAAATTAATAAAATTTAAGATTTAAAAAAAATAAATAAAATAAATAAAAGAAGAAAAAGAAAAAGAAAACAAACAAACCAAAAAAAATTACATAATATTAATGAGTGTTACAATTTAAAATCACATGGGTGCTTATAGTTGATTGTATGGTTCTAACGTTAGAACTTTATTAAGGAGAAATCACTATTTTCATTATTATAAAGATGGGAAAGTTTTTCTCTTCTAAGAGTCCTGCTCCACACAAGAAGGGACAAATTGTGGTGCTTTTCGTAACATTAGATTTGAAGTTGGATTTTATTATGAATATATATATATACATGCAGGGTAAGAGCCATGATCCAGAACAAAGGGATAACGTAGCTCATAACATTGGATTTGAAGTAAGGTTTTACTATGCAATTTTACAAATAAAAATGTGCTTTTCAATTAAAATATGGAAATGTCAAAGGGATAACGTAGCTCATAACATTGGATTTGAAGTAAGGTTTTACTATGCAATTTTACAAATAAAAATGTGCTTTTCAATTAAAATATGGAAATGTTCTTTTTTCCTCTTTTCAAGAATAATAAAATAGTATCACTCACCATGAACATGATTTTTGATTTTTTTTTTTTAATTTGATTTTGTATTTCTTTCATTATTCATTGAGTTTTTTTTATTCATTTTTTTAAAACTTATATATTATTATTTTTTTGGACTTATTTGTGATGTTTGGAACACAACATGCCATAATTTCAATCACATATGGATGAAGAATTAGAAACAACTAGCTATGAATTTTTAAAGGTGAAATATTTTAGCATCATCCAAATTATACCTTTTAGTTAAATAATATATAATTGTGATTAAATTAGATGATAGGAGATGACTCTAAAAAATAAAATTGTGTGTGTGTATAACATACATACATATTCCCTTGGAAATTAGAAGATCAATAAAAGATCTTATAGTTAAACACAAAAGAGCTTGTTTATAGTAAGATAATACAATTTAAAATTTATTAATATTATTATACAATTTTATGTCTATATATATATATATATATATATATATATATGTATATATATATAAAATGTATTTTATTTAAAATTAGTTAAGGAAATTATGATATATATAAGATAAAAATATATATTATTTTTCATATGTTTTGACAGTTTTTTTTTTAATTTAAATATAATAATTATAGAGGTTTTTATTCCCTCTTATTATTTAAGTATCATCTAAAAATGTTATGAATATAATTTT
Source organism: Torreya grandis (assembly GCA_037957365.1). Lineage (NCBI taxonomy): Eukaryota > Viridiplantae > Streptophyta > Pinopsida > Cupressales > Taxaceae > Torreya > Torreya grandis. The sequence continues at coordinate 579,169 of JARHVA010004929.1, read as the reverse complement.
TGGATCCTATTTGACACAAAAGCCAACATTAAACATATAAAACTATGGAGAAGATAGACAAACTCCTAACAATGTAGTTTTAGTTATTTTTTCGTAAGTAATATTTAATTTTTTATTTTAATGAAAAGTGTAATTTATATTTTAAAATGTATATTAAAAATATAAAAATTAAGTTAAATAATAAAAAATTATAATCTTTTATTTATATTTTTCACATCTACAATTAAATTAATAAAAATATCTAATTCAAAATTTAATTAAAATGTAATTATTTCAATTTTTTTAATATTAAAACAATTAAATATATATTTTTAATATGAATATTTTTTTTTATTTTTTATTTTGTTTGGATTATATAAAATAAATTGTTTTTGATTAAAAATTTTATCTCATATATTAATGAAATATTATGTTACAATATTAATTATTAAAAAAATGAATAAACATAAATATATTTTGAGATAATTACATTGGTTAAAATTTCGAAACATTAACAAATTAACTTAATACACGATAAACTTCTCAAATTAAAAAAGTGAATAAATGATAAACTAGAGTATTATAAAAACAACAACATAACAATAACCAATATTAAGTAATGAAAGCAACACCAAATAATTTTAGAGGAGATGAAAAATCTTATAATTTATTTTCGTAACCCTAATAACCACCACTAAAAAAACTATCATATCAAAAACATATTTTTAATCATTTGTTATTTTATGTTTATCATAACTAACAATTTTTTTATTTTTTATTTTTTTCAAAACTATAAAATTATTTTTATATTTTATTAAAAATATTTAAATGTTTTATTAAAAAAATACCATCCATAACAAAAATAGAATTGTTCTTTTTCTTTTCTTTTTTTAAAACCACGTCTTCGTCAGAACATGCCCATAGACTGCTCCGGGGCCAGGTGACGTGCCCATTCGGGATGCCCGGGCCGGTTATTCGTGGCAACTGTTAATTCACAATTAATCTTTTTTATTTTGACGTCTTTGGCTATGACTACTAAGTAGTATCTAAATTCCTGCTAGTTTTGCAGGCAAGACGTGTGCCTGGTTTTGGGACGCCACTCTTTTTTTACATGACACATCATCGCAACCAGCGGCAAAATCGAGCCCCAAGCGGTATAGCCGCCTCAAAGTTGTGATGCCTTTTTCCATTATAATTGAGGGAAAAAAAATCTGCAGGTTTTTTATTTCTTTGGGGTCGGGGGGAAGAGGTGGAGAAGTGGGAAGATGCGTTTAAACAAATATAATTGAAAACATACCGTGCCATAGGTCGTGAGAATTGAAGTAATTTATAAGAAAAAATTAACTTTATTTGTTCATCATTTATTTGACATAAACTTTATTAAAATCATATTGGCTTTATTACATACTTTAATTACTTGATTTAATTTTCCAAATAAATCAATTGTGCTCTTACTAAGTTGTTGAAAAAAGTTGCATTACAATTCTTTCTACTTTGGAAATTTAATTTTGGATCGTGCAAAAGGAAAAAAGCGGTGGGGGGTAACCATGGGTGATCTCTGAATCTGGATTACATTTGTCTTGTACCATATTTCACCCTGAAATGTATTAAGAACATAAAAGTCAATCATCCTTTTTTAAATAGTTAAAGCAAAATGTTTGGAACATAGAGGGCTCCATTGTTCACAAATAAACAGTACAATCATGGTATGCAGTAGTATTGGCTACAACTCGGGCGATTACGATAATCTAGTAGTAGATTCTTCTGAATTCAATTGGATTCTCCAGATGATCTGGTTTCACCCATTGACCATTCTGTTACAAATTTTATAGAAAGGATTCTCCGGATGATGTGGTCATAAAAGTCGCTACCTCTCTTTAAGAAGCAAAGAAGTTCGAACCTGAGATTTGGATATCCTTGGTAAACATTCAAATCTTGACAAATTCAGACATTTAATATATTTATAATATAATTGTGAAGATTAAATACTTAATTTTAATGTTAAGATGTGATGCAAATGGTTGTATACCAAAAAAATTTAATCATGGATTTTGGTATATCATATGCATATGTAATTGAACCATCACAGAAAATAATCAAAGCGATTTATATGCACTGTTATATTCTCACCACTTTTTATTTATATAAGCAATATGCGTCAATCCTGTGTGCGTAGTTAAATCTCGTAAAACTATGCTTCGAAAATTTATATAAAGTTTAAGTTCTTTCTAAATAAAATATAGTAAGACTTTATTTTTGCACCAAGTTTTATCAAATTAATTTAATATACTAATTTTCTCGTATTGTCTCATATTGTCCTTTATATTTATAATTTTGATATTGGTATCAGAGTCTTGTCAAAGTATTGGAGGAAAGGAATAATGAAAGATTCATGAAAGTCATGTTTTCAAGGTGAATCTGAAGGTATAAAGATTAGAATATTTTGTTTTTGGTTTATTATTTTTAAAATTATTTATTTCTGTTTGAATGACTTTAAAATTTAAGATTATATGGTTTTAAAAATTATGAGAAGTAAATTGTATTTTTTTTTTAAAAATGTAACAATTGTTTTTTATTTTACATTAAAACATTTTGAAATGACAACATGATGGGTGCGACATTTTTTATGGCTGTTTAACCATCACACTAGTTTCACCATGTTGTATATATTGGCAACGATAATTCGTAATGCAAAGTAATTTATAGGGATCAAAGTAATTATTCGGTTGCATAATCCTCTAATGATGTACATTCTAATTCCTTCCTTCAAATTGAAATGGATTACTTCCCCAAAAAAATGCTCTTCACTAATTTAATGAACAAAATCAATTTACTCTAAGGATTTGGATGGGAATCATATTTCCAAGAGCTTCAAAATCTTATTCACATAAGTTAATACACACGTGATTTTTCTGAACAATAGTTAAATACAATTAATTAACATTATCTTCATTTATTTATTGCCAAGTTTCTTTCTTAGATTTATTTGAAATTTGTGTTGAATAGTTAAATATAGTAAAGGAGTCTTTGATGAACTATTTTACTGTTTTTTTTACATCAAATGTATTTGTTATTTTTCTTCGCATTCTTCTTTACAACAGATTTTATTCAAATTTATTATTTTTAGAAAAAGCTATTTTTTATAGAAAATAGGACATAAAAACGATCTCTTTAAAAAAGAATTGAAATTTAATGTTTTGTAATATTTTATTTTATGACTATTTTAATAATTTTAGAAATTATATATATATATATATATATATAACAAAAATTGTTTTTTTATAATCTCTCTTAATATCGTTTTTATCACATTTCTGTTTCCCTCACGTTTCTTCATTTCTTATTTTTTAAAACATAAAATTGTATAAAATAATACAACCTATAAATATATCCTATAGCATTTTGATATCCGAAAAAGCATTTTATTTTTGGCTGTAATACAACCTTTTGCGGGCAGAATAATTCTATTTATTGTTGTATGCCTTGAAATCACATTTGTACAGCTCAAAAACCCATTAAGCAGTGATAAAGTTTAGCTAGCGCAGATCAACAGTTGTATAGTCCAAAATCATAAATTTATAAGTGTACATCGTTTGGATCATGTCTTTACTATTATATAACATTTAGACCTTCGGAATCTTTTCAAACTCTTCAATAAAATAAGTTTGTACGATTTAGTACAGGTTCATGTGCATTTATATCAGCTCCAAAGCAATCAGTATGACGTAACACAAAATGAGGACGTAATAATAAATGGCATGACACTTGAGACAACATGAGTTTTAATTGATAAAACTTAAAAATTTGTTTTCATTTCGATACAATTAAAGTTTTAGTTGTTTTACTTTCAAAATTCACAGATAAATATTTCCACATGCACAAATATGTTTATTTTAATTTTCAAAACTCAGAATGGTATATGTTATATAAAATATATATATATATATATGTAAAGAAGTTGGTTGAGAATATTTTATAAGATACTTTAAAAAGAGGTTCAATGTTCAAAATCTACCAAACTAATTATTTTGGTTAGCTTTTCTTTTTAATCAAAATCAAAACTTCAAATTCAGTTTGTTAGGGAAATGTTTTAAAATATTATGTTTGTACTTTTTAAAGTGGTTACAAAATGAGTAATAATGGAGATATAAGGGTGTAATTTTTTATTTTTTAAATTTTTTATGATTTTTACAATTAGTTGATTTTCTTTTCAGAGGTAGTCATATAAATAATCATTCCTTCAGTTTTAAAATATTCAAAACATTAGATTGATTATAAAATATATTAAAAAAAAAGTGAAGAAACAAAGTATTATAATGTACAACATGTACATTTTTTATAGACTCTAACACCTTATTTTTTCAAGAAGGTTGAAAATAGAAAATTGTATATGTTTCAAAACCATGGATGTAACACTATTTTATTTTGCTTGTGCTATCAGAAATAATTATGCTATAATTCAAAGTTTCCAGAGCCCTAAAAATTTAATACGCTGACAGAGCCAGATCGCCAAACTCATATTATGTGAGTTGTTAGGTCTAAAACAACGATATGATTTAGTGGCAATTTTTGATAGATATATGTGTTTTTTATTTCAAATTTTTTTATAGTTTATTGATTTTATTGATGAGGATAAGATTGGATTATTTTAACTATTTTTTTCGATGTAATGAATTATTAACTCTCATCTAATAGGGGGAAGAGACTACATGGCCTTCAATTAGTCGACAATGAATGTATTAAATGGTAGGTGAGTTTCTATCACTAGTAGTGTTGAGGTTCATCGACATCATTAGACATCAAGGAGATGTGTTATACATAATACAAGATAGTCATTTGGTGAGTTCTTATGTGAGACCTTATGTGGATCGATGTAATTGAACAAACCTTAATTGAGTTTTATTTTACTATGATACATAATGGTCAAAGAGAATGACCATACCAATTTAGATGTTTATCATTTATATCACAACTTACGAGATATCGTTAGACTTTTTTATAAAGCAATGGGCTTCCAATAGAAGGAAGTGACACTAGTGTAAGGTCACAACTCATGAGGTGTTGTAATATTTTCAAACCAAAGATCCCATACAATGTGAAAAAATATAGAATGAATGGTAGAACATTCTTGTCTTGTACTAACCTCTATCTATCACCATTAATGATGGTCTCAATCTAAATATAATAACTTATTATATTTTTTTAAAATAACCAATCAACTTCAAACAAATATTATTATTTTATCCACATCATTAAAAAAACTGTGATTTAATTGGCCATCACACTCAATAATAATTCTAAGTTAAATGAAAATGATTATTAGAATATCCCTCCAGGACTAATAAAACAATTATAAATAATCACTATCTAAATTTTTTATCTATGTTTTGAATATAAAAAATAATCTAAAATATCATAACAATTTTTGTATGTAATTATCTCTCTAAAACTAATTAATATAAGTCTTGTTTTGGTTTTCCATAATTTATATGTATTTTCATTTTTATGATATTTTTATAATTAAAAACAATATTAATAAATTTCAAACAACATTATTATTAAATTTCATTTTTAAATTAGCAATTATTATAATTATCAATAATTAAAGATAAATCACCATGTTAATAAAATATATATTCAAATTACTCAAGTAGTGTAAATAAATTTATTGTTATAAAATAATAAATAATTATTTTATGAAAATTTTTGTTTATAATTTTAAGTTTATAATATTTATTTATTACGTTGAGAGGTATTCTATAATAATATTCGAGAGATCATGATGAATTGTAATGTAATGAGTGTGTTCACTTTTAATTTTAACTTATAATTTGATATCCATTTAATTAATATTTATTTTTTCTATTAAAAATTTTAACCGATATTATGCTATATTAATTTTTAATAATAATATAATTTTTCGAATAGACATTATTATGAGTTAAAGCCTAGCTGATATTATTATACAGTATTACATTTTTTTTTAAATATAATTTTGTAAATAGACACTATTACAAGTTATATGTATATGTATATGTATATGTATATGTATATGTGTATGTGTATATGTATATATGTATGTATATGTATATGTATATGTATATGTATATGTATATGTATATGTATATACACCCTCCACCATCATACATTAATTATCTATTTTTTTGTTATGTAAAGGTTGTAAAATTATATACTTGTATCATTATAATTATTCATAATACCAAATTTTATTCTCGTTTTCTCTATGTAGTGCTAAGTTCAGCAAAGAAATTTATTTTTTAGTCTGTGTAGTAAAATTAGTTAGTTTTATAAAAACTTTAATGCTATTTTATGTTTATAATGAATCACTTGTGCTTCCATCTAAAACTCCAAAATATATTTTAGGTAGTGTTACAGCGTAAAGGATTTATTCTAAGAACATTCATCAATAACAAATGAAAGTGCATAAAAAAATAAAAATACAAAGCAATGTTATCTCTCAAGGTACAAACTACAATTTAGACAAGATTTTTAAAGTGTGAAACTAAATGTGTCAAATAAAAACTCAAGTGATCTTATAAGAAGGTTTGTCACCAAAATCTCCACAAGTACAATATAGAATCAAGAGAACAATGATAAAAGGAGTGAGAACTATAAATTTCTATTAAATAAATGAGAATAAAGACTCCTTTATAGAGAAAGATATAAAGAATAAAAATTACAAATATTTCCATTATTACCTTACAAGTCTCATTTATGTGTGTCACTTGTAATCTAGTCCCTTATAAAGTAAAAGGAAGTGTGTACCATGTGTGGGAACGAGCTACTTATATAAGTAACTTTCAAATATTAAAAGAGAACAAAGAGGTGATTGACACCTCATGAAATCTAGATTTACGTAAATTTATAATTCTCATAAATAAAATTTTCACACATGCAAAAAGAGAACTTGAAATAAAACAAATTATCCTAAATAAAAGATAATTCTAAAACCCTCCCTTAAACTTTATTTAGGGGTTTAATAACAACCAATAAAGGACAAAATATCACTAACTCTTCCCCTTGATGAGAACTTCTTTCAATCTTAACTTATTTTAAAAGAATACAAACTTTTCTTTACATAATAGCTTAGTGAGGATATCATCTATTTATTCTTCAATAGGATAGAAAGAGAGAAGAATTTGATTGTTTTCAATAAGTTCACGCTGAAAGTGATGTTCTATCTCAATGTGCTTGGACCTTGCACATATATATATATATATATATATATATATATATATATATATATATATATATATATATATATATATATATATATATATATATATATATATATATATGCTAAGGCAATGGCACTTTAATTATCACTAAAAATTAGAGTAGCCAAATGTTGAGGGTGGCCCAAATCTGCAAGAAGTCTCCTAATTCAAATAGATTCCTATGCAACATGGTTAAAAGCTTTATACTCAATGTCTGTAAAAGATAAAGATACAATAGTCTATTTTTGACTATTCCATAAGATTGTTTTAGAACCTAAAGAAAAATAATAACCACTAGTGAATCTACAATCATTAGGATCATCGGCCCAATCAAAATTTGAGCAACCTGTAAGAAAGAAACCATTATTTGAGGTATACTCAATGCCAAAAGTTAAAATAAATTTTATATAATGAATAATAAATAAATTTTATATAATGAATAATTATTTTAACAACTTTAAAATGAGTAGCTTGAGGTTTATACATAAAACTAAAAATTAATCCAACAAAAAAAAGGAAATAGAATAAGAGCATGAACAAGATAATTTGAACTGCCAACTAATTGTCTATAGAGACATACCAAGGCTATGCAAAAATGATTTTGGGTAGATTTGAGCATCGATCACAAGTTTAAAAAATTTAAAATAAGGTCCAATCTTATAGGTGGCCCATAATCTTACCCAAAAAAAATTAAATGTCATATGTATTATTTGATGGTGATGTTCAAGAGAATTTTCACATGAATAAAGGAAAACAACAAGTGCACACCCCATGTCATCAAATAGGATTTCTGTGAAAATTTAAAAAACTAAAATTCTCTTTAGAAATGAAAAATATAACTTGTATATAATATAATAACAAGGTTTAATACCGAGTGGTTGTGCTAAGTGAAAAATTACCATGATGAAGATTCTAAATCCCAATTTAAATCCTACCTAAGACCTTCTCAGTGAACTTCCCACAATAATTCCATGGGAAAAATTAGGCCAAAAATGTGTCTGTACACTCTAGGAATTAGGTCTATGTCTAGTTTCAAATAAAAGGCACTAGAGTCCTTAACTTTGTAGGTGACCTAAACCAAAGACAAAATATGTTCCATACTTACAAGAATGAGGTTATAATGAGTGTGTTGTATATATGACTTGTCATAGTTACCATTGACATTGTTGCATTTAGGATGAGACCACACAAAGCCACACAAGTGGCTCTATGCTCAACATTACTACATCAGCAATCCCTAGCATCCACTAACACAAATGAGAGTGGACAAGATAACAAAGAGACAAAAATACCTACAAAAGATATTATCTTCAACCCAATGCCTATACCTTGGTTAGTCCATAAACAGAACAATGACAACAATAGCAAGTCAAAGTAAAACTATGATATAACAAACAAGGTTTTATCACTCAATAGTTTCATTTTCTTTAGAAAACATTAGTAAATGTGGCTAACCGTATGCATATAACTTTACTTGAGTTTTGAGACTCTACCAATGCCCTTCATAATTAAATTTTGTGTATTATGATAGCCAACATTTGGTATTTTGAAAATCCATAGAAGGCACTTCATGATCTCCTCCTTTTTTCCAAGGGGCTCTAGTTGTTGGTCTGTCACCTTAAAATTTACCTTGATGCCTTCTTCTTGACAAGTGGTAAAGAAGAAGGGGACTCCTCCTCATTTTGTCTAGCCTTCAAGTGACTAGGGTTATTATTTAAGACACTGTAGATAACAGTGAAATAGGTCCCATTGTACAAGATCCATTGCCTCTAAGTGTGGCATCCTCCATGAATAGTTGGAGCTTATTTATTGTACAAGGTTGTAGAAATTATATGCCAAGAAGCTAGAGAGAGATTCCATTGAGAGCATCTACCTAGAACGCAACCCAAAAGAATAAAGTGTTGTCTAACCCTAACTAAAGTGATACTATAACCTGCCACAATGTTTTTGAAGAAGTGATCCCACATTCAATACTAAATCTTTAATCCAGGGAGTCCACACAATGCAAACAAATGTAACATTGAATGGAAGAGAATTTATTTCTTGTACAAACCCCTACTCTATTTCTCACTCCATTAATGCACGGTCTCGATCTAAGTAAAATGGTCAATATCTTACAAAATAACCAATCAAATTCAAACAAATATTATTATTTTATCCACACCATTAAAAAAACTTTTATTTGATTAGCCACCACACTCAACAATATTCCAAGTTAAGTGTAAACAATTCTTAAAATATTTTTTTGGGACTAATAAAATTATAAAAGATAAGAAGCAAATTATAATGCTTACTTATGTCATTATAATGTCATTATAGAGAAGCTTATGGGTAATCACTCTAAGTTTTTTATCCACATTTTGAATATAAAGAATAATCTAAGAATATCATAACAATGTTTCTATGGAATTATTAAATAAATGTAAATAATAATTAATAAAATATATATATTTAAATAATTATTTTAAAATATTAAAAAAACTAATTGATTATTATAATAAAGTTTTTTTTCATTATTTATATATATTTTCATAATATTTTCATGATATTTTTATAATCAAAAAATAATTTTAACAAATTTCAAACAACATTAATATAAGGCTTGATTTATAAATTAACAATTATTATAACTATAAATAAAATAAGATAAATCACTATTTTAATAAAATACATATTCAACCTACTTATAGTATAAATAAATTTATTGTTATAAAATCAAAAATAATTATTACGTTAAGATTTATTCTATAATAATATTTGAGAGGTGATGGTGACATGTAATGTAATGTTTATGTTCACTTTTAATTTAAACCTTTAATTTGGCATTTATTTAACTGACACTTGAATTTTTTATATTAAAAAAACTTTAACTAACATTTTTATATTATATACTTTAATTAAAATATTATTTTAATAATAGATATTATTACAATTTAAAACCTGGCTAATATTATTATATCCATCATCACACATTAATTTTCTCCTTTTATTACGTAAAGATTGTAAAATTATATATTTATACCATTATAATTATTCATAGTACCAAATTTCATTCTCATTTTCTCTATGTAATGTGAAATTCAATAAAGAAATTTATTTTTCAGTCTCTGTAGTAAAATTAATTAGTTTTATCAAAACTTCATTGCTAATTTGTGTTTACAATGAATCACTTGTGCTTCAATCTAAAAATCCAAAGTATATTTTGAGTGGTGTTGCAACCACACTCTCCAAATCTATCAAATGGTACTTATAAAATTATATTCATTTCTTTGCTTTAAAAATTATTATTTTAATGCATTAATAATTACGCTACTATTTTTTTGTACGTGAATCTACAGTTGAAGTTTGAGATAAGAATCAATATTTTTTAGAGATGTCAATTACATTGTAAGAGCACCATGGAACAATATTTTTTGTAAATTTAATTATTTACAAATAAATTAAAAATAGAATTATGTTTAAGTGTGTAAACTAAATAAGATTGTTTTATGAGTCATGGATTTAAGTATAATTATTTGCATTAAATTATAATCAAAATGTTATGTACATGTAATGTGAAATTTTGAGCACACTGAACTAGTAAAGTATATATGTATTCCCTTTAATGTTTCCATCTTTTAGTATGATTTATATGGACAATGTTGGATGATAAAATATTTTAGACTCACTTGAACTAGACATACCACATACTAAAATTGTAAAACTTAAATGTTTATTGAATGAAGTTTTTGTAATAAACAAAATAATAACTATAACAAAAAAAATTAATTAAAATAATAATAAATTTATTATTTAATATTAATTATATTATTTTTTAATCTATTTATTTTTTATTTTAAATCAATATTTAATTTCATACATATCTTAGATAAATCTATATTAAAAATAACAAGAAATATTTTGTTCGAAATGCTCGATTCCATTTATTTCACAAATTTAAAATCATACATCTTTTACACATAACTATTTAAAATACATATACTAATTTTATAAATAATTTATATTTTTATATATATACTACATTATTTATAAAACTTTATAATAAATTTTAAATTTAATTATATTAAATAAAAATTATAAAAAATCTTGTAACATTGTGAATACCATCTACCCATGTATTATTTAAAAATCAAAATTAAATAAATTAAATTTTATATCTTTTTAATTAGATAAGTTAAAAAACATATTCTGAGAGGCCCTGAAACCTTGTACAAAGGAGAGAATAAAAGATAAAACAATAAAGCTATGATGGGATGCCTTTGCTAATGGCAACTAAATGGGTGGCAAGATCCCCTTATAGCAGAAACTTCCACCAAGAGCAAACTAAAACAGAAACTTTCTAAGAAACTTCTGTGAAGTTTTCACCAAAATTATCTTGGGGACCTTACCCCTTTTTCATATATTTTCAAAGAATTATCACATGGTCACCCTAAACGGAGAGACATACAAGAAGACTAGGTCATTGTTTTTCTTCCTTTTTTTATTTTTTCCAACCACTAACCATCATTCATTGTTCTCAGCCTGAAAGGCTGATGAGGTTTCTTCAATAAGGATGTAGGGTAGGGATTTGTCTTCTATTGGTGTCCTTGGATTAGTATCAACTCTAGAAGAATCCAAATCTAGGATCTCCTTTGAGGAGGAGGCTAAAATTGACACAACCATCCTTGGAGAGATTAAATTGGCCAATAGTTCTTCTTTGGAATGTGAAGAGATTTTTAAAAAGTTGTTTGAACTAGGGGAGGTAGTGGCTTCAAAAAAAGATGCAAAATCCTCGTTGTCAGTAGCCCAATCTTCATTTATAGCCAACATCGTGAGATTTTTGAGGATAAAATCTTTCCACCAAGAAGAATCCTTTTTTTTATATGGAGGCTATTGTTTTTGGTCAAGTGCCCAGTGCCAAAACAAATACAATATCAAAACAATAAACCTTCATAGTCAATAGCTTAAGACCAAGAGCGGTCTCCAACTTTTAGGGTTTTTTTTTGGAAGATTCTTGGAGGTATCAATGTTCACCAAAATCCTAGCAAATGTAGTGTGTGAAAAAATATCAGTATCTAGATGCATTCGTAGGTACTCACCCAAGGAACTAATAATAGCCCCCAAGTTAGATTCCATCCAAAACTGAAGCGAAAGGTTGGGCAGATGAACCCAAATGGGTTTTATAGGCAAACGTTCAGTAAGGGGATTGAAGGTAGGGGACCATGGTTTCATAATAAAGGGGTGGTGGTTGAAGTTCTAGTGTAGGTCCTGAATCTTATTCTTATCCTCAAAATTATGAAAAACAATAATAAAAAAATCCTTTAGCACAAGGGTAAATATCAAGTTTACTTGAAAGAAGGGGTTTTCATTGCTTCGAGATCTAGCTGTTAAGATCTTGGAGCTTTGGCGAAAGATCCACAGATAATACCCTTGGTAGAAAAAAATTCTTTTGTTTTTAGAATAACCCTAGTATCTTCTTTGTCAAAGATTACCACTAGGTCAAAAGAAGTAGGAGTGAGAGGTTGGGGATCCGGTCTAGGTGCTAGGTGAGACATAGTGTCAATGAAAGAGGTGGGCATGCTTTTCAATCTGACCTCTACCTTTATCACCATAACATCCCAATTGTTTTGGACGTGACTACAACGGTTTGAAGTAGAAAAACCTGCTTGAGTCTTTTTACCAATGACTAGAGCAGATGCATGTTGTTGTTGGCAATTGGGGGTTGTTGGTAGTAGCGGGGGCTTGAGCGTGGAAGACCCAAAAAAAATTGTTGCTGAAGGTTGTGCATCGTTTGGACTGACATTTGGTGGGAATCCTGCGAGGGCATGAGTAGGAGCACGAGTGTCATGAGTTGAAATGGATGCAAACCCTGACAGATTTCTTTCATGAGGTCTAAGTAGTTCCAGATTGCTGGCAATTGAGAACAGAAGCAACTACTACAAGGAAAGAGGATCGACACTTCTACGATCCATACAAGCAAAGCCATATCTGTTTAAATCTACATTATATGAAAAATCGTTACAAGACAGAAAGACGTTGCGACCCTATTTAACCATATTAACCTAAACATTACCATATTAAATTTTATATCTTAATTTAAAAAAAGCTAAAAAAATATTTAAAAATATATATCTAAATTTCTTGTTAATGGAGATCAAAATTTCATATATTAGTGGGTTAATATATAATAAATTAACCCACCAATACATAAAATTTCGATCTCCATTAACAAGAAACAATAATTATCATTACCTCACCAACCAATAAATTATTATTAATCATTCTTAATTAAAAGAAAAGTTTAACAAATATTTAAACTTTGTTAATGGACTATATGGAGTGAACAATTATTTAAACTTTGTTAAGAGTCTCAGGAATAAAGCCAAATGGAATGGGCAGGTGTTACCAGGAATGACAACACGACGGGAAATGAAAGGGCGGCTGCGAGACACGGGAAACGGTGAAGCACTGCCTGGTGGGCGGGTGACGTGCCACTTGCGGATGCCCAAAGCTTATGAACAACCACGGCCGGGTATTTGTGGCAGCTGTAATTCGCTACTAAACTTATCCATTTCGACGTCTTTGCTTACGACTTTCCTTAGTTTTGCAAGCAACACGTGATCTTCAACGGCCGCCACCCACCCTTTTATATAACACACCATCGCGAAGATGCGGCAGAAAAGAGCACCCAGCAGCGTAGCCGCCTCAAAGTTGTCATGCCTTTTTTTCCATTGATAGTAAGAAGAAAGATCTACAATTTTAGAATAGGTTTTTAAAAATTCTTTCGCGGAATTCAATATTATTAAAAGCCCAGTATTTGGTGGTGGTGTTAGCGTAATGGTAATGGAAGAAATATGCGTCAATCCTAAAGGCAATGTTTTGAATTTCGTAAACCGCGAAGAATGTTTCAAAAGATGTTTGCCCTTCCAGTCCAGTGGGAATAACCAAGATGTGATGCGGTGTGATCTGAATTCTGAGATGATAAGGCTGGTTAGCTCGCTTTCAACCCCCTCGGAGGCCACTGAGAGCCAATGTCACAGCTCTTTTAAACAGAATTCCATCCGACCATCGGACAACTGCATGCAGCCGGCCAGGCCGTTAAAGCAGACGGAGGAAGAGAATAGCAAGGCCCAGCCGGACAAAAAGAAGTTAAAAGGAGATACTCATATCAGCCGCGACAACTTAAGCAGGAGCAAACTGGATTCCTGCCCTCCCTACGGAATGATGTCTGTTGTGGGGAGGAGGCCCGAGATGGAAGACACCATAGCCACTGTACCTTCGTTTTACAAGGGAACTTCGTTGCCATTGTCATATGACCTCCATTTCTTCGGCGTCTATGACGGCCACGGAGGCTCTGAGGCGTGGGTATTTTGCAAAGAGCGTCTGCACGAGGCCCTGGCAGAGGAAGTCAGAGCTCTGCCTCCCTGCGATGGGCGTAGAGATCCGAGCGAGTGGGAGAAGGCGATGAGGAATTGCTTCCGTGAAATGGATGTTCAAGTCGGAGGCATGTGTCCCACCGGGAATTGTTGCTACGAAGATAATACATTTTGCACGTGTTGCAAAGTCCCAGTGGCGCCTGAGAACGTTGGGTCCACGGCGGTTGTGGCGGTGGTGAGCAGGTCTCAGATCGTTGTGGCCAACTGCGGCGATTCTCGAGCCGTTCTGTGCAGGGGAGGCAAATCCATTCCTTTCTCCAACGACCATAAGGTGTGCACTCTGCTTACTCGATACGCTTCCTTTGTATTTTGATAGTTTTCAACACCAAGATATATTAATTTGCTGTGTTCTGAAACGCAGCCAGAACGAGAAGACGAGATGAGTCGAATAGAGGCAGCTGGGGGACAGATAGTTTACTGGAATGGCTACCGCGTTGGAGGCTTCCTTGCCATGTCCAGAGCTATAGGTATTTTTATTTTTTTTAACTTTTATTTTTATTTTTGGCTGAAGTTCTAACACGAATTAATTATAAAGATTTGTTGTTAATATCGGAGACTGTGTGCAGGAGACAGATATTTGAAGCAGTATGTGATTTCTGAACCGGAGGTGACTTGTTCTGAACGAACAGAGGAAGATGAATTGTTGATATTGGCCACCGACGGGCTGTGGGACATTGTTTCAAACGAACGTGCTTGCAAAATAGCTAGAAAATGCCTCAGCGGTTGCCGTCCTCGTCAGTTTAAAGGGATGAATGGAAGTTCTTCTGCTGCGGTGGCTGCTCATGTTCTCACAAGATTGGCTGTTGCTCATGGAAGCAGTGATAATATTAGCGTCGTTGTCATCGACCTTAAAAAGCATAGAATAACAAGAAACGGCAGTAACAGATATCCATGCTAATTCAGCAAACATGATTTCTGAATGTTCACTCAGACTTTTAGTAGGAAGGATGATAAAGCTCATTTAAATAGAGGGTTCAGATTATGGTCCTAAAATGATAGACGTAATTTCAAAACAGAATTTTGCGTCTTAATTTTAAGAAAAAAAATTAATTCCTAAACGATAGACTTAATTTCAAGACACAATTTATTGTGTTAATTGTAAGAAATTGGTTATTGTTAATCGTATTGCAGTTCTCGAATTTAAAATAATTTGTGAAATATGGAACAATTTGTTATATATATATATATTTAAATTGTAAAATTATAAATTGAAATAGAAAAGAAATAATTAAAAGTGTTAATGGTTAGTTTTGTATTTTAAATTGTGTTAGTATGGAAATTATATGTATATATTATGTAAAATATTTAAATATGGGAAAAATATGAATTTTTTTTTTTTTTTGAATTTTTACCATTTTTAAGTAAAATGCAATGATAATAAAATTTATTGAAAAAAAATCGTTTATATATAATCATGAAAATTTAATGATATAATATCAATTTCTAATATATATTATATCATATCATATAAAATTTAATATATAGATAGTTGATATAATTTTATAATATTATTATTTATGTATTGATTTTTGTTAATAAAATATTATATTATGTAATATTTTTCATTCAAAAGTAAATATAATATAATTAGATTTGAAAATAAATATGGTATTGATATTTAATGGTAATGAGAGGTTTGCTTTTATATAAAGATATAAATGAATAAATATTAATATATTATAAAAAAACATATTTGAAAAATATTATAAATTAAAAAAAGAAAAATATCAAAAAGTAAAAAATAGTAGTAAAAAGTAAAAAATAATAGTAAAGAGTAGAGACATGGCATTGTTATTTGCGTTAGAGATATGATAACTATATATATTATAAAAAATATATTATTAAATAATTATAAAACATTGGAGTAATAAGTGTGGCTGTTCCCACTAATGGGTTTAAAGTTTTTGCTCACAAAGAAAGTCATCAATCCAAACAACATTAAAAATTAAAATTAAAAAACATAGCATTCTGCTTTATGCTGCAACATTTGTACTTAGGAGGACTTTCCACAAATTAAGGATTTCAGACTCCAACTCTGTGCACAGCTAAGCTTCCTCTTGCTTCCAGCTCCGTGAATGTAGAGTTCCTCTTGCCTACAAAAAGAAGTAGAGGATACCTCCACACAAAAATAAAATCACCCTACTACCAACACATTCGTAATAAGAATAAAATCTATCAATCTGTAGTGCCGCAATACAACAAGACTACGTTTATTAAAAAATCCTAATACAATCAACAACAATGGGCATTGTCTTCTCTTCATGGTATGATGATACCACTTAAAAACTAGTTCAAATCCATTTGGACAATTCACAAAACAAATCTCTCCTAGCATACCAAATAACAGATAACAAGCCAAATGTTCCTATGCAAGAATCTACAAGGGAAATGAATAAAAATATGGATATATCCAATGTCCATTAATGGCCGCTACAATAAATTCAATGATCATTAAAGGAACACCTTAATACCAATCCATTATCAGCACAAATATGAAATTCTCCGGTCTTGGAGCTTTAGTGCTTATAGATACATTTCCAAGGCACCCCTTTGAAGGCGTGTCTCTTCAACAAAACCATTAAACCCAAAATTCTTTATGGATCAGAGATTTGTAGCCCTAGTTTGGGATGTGTTGTATGGGCACGTATTGAAAGGGTCTAAATTATCATGTTTCAGCTAACAAGTGATCACTCCATGAATTTTCCGAGTTGCCTTTGTTTCCTAGCTCCTTTGTCTCAGACATATATTTAAACTTGCTTTCTATCTTCACAAACTCGGGTCCCTTGATAATTCAACCTCAAGTCGTGAGAAAATCATATTTAACCCTCTATTCTTCAAGAGAGTTGCTTCCTTGGGTTTTACTGAACGCATATGCTTTTTTTTCCAAGACTAATTCTTTGGTCTATTAGTACATATTTTCACCACCTTCCTCCATTCAAATATTGCTTGGGCGCCCCTCCTTACCTTCTTCCTGCAAAGGAGATAATCAATATATTTTATTTAGAATACATCTATTGGCAATACATTTAGTTCACATTTGCCTCTCCCCTGCAGCCTCAAATCCCTCTGCTAGATTTCTAAGTTCAGCATTTCTTACAATTTGTTGAAAGTGACATCGTCAGCCCAACTATAACCGACATCATTGGACATATGACCTGCAAATTTCCCCACCAGCTACAAGTTGAGACAAATCGTCATATTCCACACGGTGACAAGATCTATTGTCTTTGTTCTCTCCAAAAGGTGAAGAATGTGGAGCACTTTATTTTCAGATGTCTTGTCTTCTATGAGATATGTGGGAGGTATAACTATCAATATAGAGATTCAATAGGTTCTCTATCCACTTTCTTCCATTATCCTAACGAAAGATACTTTGGCCCTTTATCTTCGAGTGGTTGTCCCTTTTAACATACAACTTTACATACTTTACAATTGATTGCCCTCAAACTACTAAATTGATTACATCCTCCACTCATCACATCTCAAATGTTGGAGGTGTTAAGCGCTTGTTGGATCCTTGCAATTGACACACAAATGGGGATAGGATAGTGCAACCACATCCTTCTAAAATTTCCACTTCCAGGGTGCCTCAGCCCTCTAACTCTCATACTATAAATCACGGGCTCACTTCTATTTGGTATTGAGGGGCCATCTATTTTTCTTTGCCGGCAGTCCAAGCCAAAAAGACAAACACATATTATCCATGTTTCTCACTACCTCGAGAAGTTTGTCTCCTTTAATTATTACAAGAGATGTATGCATCTAAATTTGTTTGCTTCATTTATTGTCACTAATATTATTATTAGTCGACGCTAACATCGCTAATTTCATCTAATAATCACTAATCATGCCCAACTTCGTCTAATTCCTCTTTATTAACTCCTAATAATTTTCCTAACATCCCCTTCATTCATTTTATCATAAATCAACCTTACCCCTTCCCATGTCTTCATTAATTCTTTCAATCTATCTTTATAATCACCTAACACCACTTATCTATTATATTGTGAATTTTTAATTCACAACCCACCTACCTACCTACTCCTAGGCTTTCCTACAAGCCTACGCCCTAACCACCCATCCTAACCCTTGTCTAATCACTAACCTAACCTCCCTCTAATTATCAATAACCCCTCCTAATGGATTCTAGAATCCTCTCTATCTTAGCCCTCCTCTCTAGAATCCTCCAGTTCTATAGGATTCCAAGGAATTTTTAATTCCTTTTAATTATCCCTTCTCCCTTCTATTTAAACACCTTCACTCCTCCATTTGAAAATCCAATGAGAAAACAACTATGAAATCCAAGAGCTTCCATGCCAATCTCTTAATCATCCATTAGTCTTTTGACAAGCAATCATCCAATCCAAGTCTTGAATCAAGTTAAACATCATGCTGAATTAAATATGAGTTTGTAAGCAATCCATAATCACATAGTCTTTTTCTTTTTTTATCTTGATTTAGAGCATTTAACTTTAGCATTGAAATGTTGATTTTGAATGTTCATTTATCTTTGCATTTTTTATCCTATTGGCTAACTTGTAGATTGGTAATTTGAGTGGATTTTGATATAATTGCATAATCAAATTCAGTTGTTAAAATTTAACATCTCACAAGAGGTTCTATAGGGAGTAATCTGCTCCTTCCTATAATCATCCAACCTATCCCCCTTAGCACTAGGCATTACAGATCTTGTACTAGCCCTATAATAGTGGTAGATGATGATGTTGATACTCTTCTACTTTATGTGGCAATGTTGATCTCCAGCTTTGGTCTCATGCTTTGGTCCTCTTCAGCTTTTCGTTTCCTTTTTAGGATCTTCCCTTTTCAGCTACTTGTATTTGTTCATGGATCATATGTCTAGGATTTACTTATTTTGGGTTCACCCCTCTTGAACTTTAATATTGGTCATTCCTAGACATTAATAATATTGATTTCTATATTTCTAAGTCTATCTCACGACTAATAAAATATGGCCAAACATAATTCCATTGGAAGGCATTCAACAATACAGGCACAATCTACTGACCCCTACAATTAAAACACATTTGAAATTATACCATATTGATGAGACAAGAATTTAAGGCACACCATCATACACAAGGAACTAGGTTTAAAAACAACCACTTGTGATCAAAGTATGTCCCTAGTACGATCATATTATTATACTCCCTCAACAGAAGCTCAAACAAACAATTTCAGTCAACAAAAAACCGATCACAACTAAGCAGCATCCCTATAAAAATAGTATTATTAGAAAACATCACTCATTTAGAAGTTCTTCTGCTGCGGTGGCTGCTCATGTTCTCACAAGATTGGCTGTTGCTCATGGAAGCAGTGATAATATTAGCGTCGTTGTCATCGACCTTAAAAAGCATAGAATAACAAGAAACGGCAGTAACAGATATCCATGCTAATTCAGCAAACACGATTTCTGAATGTTCACTCAGACTTTTAGTAGGAAGGATGATAAAGCTCATTTAAATAGAGGGTTCAGATTATGGTCCTAAAATGATAGACGTAATTTCAAAACAGAATTTTGCGTCTTAATTTTAAGAAAAAAATTAATTCCTATACGATAGACTTAATTTCAAGACAATTTATTGTGTTAATTGTAAGAAATTGGTTATTGTTAATCGTATTGCAGTTCTCGAATTTAAAATAATTTGTGAAATATGGAACAATTTGTTATATATATTTTTAAATTGTAAAATTATAAATTGAAAGAGAAAAGAAATAATTAAAAGTGTTAATGGTTAGTTTTGTATTTTAAATTGTGTTAGTATGGAAATTATATGTATATATTATGTAAAATATTTAAATATGGGAAAAATATGATTTTTTTTTTTATTTTTTATTTTTTAATTTTTAAGTAAAATGTAATGATAATAAAATTTATTGAAAAAAAAATCATTTATATAATCATGAAAATTTAATGATATAATATAAATTTCTAATATATATTATATCATATCATATAAAATTTAATATATAGATAGTTGATATTATTTTATAATATTATTATTTATGTATTAATTTTTGTTAATAGAATATTATATTATGTAATATTTTTCATTCAAAAGTAAATATAATATAATTAGATTTGAAAATAAATCTGGTATTGATATTTAATGGTAATGAGAGGTTTGTTTTTATATAAAGAGAAATCACTATCTTCATTATTATTTAAGATGGGAAAGTTTCTTTCTTATAAGAGGCGTGATCCACACAAAAAGGACATATTGTGATGTAGTTTATAACATTAAATTTGAAGTAGGTTTATATATATATAAGAACTACAATCTACATAAGAAGGGAAAGTGAAACTCATAACATTAGATTTGAAGTAGGAATTTATTATGTAATTTTACAAATACATGTAGGTTTTGGAAGCATGTGTGTTATCAATTTTTATTTAAGATTTGTAATGTTATGGGAAAATATATAAAATATAGGAGCATATTAATGATATTTTTGTGATCTTAATTATTATATAGTAATTTTGGTGTTGTGATGTAATTTTTCTTTTAATTAATTAGATGTGATGTACATTCTTTTATTTAAGATTTGTAATGTTATGGAAAAATATATAACATATAGGAGTATACATATTAATGATATTTTTATGATCTTAATTATTGTATAGTATTAATTTTGGTGTTGTGATGTAATTTTTTTTTTTTAATTAATTAAATGTGATGTGCATTCTAGAGTGATATCATTCACTCTTTTTTGTACGATCAATGTTATATTATTTTATTATTATAAATAAAAATGTGCTTTTCAATCAAAATATGGAATTATTATTATTATTATTATTATTATTATTATTATTATTATTATTATTATTATTATTATTATTATTATTATTATTATTATTATTATTATTATTATTGATGAGTTAACTCACATGAGCATGATTTTTGGTTTTTTATCAAACATGTTTTTGGTTTAATTTTGTATTTCTTTCATTATTCATTGAGTTTTTCATTTTTTATTGCTTCAATCTTATTTTTAATTTTAAAAATCTATGTATAATTTGGTTTTTCTTGGATTGATTTATTTGTGATGTTTGGATCACAATATGTCATAATTCCAATTACACATGGATGAAGAATTAGAAACTAGTCCCGAGTTTTTTAAAATAATATTTTTTTGGCATCATTCTAACTATACCTTTTGATCAAGTAATATACAACTGTGATTAAAACAAATTATGAGGATAATTTCATAAAACAAAATTATGTATTTATGTGTGTGTGTGTGTGTGTACATATACAAATATATACTTCTTTAGAAATCAGAATATCAATAAGAGATCACATAATTGAACACAAAAAGATTTGTTTATGATAATGAGACTATCTAAAAATTAATTGATATTAATTTAGAGTTCTATGTTCAAGAAACCAAAAAAATTTATATTTTTTAATATTTTTTATTATTAAATGTATTGTTCCTAAAATTACATAAGGGAATGGTGGTAGTGATATGTATATCATTAAAAAAATATATTGGTTTTCATAGATTTTGGCTGAAATGATTTTCTAATTTAAATATAATAATTATATGGTTTTTAATTCCTTTAAAAATATTATGAACTTAATTTTTAAAAGATCTTATTTGATAGAAAATCGATTATTAAAAATATAAAATTTTAGATAAGATAAACCACAAATCCTTAAAAAACATTAACTAATAATTTTTTTGAAACATACCAAAAATATGTAATATAAATAATAAAAATTATATAACATTAAATGTAATAAACATTTATAAAAAAAATAAAAATAAAAAAAGTGAATATTGATTTGGACAAAACTCAAATGTAATTTTAGAAATTATATAAAATTATATTTATGCTTTATCCAAATTAAACCATCAATAAAGGTTCACCTATCCATTAATGGAGGAGAGTTCATGTCTTTAATTTTCAATGGTGTTTAGAGAAATATATTTTCTTTTTCACGATGTATGTCATGTCGTCAAATTTTAAGGAAAATGGTGACAATGTAGTTCTTGTTACTTTTTCATGTAGTAGTTAATTTTTTATTTTAATAAAAAATATAACTTATATTAAAAAAATGTGTATAAAAAATATAAAAATAAAATAAAATATTAAAAAATTCATAACATTTTATGTACATTTTTCACATTTATAATTAAATTAATATAAATATTTTGTTTAAGTAAAATGGAAATACCTTCACTTTCCTAATATTAAAATAGTTTAATATATTTTTAAATATAAATATTTTCTTATATTTATTTTTTCAAATTATATAAAATAAATTATTTTTTTATTAAATTTTTTATTTCATATATTAAAAAAAAACTATATTACAAAGTCAATTATTTAAAAAATATGAATAAATAGAGTGATGTTTTGAAATAAAAATTTTCATAACATATTATATATATTTTTCACATTTACAATTAAATTAATAAAAATGTCTAATTTAAAACTTCTTATTATTAAAATAATTTATTTTTTTTAGTTTGAATTTTTTGGTATATTTTATTTTGTTTAAATTATATACAATAAATTGTTTTTTTGATTAAAAATTTTATCTTATATATTAATAAAATATTATGTTACAGAGTTAATTATAAAAAATAAATAAATAGAATCACATTTGAAATAATTATATTAATTAAAGTTGAAAAACATTAACAAGTTAATTTAATACACAATAAATTTTTCAAACAAAAAAAGTGAATAAATAATAAGCTAAAGTAATATAAAAATGACAACATAACAATAATAAATATTATGTAATGGAATAAACATCAAACAACGTTGGAGATGGAAACTCTTCTAGTTTGCCTTCACAACCTCCCACTACTATTAAGAGGAACTACAATATTTAAGAACACATTCCCAACCATTTATTATCTTCTCTTTATTTTTATCATTACTAACATTTTTCTTGGATGGAGGATTTTTTTATTTTATTTTTAAATCATATAAAATTATTTTTATGTTTTATCTAAAATATATTTTTCTTTTATCAAAAACATACCATCCATAAATAAAAACAAAATTCTTTTTTTTCTTTTTGTATTTTTAAAACCATTTTTTCATCACAATATACCACATGTTGACTACCATAACACACTAATATTTCAACTTTTAGTCTCCCATAAACCAACCCTAAAAAATAAATAAATAAAAATAAAATAAAAAACTCCTATTACACAATTCCCTAATAAATTATTATTATTAATTTTTAATTAAAATAAAATTTAAACGAAAGTGACTAATATCTTCCTCCCCTCTTTCCCAACCCAAAATAAACAAACACAGACACACAGACAGTTAGGGGCTCCTTATGTACAAACGCCCACCAGAATGATAAAATGGGGACAGGTCGTGAGTTCGAATCTTACAAATGCCAACAAACAACGAAAATAACCGCAGGAAAAAACTTGGTCAGCTGATGGTTACGCTAATCTTATTTGGTGAATCGTGGGGGAATCTACGAAGTGAACAAAAATTGTATACTCCCTCTGTCTGTAAGGGTCGCAGGGATAAAGCCAACTGGAACGGGCAGGTGTTGCCAGGAACGACAATACGAAAGGAAATGAAAGGGGGGCATATGAATCCTATGTTCGGCCAATCCTATGTTAGTTAAGTTAAATTAACGTTAGGGTATACATGATGATGTAGCTATTTGAGATAAACATTTCAGTATCTTTGAAAGCATGTGGTTCAGTTAAAGGTTAAATTTTTTGTTTGATCATTTTTATATCAAGAGCTGTCTATTGGTATGAGATTGTAACATTGCGAGTGGAAGATCTTAAATATTTTGTGTGGTGAATTGGATTCCTTTCAGCATGTTTTTATGTTTTGTTTTATTGTTGATTGGATATGGCATTGGGTAGCTTTGATTCCAGAGTTTACAAGTGTTGTTTGATCTCTGCATCACATTTTTCTAGGGAATCATGTTGTTGATATTAAGTTAAATGTGCTTTGGCATATACTAAGATTCTAGATTTTATTTGATATTTAGAAAATTAGATTGTATTATCAGTTTCAAAGATAGGTGTTTGATATTTTTGTTAATTGTTAATTGGATATTCTTGCTCTATTAGCACGCAGTTATAGACAATATTTTGTAATTATGTAATACCTCAGTGTTGTACACTCGGTAAACTCAAACCTTGACTGATCCTCTTAATTATGCACATGCCTTGCTTCTACAAGTCTCACATATGCTCTATCTTTTGTCCTTTGGCCTATCTCTTAGTCCAACCAATCTTATATTGATGACATAAACATCATATCTTTCTCAAAATGTTTAAAATATACTTATCTTATACATCTACAAGTTTTGATCCTATACATGTTTTGTCACTCTCTAAACACTAACATTTAGGACAGACAGTAGTGTCAAAGTTATTGTTTTATCCCGACGTAAGTGTCTAGTTCCTTAAAGTCATCCAATTTACAAATGAAACATATTTCAATAGTTGGTCTAAATGTTTTAATATGAGTTATCTCCCGATAGGAATGGTATAAATATAATATCAACCTTTTTTCATTCATCACCTAATAATCAGACCAAAGAGACTAAGGCACTTATCAAAAACATTCTATCAAGCATTCAAAGGATCAAACCTTCCTTATTTCCATAGCAGTCATAGGTACAACACATCTAAAGGTCTAATGTTCTTAAGGAGTAGTCATAAGGTTTTATTTGCCAAGCTACAATTTAACTCGCTAGTTTACTTATTTTACACACATTACATGATTCACACATAAGCCAACACGTAGAGGAGAACTAAATGAGTCTAAAGCACTCTTCTAGAGTATTGTCTATGTAGGTAGTGCCATTTGACATTGGGGTCATTGTGAGTTAGCTCGACACTGTGTGCCACTAATCCATTTTTCTCTAAGGCCATAGTGAAGATAAAAAGCTAGGGTTTTGTCATTTCATAAGGAGCAATAGTCCATGACCCAAATATGACTTCACCAAAGCAAAGGTAAAACAAAAATTAAAAGCATCCAGATAGTTCTATCTTATTTTACCATATATCTCATACAAGACACTAATGTCGAACCTAAATAGTAACATTGACTCAACCATATATGACTGATGCAACTATCCAGAGGGCCAAAGGCGCTAGATCAAGAATCTAACAATTGTTCCAAAACTATCTTCTCACCTACTTTTAGCCTGTTCCAGATCTAGATTTGCATTAGCAGTAGATCCAACTAAGTACCTTATTTTATGTCATTTTAATATCTAGTATAATTGTACTTTTCATTAATAACTTATCTCAATTTAATAAATTCAATATATGGTACATTTAAATTTAACATTTAATTGACTTGTAGATATGATATTCACCCTTGTGCCCTATCATTTTTATATTCTTAACTCTATCTACCCAAGAGGATCCACATCCAAATTAGGGTTTTCTGATTTTTCTGTTGATCTCTGATTACTATAATATTGAAATCATGTTTATCATGGACATCTCTATAAATTATTTCACGGTCCAATACCTTATAGTTGATATGGTTTTATACATTAATACCCTGGTTCAAACCATCTAATCCATAAAGAATTTAAAATCTGCATTTTAGCATACTCCTTGTTCTAATATTTACAATGTTTTTCACTTGTTACTACAAAATGTCAAAGGGAATGTATGAAGCAATCATTTATCCCATGCCATGTTACCACCCCATCCAAGGATATTATTTCTCAAACTCCCCTCTTGGACATACTATACTTATCATCCCATTATAAGGATATCCTTTTGGATTCATTACATATGACTTTAGTAAATATGTAAAACCACTATTGTATATTTATTTTCAAAAAATATTTCCACAATCCACTATTGTTTAGATCAATTGATTCAAATAAACATATCTATCTAATGATGGTTTTATAAATCACTGACCAACAACCAAAACAATGGTTTTACAAGTGGCTAACTAGAAATTATAAAACAATACTTGATGGTTTTATAGATGGATAACCAACAACCAAAATAGTATTTTTACAAGTGGTTAATTAGAAATCACAAATCAATGATTTTACAATTGGCTTACCAAAAACCACATCACGATGTGCAATATAGATTCTAGCTCTCATCGTTCTCACATTTAAGAGAAGTTACATAGGAATATACAGTTCACTTTATGAAAAATATGAACACGCATACAATATTTGTTATTATTCATAAATCATATCATGATGAAAAATAATACAATAAACAACTAAAAAGAAAAATGGAACTAAATCAAAAAGTGGCTCTATCACTAGTGGCTAATGAGAGGCTATGAAACCTTCAACCTCTATTTCCTCCTTCGTCAAATTGATAAAATTGCTTACTCAACAATTTTATCGATGATGTGTATGTCTTTATTGAAGATAATGCCTGTCCATACAAACTGAGACATTTGAATTAAGACATCGTGTACAAGTGATAATGTGTCCTTTACAAGGATTTTTTTTAACTTGATAGTTTGACTCAATATACTTTATTAACACAAAAATGACTTTTTGATTCATTTTTTGACATACTTGACTTGTCCCTAATATTTATGACATACCATAAAATGAATAATAATGATTTTTATAAAATCTAATAAATAAACTCATAATAATAAGACTATAATCTCAATAATTATTTAAATCTAGGACTACTTAAAAAAACTTTATAAACAAATACTATATAAAATATAACTTTTTGACACATTTAAAGAATTTAAAGACTTTACCCAATTATTATAAGAACTATAATGACAAAATAAACTAAAGACTCGATTGACTCATAATAAAAGAAATAACCCTTTAAAAATTTGAGGTTAACAAATATATTAACACCTCCTATAAATAAATAGACATTTGAATGATATGACTATTACGTTCGACTATGACTCTCTAACTAAAAACTTGCACAAAATTTCTGACCTTATTGAAATTTTATTAACTTCAAAAAATTATGTAGTATTTTGGACGAATACCAAGGCAAACAGTTTGAGTAATTCAACATAAAATATACACATGGGAATTGTACGATAATTTCTTGACCTTTGAGCATACCAATAAAGAGGCATGCGGACTTCATAATGTCAAAAACATGACTAGGGATTCAATATGAAGTCTGCCAACTTTGCTATATGCTTAGCAAATAAATGCCTTAAAATATAGATATGAGAACAGATGTATATTTATTTTGAAAAAATCTCTCCATAGTCCACTATTGTTTGGATCAACTAATTTAAATAGACATAGATTTCTAAGCTCTGTGATCAGGATATGACAAGGTTGAGCTCAATCTATATTTTAATGCAACACTGAGAGCTAATGCATATTTGCAAAATATCAAAATGGTGAATGGAATGCAATGATGAATTCCTGACTTTTCTTCAAACTTCAAATTGAACCAACATGCATAGATAATGTGCACAGACTTCATGTGAATAATGTTGTTCAAACACTACTAAACTAATATGAATTGAATGCCAAAAACTTATGAATGTATGATCTATTATTTGTTAGGTTGTGGAGCTAAAAGCTTCAACCATTTGCAAACTGAAGGAACAAGAAGGTTGCTGAGATCCAGGAGCACCGGTGTCGGCAGCAGGACCGACGTCGGTCGTGACCAGTGCAGAAGTCCACCGGTGACGGTAGGGAGTCGGTCAACGTCGGCAGAACCAGACAAGTAGGGACCAGTGTCGGTCACCTGTGTGTTCCAAAACTGCTAAATTACATGGACAGTTAGTTAAGTGAACGAAGTGTTTGCATGTAAAGGCCAGTTAGAGTCTTTGACTGCGAGGATAATTGTCTAAATTAAGAGTCTAAGTTATTGTTTGAGTTAGGGATCTATTTATAGACCCATTGGCATGTATTGTATATGTATGAGATAGAAAGGAAGGCAAGTAAGTTGCTTCCATCATAAGATCATTGAGTTGCAAGTTATTGCAAGCTCATAGGAGATCTACATGTGTGAGTATGGTCTGTTGAATTGTAGGTTACAGGTTCATGGGAGATCAACTTGAAGTACTTTAGAGTGCTTGGTGAACTGACAAGGTTATTACTGACTAGTTGGAGAGGTGAACACCAATTCTGTTTGTGAGTTGGTTGTTGGGACCGTTTTTATGTAGGAGAGTGTTGTGTGAGAAGAATTACTGTACACTTGAGGTGTGGCAAACCTCTGTAAGGTGAAAGAGTGTGGCGGCTCTTTGTTGTATTCTTTTCTGTAAAGTGTTAATACAAGATAGTGTATTGTCTCTCATATTCTGTGCTATTGGTGAATTCTAGTTACTTGTGCTTCTGGTTATTTCCGCATATTTAATTGCTTATATTTGGTAATCATACTGTGCTCTTTCTGAGGAGCAAGATCCAACAAGAAGAATCAGAATAGAGGTGTGTTTGTTCTTGGACTTCCCTAACAAGTGGTATCAGAGCTGTTGGTTGGGATACTAACAGATTGGATTAGATCTGGTTAGTGTGTTTTGATTACAGGTTACTCACAGGGTTTCTGTTTGAGTGGGAGTTGAGCAATGACAGAAGACAGTAAGCTACGGATGGAAAAGTTTAATGGCAAGAACTACCAATTATGGAGGATGCAGATTGAAGATTATTTGTATCAAAAAGATTTGTACTTACCATTGGGAGGGGTTAATTGCAAACCCTCAGATATGAAAGATGAAGAATGGGAGGTTCTTGATCGAAAGGCTCTGGGATCTATTAGATTGAGTCTTGCATCATCTGTGATTTCTAGCTTATCACAGTGTAAGACAACGGTGGAGTTGATGGAATCTTTGGAAAATTTATATGAAAAACCCTCAGCTTCTAATAAGGTATTTCTTATGAAGCGTTTATTTAATTTGTAAATGTTGGAAGGTGGATCTGTTCATAGCCATCTTAGTGATTTCCATGGTTTGGTAAACCAGTTATGTTCAGTCAATATTGTATTTGATGATGAAATTAGAGCTCTCTTAATCTTGTGTTCATTACCTAAAAGTTGAGAAGGTTTGGTAATGGCAGTTTCTAATACTGTGTCTCCTTCAAAAGTCTTAAAAGTGGATGATGTTGTGAGTGTGATCTTGAATGAAGAGATACGCAGGAATAGCACAGGTGAATCATCAGGAAATGCTTTGAGTGTTGAAGGCAGAGGAAGGTAAAGAGAAAAGATAGAGCATGGGAGATCAAGGTCCAAGACAAGCAAGAGATCCAAGTCCAGGTATGGCAGAATAACCTGCTGGAAGTGTGGAAAGCAAGGGCACTTAAAGAGAGATTGCAGATCGGGTACAGATCAGCATGAAGAACATGAAGAAGAAGCAGATGTTGTAGATTATGCTACATGGGATGCTCTGGTATGTTCTTTGGATAAAGTAGAATCTTGGGTTTTAGATTCTGGTGCCTCTTTTCATGCATCCCCACATAGGGAATTTTTTCATGAGTATGTCCAGGGAGATTTTGGAGAAATTTATGTAGGGGATGGTAAGCCTTGTCAGATTGTTGGCAAAGGGAAAGTGAAGCTGAAACTGTAGACAGGTAACACATGGGTGTTAAAAGAAGTCATGCATGTCCCAGTTTTGGAGCAGAATTTGATTTCTGTTAGAAGTTTGGGTGATGAGGGTTGCACAGTAACTCTCACAGTGGACTCTTGGAAGGTTACCAAGGGTACACTTGTTGTAGCTGGAGGTAAGAAAGTAGGTACACTTTATCTATCTACTTGTACTACTGATTCTCTTTCTGGGTTATCTACTTCAGCTATAGATTCAGAGATGTGGCTTGATAGGCTTGGTCACATAGATAAGAAGGAGATGCTTGTTCTTGAGTCAAAGGATATGCTTTTGGATTTGGAAGGTATGGATCGTGGTTTATGTATGCAGAAGAAGAAGGTAACGTTTCTTGAGGAATTCGATGTTAGTGACAAGAACAGGAAAACCTTGGTTTTCAAGGAGAAGGTGACGGATAGAGTTCAGCACAAGATGCAGAAGAATTTTGAGCAGAGCAAGGGTGATTTGGACAAGGATTTGATCCAAAAAGAGCTCGCAGAAAAAAGTCAGGTCTCACTAGAAAAACACAGAGACCGACGTCGGTAGAAAAATTGACATCGGCGTCCAGACAGGGACCGACGTTGGCTATGTACAAACTGATGTCGGTGACTCAGGGCAGATATCAACCGGTGTCGGCCAGGGGAAAATGATGTCGGCAAGTTGGCAGTCGCAGGGAACCGACTTCGGTCGTCTGTAAACTGAGATGTGACTGACATCAATTACTGAGATAAATTTTGGGTGGACAGCAAGCTGTCATGGAGTCTCAAGCACCCATATGGAGGACTGAAGGTGTAAGTAAGTTCTTAAATTCATCATTTCCCTTCTTTACACTACTTGTTGCTCACTTATGGCATAGGACCAGGAAGTTGTTGAAGAAGCAGAACAGGTAGATCTAGGAAACAGTGGGAGCTTAGCATGGATGAGGATGTGGTACCTTGGAGGAGTACCAAATAAGTGTTTTGGGTAGAGTGGCCAGCTGGAAGTAAGCACTGAGAGACGAATGGATGTTCAGGATAAAGAAGAACAAAAATGGATACATGAGATGGAAGATCAGGGTATATGGTCTTGTATTAGCTACAGGGCAATGGAGGTTTGATCATTGTGTTTCTCTTTACCAGGTTAGATAATATTAGCTACATTATCCTATTACTGTATGATGTGCTTGTTGCAGGGTTACATATACAGGTATTGCTGAACTAAAGGTAAAGCTAGTTTAGGTGTTTGTCATGGAGAATCTGGGAGCAGCAAGATTCTTTGGCATAAGTGTGTTCTAGAGACATGGTAGGTCATATGTTAACTTTGTTTCAGGATGATTGTGTGAAACTGGTTAGCACGCTGATGGTTGGACAGTTCTATGAACAGGTGTCTTGATTCACATAATGAGGTTGAGTGCATGGTATGTACTAAACCTGAGTTTTCCCAAGCAGTGGGAGTTGTCACAAGTTGGAGCCAATCCAAGAGAGAACCATTGGAGGGAAGTTCAGTGGATTCTTACAGGGACTAGCAGCAGGTGCACATGCTATGCAGGTTCAGGTTATTTTCTACATGGTTGTAGATGTGGATGTGGCAGGTGATTTGGATGGCAGGTTTTGCACTACAAGTTTGTGGTGGTTGGTCTTCAAGAGTGATCTTGAGGAGGGATACAAAGCCAAGGGAACAAACTAGACTAAGTATAGGTACAGGTACAGGTTGTAGCTGTTTATCTCCAAGTGGGAGATTGTTAGGTTGTTGGCTAAAAGCTTCAACCATTTGCAAATTGAAGGAACAAGAAGGTTGCTGAGATCCAGGAGCACCGGCGTCGGCAGCAAGACCGACATCAGTCGTGACCAGTGCAGAAGTCCACCAGCAATGGCAAGGAGTCGGCCGACATCGGCAGAACCAGACAAGTAGGGACCGGTGTCGGTCACCTGTGTGTTCCAGAACTGCTCATTACATGGACAGTTTGTTAAGTGAACGAAGTGTTTGCATGTAAAGGCCAGTTAGAGTCTTTGGATGGGAGGATAATTGTCTAAATTAAGAGTCTAAGTTATTGTTTGAGTTAGGGATCTATTTATAGACCCATTGGCATGTATTATATATGTATGAGATAGAAAGGAAGGCAAGTAAGTTGCTTCCATCATAAGATCATTGAGTTGCAGGTTGTTGCAAGCTCATAGGAGATCTACATGTGTGAGTATGGTCTGTTGAATTACAGGTTGCAGGTCCATGGGAGATCAACTTGAAGTACTTTAGAGTGCTTGGTGAACTGGCAGGGTTATTACTGACTAGTTGGAGAGGTGAACACCAATTATGTTTGTGAGTTGGTTGTTGGGACCGTTTTTGTGTAGGAGAGTGTTGTGTGAGAAGAATTACTGTACACTTGAGGTGTGGCAAACCTCTGTAAGGTGAAAGAGTGTGGTGGCTCTTTGTTGTATTATTTTCTATAAAGTGCTAATACAAGATAGTGTATTGTCTCTCATATTCTGTGCTATTGGTGAATTCTAGTTACTTGTGCTTCTGGTTATTTCCGCATATTTAATTGCTTATATTTGGTAATCATACTATGCTCTTTCTG
Source organism: Torreya grandis (assembly GCA_037957365.1). Classification (NCBI taxonomy): domain Eukaryota; kingdom Viridiplantae; phylum Streptophyta; class Pinopsida; order Cupressales; family Taxaceae; genus Torreya; species Torreya grandis. The sequence continues at coordinate 546,454 of JARHVA010004929.1, read as the reverse complement.
AGGAGCAAGATCCAACAAGAGGAATCAGAACAGAGGTGTGTTTGTTCTTGGACTTCCATAACATTATTGTGAACAACTAAATTTACTACTAATGATAAAGACCATAATTTGTATTACAATATATAGAATGAGGATGCACAGTTGAGATGAGTTAATTCTCTGTAAAATCATAAGTGAAAGATCTAAATAAATCTATCATAAGTAGTGGACAATATGGCATTGAAATTTGAAACTCCAATCATGTGATGATGAACACACTTATCTAATTTATTAAAAATTAATTATCTATAAAATCTTAACAAAATTCATCTCTGAGTCACATCCACATGGGCAAAGCTCACTGTAGTTTCTCATTGACTAATTTCAAAATTCCATTATAGGGATATGACAAATGATTGCTCTTATACGAGATAAAAGATCTGGTTTAGATTAGTAGAAAATCAATGCAGACTAAAAGAGCTAAACATTAGATAAAATAATTTGAACACAATAATATTTTATATTCTATTGCATATTTCTTTTGCTACATTAAAAATCATATGGAAATATTACAAATTATATAGGAAAGTTATTTCTTATATTTAGGGAGATCAAATCTCCACTAAAATCTTTCTCAAACAAACTAAACAACAACCAACTATAATACAAATATATTTTTATAAATAATATATTTGACTAACTGATAAATCTAACCTGTAGACTATTAACATAATATTGTTAACAACAATATTTACGTCACTACATTAATAATGTGATCACACTATGCCTTAACATAATATATCTGCCAACCCATGGACAATGTTCTTAGATGAATCTAGATGTAAAACAAGGGTGGGTATTGGCATTTTATTTTACAACTTCAAGGGAGAATATATGCCTTTCTCATAAAGATTAGGCTTTTTCACCAACAATATAGCCAAATATTAAGCCTTGAAAATTAGATTATCCATAGCACACAAGATTCATATATAGGACATTGAAGTTTTTTTTTATTCTCAATTAATTGTTAACCAGGTTACAAATAATTACCAAACTAAATAAGAGAATGTTCTCCCATACAAATAAATGGTGGATAAAATCATAGAGACATTTGATACAATTTTTATTGATAGTTTTCCCCATAAATATAACTTCCATGCAAATGCCATGGCCAGTGTGGCATCCTTAATGCATTTTGATATCAAAGGTGACCATATCAACTTTAACATATGATTGCTACATGATCCTTCCATTTCTTTAAAATAAATGGATGCCTTAGTTGTTCTAGCTATTAATCATAATATATCAAACACAAAGTCGTACATTGAAATTTATAATTTCCTCTATCAAACCTATATACCAAACCAGTTTACACATAATGATAAACTAAAAATTCAATATGAAGTGCTTCATTAGGTCATTATTGGGGATGATTTTTTTAAATAAAATTTTGATGGGCAGTTACTGCAATGCTTAAATAAAGATGAAACCCACACTACACTCTTATAAATGCATGATAATGAATGTGGTGGTCATTTCAGTGGGTGGGCCATGTCCCATATACTATTACTCTAGGGTTATTATTGGTCTACCATTAAATAATAATGCATTGAACATACAAAATTGTGTTTACAATTCCAAAAATGCAATACTTTGAATCATGCACTATCACATGAGTTACCATGTTCCTTTTCCTTATGGGGATTTGATTTGATTGGTAAAATAGATCTGGTATCCACTAGTGAACATAAATTCATCATTATAGCTACATAATATTTTACAAAATGGTTGGAACTAATTCCATTTGATTTTACCATAGGGGATGACATATGCAGGTTTTTGATGACCAATATTATTTCTCATTTTGGCATACCTTCATCGATTATTTATGATAATGAAACATAATTTCAAAAAAAGAGGGTAAAATTATTTTATAGTAAATACAAGATTAATCATACATTTTCTACACCTTATTACCCACAAGGCAATGGCCAAACAAAGGCAACAAATAAAAGAATTGTTACAATGCTTGGAAAAATAGTTGAGTGATACAACATTGATTGACATCAATAGATGGTATATGCTCTATGAGCATACCAAACTATTGTATGCACAGATACTCAAGCCACACCTCACTATTTGGTTTGTGGTATATAGGTTGTCCTACCAATTCAACTTGAGATACATTTTTTGTGTGCTTCTCTAAAAGACATCATTAGAGATAATGAATACATTGAAAATAGATTGTATCAACTAGAACAACTAAATGACAAAAACACATAGGTTGTTGAGCACCTTCATGTCTACCAAGATCACATTAAGCAAGCATATAAAAAAATTTGACCATGTGACTTTGATGTGGGGAACCTTTTACTAAAAGAAAGAAAATTAACACCAATACATAAAAAGACAAGAAAGGAAATTTCAAACCAAATTAGTTGGGACCTTTCACAGTTACAAAAAATTTTAGAAAAGGTGTATACCACCTCGCTACACTTGAAGGAAAACTTTTACAATTTCCAATGAACATTATGCACTTGAATAAATATGTTACATAAGATATTTCAAATATTTAAAAAGTACCCAAAAAATAATAGTAACTTAAAAATACAAAAATATTTTTGGCACCTACATGTTCTATTGGTTCCTTGGCATCTATGTGTTAGTTCCATGTTGAGGGATAGAATATCATTTACTCTTGAAGACAACACCTAAAGCTAATAAACACAAAAATAATAAAACACACTATATTCTCATTTATCAATGTGATTAATTCATTATGAACTTTACATACAAATATATAGGAGAATATTTCCTATATTCAGGGATTGCCAAATCCCTACAATATCTCTCCTCTAAAACTCCTATAACTAAGCATACACTTATTTTATCTCACCTATAAAACCTCCTATAATAGATAATATGATATATTGTTATAATATATAACAATATATCACAATAATAATATTCTAACAAACTTACCGTATTAACCATACAGTTATAACCAACCTAATATTGTTTACCACTCGATAAATATCAAATCTTTCTTTTTACCTCATAGTAAAAACCTAATTTCACCTAATGTGAAAACTATTCCCAAAATTCTTCTCATAGTTTTTACATGGTAAAAAAAAATCACACTCTTATCTGTAGTATGCTCACCTTCTCTAGCATGCCTTATTTGTCTCATGACCTTGATACAGAGAGCCTCACTCCTCCCATGGTTTTATAGGTTTACCAAAAACCCTAAAATGAACAAGAACACCATCTACCTCCAATAATTGGCACAAACAAAACTATATGTCACTGCATACTCATAGCTCTACATACTACTGACACAATCTTGCTGCACATGACCACTATATCTAAAAAAATGCATCCCACATTTATATTACATGAATGCAATGGACATGTCACTGAGGGTCATCTACATAAATAAATAAGGTAGTCATGGGATCTTTGTCGTAGCTACTCTCCTAATTATTGTCAAAACATTATTCACCTCCTGCTGGTTTTCTGGATCTCTATCACAAACCTTTTCAAGATCCATGAACTGACTTACATTGGCACTTTTATCTTTTTACAATGTCTTCACATCAATAAATCATGCTTGGAATTTCACACAGATTACATTACATGAATAGGGATGATCATCTATTCTTATTACACAATGGAAAAGAAAACACACCACACTAAAAAATTGAAATAATAATACACCACACATGTCACTAAAATATTGATGCAGCCCCGTCGTTGGTGACTGACGAGAGGTCACTAAAAGACCTCCTTCCTTCATGTATCCTCCATCCTCCATTGAGTTCACTAATTACTCAACACATGTCATTGAAGCTCAGGTACATGAAAAATTCCATCCACAATACGGATGTCACATACAAACGAGAATGTGTCCATAAGGTTTTTTTTTTTTTTTTTTTTACAATTTTTGACATTATGATAACTTGAAAAAAGAGGACTGACACTTTTGATTTTGATAAATAACTTTTACAGACATAAATGGCATATTGATAATGACCCAATAAAAGGACTTTGACATTTATTTAAACTAAAACCTATTTTTAAAAATATCAACATACGAAACTAAAATGACTCCTAATAATGGACTCAAAACTAAAAAAGAACTTGACTAAACTAATAAACTACTATAAAGACTATGAACTTAAATAATAATTTTTAAAATGACTTATTGACATATAAACACTTTAATTTTATTTTTTTGACAAATAAAGAACCCATAAAACTAACTTAATGACCTAAGACAAATTTAAATCAACTTTTTCATTCTACAAAATAATTGACTTTTAAAACTAGAAAACTTAACATCAGTTTTTAAGATAACAAAAAACTATACTAAACTTTGACCGATTAATACTCTAACCTGAAAATAGTGGTTGATGTAATTCTTCCACATGTCCACATGATGAGGATTGAAGTAAACAAGCTTGCAGCCATGTTGTCAGCAATTATCCAACTGTATTCAAAATGTAGAATAAAATGATGTTGCCAAAATGAACAATATCTCATATACAAAAAAATGATATCCATCAATTATTTATATTTGATGCAAAGACACAACTTTAGCTTGCATTCTGATTTCAAATAGGAGAATTTGATCTAGAAGCAAGGACTACAATTCATGCTTAGGAATTGAGGTGAGTCATCATGGAGGGATTCATGATTATGGATAATGTAGGATAAGGGGTTTTTGAAACTACTTTTGGAGAGAAATTTGAGACCTATCGATTTGAAGAAACATGCAGGTAGGCCATAAGAAGCTTGACGTATATATAGAGGATGTCATTCAACAATTATTGATGCAGATGATGGAACAGGGCACATTAGTCAATACAACTCACTAGTTGATTTTGATCAGAACCTCCACAAAATACAAACCTTGATTTGCATACAAAAGGGAAGCAATACTATGAACAAAGTCAAGTTGAGCCAGTCAAATCTTGATATGTGTAACACTTGGATATAAATATTAGATGATTTTCCAAATGTTATTGATGCATAAAAAATCAAATACCATTACACCATACTATAGAAAAAGATATCCAATATTTCATCCACAGGGATAAAGATCACTGTAACTACCCCTCATAACGCTTAGAAACCCATATTGCTCTGGTACTAAATGAAGACAACACCTGAAGCTAATAAACACAAAAATAATAAAACACACTATATTCTCATTTTTTGATCTGATTAATTCATTCTAAACTTTTAATACAAATATATATGAGAATATTTCATATATCTGAGGATTCCCAAATACCTACAATATCTCTCCTTTGAAACTCCTATAACAAAGCACACCTATTTTATCTCACCTATAAAACCTCCTATAATAGAAAATATGATATATTGTTATAATATATAATAATATATCACAACAATAATATTCTAATAAACTTACCATATTAACCATATGGTTATACCAACCTATTACTATTTACCACTCAGTAAATATCAACTATAACTTTTTACCTCACAGTAAATACCTAATTTCACCTAATGTGAAAACTATTCCCAACAACTCTTGTATGCACACACACACACACACACACACACACACACACACACACACACACACACACACACACACACACACACACACACACACAGATATATACACACACACAGAGATATACACACCCTCAGTAAATATCAACTATTACTTTTTACCTCACAGTAAATACCTAATTTCACCTAATGTGAAAACTATTCCCAACAACTCTTGTATGTATGTATGTATGTACATACACACACACACACACACACACACACACACACACACACACACACACACACGTGTGTGTGTGTATGTGTGTGTGTGTGTGTATATGTATATATATATGTATATATATGTGTGTATATATATATATGTATATATTTATATCTATATGTATATCTATGTATATATATACACATATATATATGTATATATATATGTATATGTATATATGTGTGTGTATATACACACACACACACACACACACACACATATATATACATACATACATATATACATATATATATCTATATACATATATATACATATATATATATATATATATATGTGTGTGTATATATATGTGTGTGTGTGTGTGTGTGTGTGTGTGTGTGTGTGTGTGTGTGTGTGTGTGTGTGTGTGTGTGTGTGTGTGTGTGTGTGTGTGTATGTGTATGTATATATATGTGTGTGTGTGTGTGTCTGTGTGTGTGTGTGTGTCTGTGTGTGTGTGTGGGTGTTGGGCTTTCCCTCTACTCACATTGCCAAAACATTGGGGGCATCCATCTTCTATGATTTTGATACTTCTAGGTTATATCATTCTATGGTATCATCACATTTTCATGATTGGGCTCTTATGTACTTACACATGCCTTATCCATGATTATATATTACACATGGTACTTGATACATTATGCACTTGACATTTTTTGCTAACACATTTGAACCATGGGCCACTATGACATGTTTGTGCTAGTTGCTTATGTTTTTATTTTATACACTCCCTTGAGTGTTTTGCCTTGATATTATCTTGATTATTCACACATTTCAATATGCTCTATTGTATATGGATTATGTGCCTATGTTTTCTTTCTTGTATATCTGAATATGTCATTTCTTATTGTATCGACATTTGAATATGCATTCCTTATTTTGTGGATATTTGAATAAGTCATGTCTATTAAATTTTACAACATTTGAACATGCCCCTTATTTTTGGTCTCCTAAGACCTTATTTTTTGACTTGATTTTGAGTGCTCTTGTGTGTGTGTTTTCTTACCTATTGAGTTTGTACTGTTGCTATCTAGACATTACTATGATCCTTATCATGCATCTTATACCTACATGTGATCACATTGGTTCTATGTGCTTCAATAATAAATTTACCTAGACATGTTCCTTTTATATGACACATGGTTACATCATATTTTATAGTTATCTTACCCTTTTGAAGTGAGGTAAATTCCAAGTATTATTTTTTCCTCACCTCAAAGGGGGGGAATATTAGTGGGCACATGCTTGGGAAGCATGTTCTCCACATATACATAGTTTTCATATTTCATGGGGGCATGTCATATGGACATGGATTTCAATATTCACAATTTACAGATTATAGTGGGGCGTGCTTTCAAAGCATTATCTCTACACTTATTTAGTATTGGTACTTATATCAGTTTACAGACTCAGTAGGGGCATGCCATATGGACATGGTTTCCATATATTCATAGTTTCTAGATTCAGTGGGGGCATGTTTTGGAAGTGTGTTCTTCACACTTATTCAGTATTCAACATATCCAATTTATAATAGGGGCATATTTTGTAAACTTGTCCTCTATATTGGTACTTATATCATTTTCCAAACTTCTCTATATATAGTTGGGGCATGCTTTGGAAGCATGTCCTCCACACTTACATAGTTATCCAAATTGACCAAATCACATAGTTATATGATTCAGATTCATAGTTGTAGCATAATACTATACATTGGTATTATTGTTATACAAAATTTTGGCATAAGACATATCTAAGGTGAATATGATATGTAACATGTGCCTAATATTACAAATTCTAAATAAATTTTAGATTTTAAAACTATTACATGTACAGATACCCCATGAAATTTTATGAACTTTATCAAACCAATCTATTATAGTAGTTGGTTCACCTTTTGATATGGTTGAGGTGATCAAATCACTCAATCTTTCTAAGTTTTTAGGTTGGTTCTGAGTGTATCAGCCAAACTCACCAAGTTATAAGTAATATTAGGTTACACGATTGAGCTAATCTCAACTACTAGGTGGCAACTCACTTTTTTTCCAAGGTTGGAGGCATGTGCCTCTCTCTCTCTCTCTCTCTCTCTCTCTCTCTCTCTCTCTCTATATATATATATATATATATATATATATATATATATTCACTTTAAAGAATTACAAAGAAGCTTATATTTTGGGTCCCATTACTGCATTTAGATGGAAGACTGAGACTGAGTGGCCGCCGGGTGGGTCGGAGGAGCTCCGGCAAGAGCTGGTCCGTATCCTGGCTGGCAGAAGATGCAGTTCCATTTTAGATTGTGATACTCTGGCTTGGGGAGGTGAGGCTAATGGTCATTATTCGGTCTCTGCGGGATATCAGGCTCTTACTAAGAATTGTTTTGGGGATGTTGATTTTGGCTGGAGTCCAAGAATCTGGAACTCTGCTGCCTGGCCGAAATGTAATTTTTTTCTCTGGATTCTCACCTACAGCCGCTGTCTTACTTGGGAAAATTTGTGTAAAAGAGGTTATCAGGGGCCGTCGTTGTGTGTTCTCTGCAGAAACAATGAGGAGACTACTGCGCACTTGTTCTTTCAATGTCCCTTTGCCAGGGACCTCTGGCATCTGTGGTGGACAGCTTGGGGTTGCTCCTGCAGGCACGCCTCTTCCTTAACCGAGTTCTGGCAATGCCTGGGCCGTCCCCCTTCCAAAGTGTCCATTCTGCAGACTGCCTGGGCTATCGGACCTGCTTTTATTTTTTGGAATATTTGGATTGAGCGTAATGGACGTATTTTTCGTGAGGCTTGTGCTAGGGTTAGGCAAGTGTGGCTCAAATGCCTTAGTGCCTTGTATGAAACTCTTATTGCGAACTGTGGCAGACCGCAGGATTTTGACTCGGCTTCATTGGCTATCCTTAGCCGCCTCTCCCCTGTTTCACCTGGCTTGGACGCTCCTGTCTGCACCACGCGTCCTACTCACTTGGCCCGCCAGTTTCTGCGCCCAATTTCCCGTGCTGGCAGATGGACGCGGCCTGTTGAGGGGCGCTTGAAGATCAATGTGGACGGTTCATCCAAAGGCAATCCTGGGCCGGCCGGGATTGGGGGCGTGGGGCGCAATTTCAAGGGGGAGCTCTGTTTCTTATTTTCCATTCATAAAGGCCATTTTACAAACAACCTGATGGAGGCGCTTGCTATTCTGGAAGCGATCCTTTTTTGCTGTAAGCTTGGGTTTCTCAGCGTCTTGTGCGAATCTGATTCGCAAGTGATTGTTAACCTGCTGAATAATGACAAAACTGATGGTGTGGATTGGCAGATCGCTGCGGTCATTAGACAGATTCGACAACATTGTGCCGCGTTTGAATTTATCTCGTTTAATCATATTCCCCGGGAGTGGAATTGTGTTGCTGATGGGTTGGCCAAGTGGGCTTCGGAGAATGGTCCGGAGTGGTGTATCCAGGACCGGCAGATGTTGCCTGATAGATTAACCCCTGTTCTGGCTCAACTTCTTGAGCAGGACTTGGGTATGTAATTTTCTATTGTTCGTTTTTCTCTCAATAAATTTTTACCCCTTTTAGTTGCACTTTAAAGAATTAAAAAGAATTAATATATATTTTTCCTAATCTTAGTTTTATATCCTTATAATGATACATCTTTTATAAAATAACTTGTCAATAAGCAAGGCAATTACATCAACACACAAGTGTACTTCTAAACCTTGTTATTTCAATTTAAATCTATTTCAAGTAATTCTAAACTAGATTATATGCATTGATTTTACAATATAACATGTTATTGATTACATTTCAGTCACCAACAAAGCACTCAAATTCAACTCAGGCAAAGATAAGGTGTGCATACATAACCAGGTACTTATTGCTTTCCTTTAAACTAGTAATTTCATTACTAGATTAAAAGGGTTAAATGTAGATAATATTTTATGATCATGTATCACATTAGTCTTGTATACTTTAAAAACTTAGGCCTTATCTATTCCTCTTAGTTATACACATTTCTTGTTTTTTCAAGACTCACATTTGCTCTATCTTGTATCCCTTGGCCTATCTCTTAATCTAATCAATATTATATTGATAACATAGACATCGTATCTTTCCTATAATGCTTAAAATATACTTATCTTACACCTCTACAAGTTTTGATCATATACCTATTTTGATACATTTTGGACACTAATGTCCAAGACAAACAATAACATCGACATTATTGTACTACTCTGACAAAGTGTTCAATGCCCTAAAGTCATCTAATTTTTTTTAAAATATATTCCAACATTCATCCTATGTGATTTAATGTAATTTATCTCCCATTAGGATTAATATAAATAAAATAACAACCCTCATTCATTCCTCACCTAGTAATTATACCAAAGAGACCAATGCACTTATCAAAAGCACTCTATCATAGGTACAACACATACATAGGTCTAAAGTATTAAAGGAGCAGTCATTAGGTCTTATTTGCTAAGCTACAATCTAGGTCATTATTTTACTTGCTTTACACACATTGCATGATTCATACACAAGCCAACACATAGGGGAGAACTACATGAGTCTAAGACCCTCTTCTAGAATATTGCCTATGTAGATAGTTATCTTTGATAGCAGGGTCATTATGGGTTAGCTCGACACCATGTTCCCACTAACCTATTTTTTCCAAGGTCATAGTGAAAATAGAAATCTAGGTTTTTGCCATTTCATGAGTGACAATCAATGACCCAAATCTGAATGCACTAGACGAAGGTGGAGCAAAACCCAAAAGCATCTAGATGGTTACATCTGTTTCACCAGATATTCTATATAAGGTAATAGCGTTGAACCCAAATAATAGCATCGATACAACCATTAAGAGACATAGAGGTGTTAGGTCTAGACTCTAATAATTATTCTAAAACTATCTTCCCGCATGATTTTGACCTATTCTAGATCCAGATCTGTATCAACATCAGACACAACTAAGAACCTTATTTTATGTCATTTGTATATCTAATATAATTGTGCTTTCTATTTATAGCTCATCTTAGTTTAATAAATTTAATATATAATACATCTAAATTTAATATTTAATTGGTTTGTTGTAGATTTGATATTCACTCTTATGCCCTATCATTTCTATATTATTAATTGTATCTACTCAAAAAGATCCACATCTAAATTAGGGTTAAACAATAGATTTACATCTGAGAAGAGAAACTTTTTGTGGACTTTACATATCACAAGAACATCCTAAATCTTTTATAGTTTCTTGGTCTTTATGTTGTTTCTATTTTATCTAGTGTTTCCTTCGTGGAACTCTTATTTAATGCTCTTTGTATTTTATTTTATTTTTTAATAAAAATTTCTAGTGTTTTAGGGGAAAATTCAACAACCCTAACCCCAATATTACATTGGATGATTAGATCCAAAGTATATTTTGTTTGTATTGGAAAATTCATTTAATAGTAGTTAATTAGTTAACTTGGTAAATAAATATTTATAATTAATTAATTGTTATAACAAGCTGAATATGTATGATAGGTTAATTTTTTTAAGTTATTCTTAAATAATTATGTAAATTTTAAGTTTTTTAAAATAAAATATAACACAAAATTTACCTCTATACAAACTCTATCAAATTAATTTTTTGCACTTGTTCTTCCATATTATCTCCTGCATTTATTAATCCAACATTGGTATAAAATCCTTGCAAAAGTATCATAAGACAAAGGAATAATGGAAGATCCATCAAAGTCATGTTTTCAAGATGAATGTGAAGGTATGAAGATATTAATATTTTATTTTTGGTTTAATATCTTCAAAATTAATTTTTTATATATGAATGACTTCCAAATATGAGATTATACAGCTTTTAAAATCCCTAAGAAGTAAGTTGTATGGAATGGTACATCTATGAATGCATTATATGACATTTTGATACTCCAAAAACATTTTTCCTATTGTAGTACGACCTTCTTCAAGTATTAAATCATAAAAATGATTTTATATTCTATTGATGCCTTGAATCACATTTGTATGACATAAAAACCTAATTATATAGCCCAAAACCCATTAAATGGTGATAAAGCTAAGTTGTACAACCCAAATCAACAATTGTATAATCCAAAATCAAAATTTTCTAAAAGCGTATGGCATGTGGATCATGTGTTTTCTATTATATAGCATTTAAAACTTCAAAATCCTTTTAACCCCTTAAAAAAATTAGTTTGTATGACCTCGTATAGCTTCATGTGCATTTAGAACATATCCAAAGCAATTAGTATGACCTAGTACAACATGAGAACGTAGTAATAAATGGTATGGCACTTGATACAATATGAGTTTTGTTTGAAAAAACTTAAAAACATTGTTTTCATTTTGTTGTGTTGAAGTGGGCCTCACAAAGGTTTAATTGAAGATTTTTTTTTTTTTTACTTTAAAAAACTCTTTGGGAAATATTTTCCACATGCATAGATATGTTTATTTTATTTATTAAAACTCACAATAGTACAAATTATGTAAAAAAATATTATTTTCATATTTTACTAAGATTTATAGAGGATTTCATTAAGAATATTTTGTAAGACACATTGAAAATAGAAGATTTAAGGTTCAAAATCCATCAAACCAATTATTTTGGTCAAACTTTGTTTTTAATCAAAATCAAAAACCTTAATTTTTTATCAAAATCAATTTTTTAGGGAATATGTTTTGAAATATTATCTTTGTACTTTGTAAAGTAGTTACAAAAGGACTGATATTGGAGACACAAGGGTGTGATTTTTTTGTAACTTTTTATGATTTTTGCAATTAATTGATTTTATCTCCAGAGATAGTCATGTAACTGGTCATTCCCTAGATTTTGGAACAATCTAGATACATTGGGTTGATTATTTATCTAATTTGAGATTTATGTATATAATTTATATGATAATATTTTTTTTTAAATGGTACTATAAGGTATAATAGGTTCCTTTTTACGGAGTCTAGCACTCTTTTTCTCAAGAAGGTTGAAAATAGAAAATTTTATATGCCTCAAAACCATGGATGTACAACACTATTTTATTATTATTGTGCTATTAGAAATAACTATACTACAAGTCAAGATTTACATATCCTTAGGGATCTAATAGGCTGAAAGAACCATCACCACACCTATATTGTGCAAGCTTCTAAGTCTAATATCAGGTTATGAATAAGTGGAAGTTTTGGATAGATATATGGGTAATTTTATTTCAAAAAAAATTGAGTTTCTTGATCTTATTGATGAGTATTAGACTGAGTTAGTTTAAATGGTTTTTTCGCTATAATGAATTCTTGATTCTCACCCAATAGGGGGAAGAGACTGCATGGCCTTCGATTAGGCATTAGTGATTATATTGGTTAGCAGGTGAGTTTTTAGCACTAGTAGCTTTGAGGTTTGTTAACATTATTGGACATTGGGAAGATGTGCTATAAATATTCACAAGATAGTCACTTGATGGGTTATTGTGTGAGACTTTACATGGATCAATGTAGTTTAGTAAAACTTGATCATGTTTTATTATAGCATGATACATAATGGATAGAGAGGATGAGCATATCGATTAGGATGTTCATCATTCATGTTATAATTTGTGAGCTATCATTAAACTTTTATATAAAGCAGTGGGATTCTAAGACAAGATATTGACACCAATGTAAGGCCATAACTTGTGACGTGTTGTATTATTTTTACATGAAGTGGAAGGATTCCAATAAGGAAGTAAACTTTGGTTGATTCGTACCATTATGTATAGTGTGTCAATTGCATACTACTTTTAATGACTTCACAATCATATGCTCTAGATTGTATTTTATACCTCTTTGGATCAAAGGGGTTTGTTGGGTCATTTGACCCAAAGTATATTTTGTTTGTAGGTGTTCTATATGTGCATGCATCTCATGAGAGACAACCCTTTCTAGGTAAATATTTAGTACTAGCTTCATATTATGTTATTTGGTTAAGTTGATAAATAAATGTTAGTAACTGATTAATTGTTATAATGGGTTAAAATCATATGGTAGTTAAATCCCAGGGTATGTGCACAAAGTTGGTGAAAATTCCATAGACATTTTAGGTAACATGATCATGTTATTAAATAACACAATCACATTATTTAAATTATGGCTCAGTAATTATCAATCCATAATGTGATCGTATTATTGAGAAAATAATAGTGCATACACATTACTGTAAAATTAAATAATACATATGCATTGTATAATGTGTACAAATTATATAATGTATTATACAATACATACACATTTTATAACACATGTACATGTCATATAACACATATGTGTTATTTTGTAATAAGACCAAAATCATCTTCACAAACATGTGGGAGCTACATGTGAAGGCAAATTTGGCCAGAAGCTTATATTTACTACTCTAAATGTAAAATTATAAGAAAATAAATGGAAAAATATTTAGTGTTACATTTATTTTCTTATAATTTAAAATTATTTTAATAAATATAATAAATTAGGGTCACTCAACATCTTACAAAGCTGGTCTCACAATTACATGCCTTATGATGTGGAAAATAGTTTTTAAAAATCCAATTAGGTCAGTACTTAGGCATTTTGAGGGTCTAAGTATTGAACCTAGGGATACATAAATTTTACAATTGATATCCATTTTTGGTAAACATGGTCATTTTTTAGGTTTTAATGACTTTTAGATTGATTTCTAGCATTTCTAGGAATCTTAGATTTGTCAAAATTGAAGTTTGAAAACCACTAACTTTGAAATTGATGTAAATTGGTGTGATTAGGGTAACATAGGCCACATTGATGACGTACACACATCAAACAACCACTTTGTGTTAATTTCACTTCTTCATCCTCCGTCCTCCTTGATCACTACAAGAATCTTGACATCATGGGCTTGGACAAGACTACCTAATAATGGATCATCTAAGGAATAACCATCATCATAATACATGGTGTGAAGATCAATGAAATAGGTAAGAATAACCTTGTCATTTGATGAATCATGGTGAATGGAATGCCTAGTCTTAGTCAAGACTATAAGAATGTCATCGCAAAGAGGTCTGTGAGAATGAGGTTGTAAGGAAGCAGGTAGCTACAAGATGAGATCAGGTGAGAGATAGGAGTTTTTTATCTTTAAGTTAATCTCATCAGGCTCATCATCATTATAATCTAAAAGATTAGGAGGAATGTTACCAATGAGCTAAGGATGCCCATTATAACTATGGGTTGAATTGATAGGAATGTTAAGATGTTGAGACTCATGAAATAGAACACTTGGCAAAGGCTCAAGAGTAGGAATCTTGAAGACACCATGATCTTGGAATTGCCCAAAATTATAAGGGTTAGTATCACCTTGAATCCTATAAATGGATCTATCATGAGGGAACTTAATGCATTATCAGGTGGAAGAAGTGATAGCTCTCACGTAGTGATTCCATGACCTACCAAGCAAGATGTTATAAGAAAGGAGGAAGTTAAATATCATCACCTTCACATGAATGGTGATAGGTATAATGGTAATGGGAAGACACATGCAACCTAAAGGATGTATTTACCATCGATCGTATGCTTGGTGTGTGATGCATGTATATTTGAGGTTGCATTCAGAATATCCAAGGGTTTTAATGAAATTAAGAGAAGTGACACAGGTGTCAGAACCCTCTTCAATCAATGCATGCTTGAATTGGATATCACCTATTTGGATGTTAATGAATAAAGGAGGATCATTTGCATGAAGCAGAATCTCATCAAGAATCATAAAATTTATGGAAAATTTTAGAGAAAGAGAACTGTTTATGGTCTCATCAACATTGATAGACATTTATTCACATTATTTTAAAATACTATCTTCAGAACCAAAAAAAGTTACCTCCCATCCTACTAAAGGAAGACGAGGGACATTCTTCTCAAAGAAGAGCTACATGAGGCAGTTTTATGACATGGAGAGGTCCTCATAAGACCAAGGAATGGAATTTGGGATGGGATATTAGTGAGATCTATAATGGTATCCCTTAATCGAGTCTAGCGGATCCCCATATTGGTCATGCTTCCACTCAGCAAGTGTAACCCAATTGGAAGTGTAGGTGTGATCTATCTTATCTGATCTAGGATTAATCCATAGACATGATGCATTTTGGATTGCATATATTTTGGTGAACCTGATGTGAACTAACCCTTATAGGATTTTTTCACCTTTTATTTCATTTATTTTGATCATATATTTTGACATACTGGATTTATTCTATCAACCTAGCTCTTTTTCTCTATGTACAGGGTTCAAGAATAGACAATTGGAACAACCCAATTGACCTAGTATGTGTAAGATGCATTGAACATGTGATCCACACCCCTTGTGTGGGTATGCCACCTACATACCAGTACTTCGAAGAGGGATCAAGCCATATGTAGTTCTCCCACTTGATGTGCTTTGCACAATAGTGTAATATGGATGCAAAAATACAAAATTAAGAGTTTTTGAGGTGGCTAGGGACTGGTGTGAGTGTTTAAATGTATTGATAGCTATGTTGGGTGATTTTATGCAAAGAATAGAAAATTTTGTCTTTGTGGTTTTTTTTAACTCTTGCTTGCTTTGTAAAATATGTCACCTCCTTTGTAAATGAACTTTGAATGGGCTTTTATAGGGAAATATTGGTCATGGGTTAAATGTATTCTTGCTAGGTCAACATGATAAAGGATAGGAATCAAATTAAATTTACCATTTGAGCTCAAAGTGTGATTAGATAGGAATGCCAAAAATGGGACACCCTAGTGTTTGACATTATAGTCTAGGTATGGTGCTCTTATCCTACATGCTCAAGACCTAGGTGGGATAGAATTAGCTTGGGAAATAGAGTCTGTCTCAGCTAGAATGATTGTCTAGAAGGCTATGGATAACTAAAAATGAGCTAAAATGTGTCTATAAGGGTCAAAAGAGAATTTGAGAAGGACCTATGGATTGGGTGCCATAAACCACATTCAAGCTACCAATTTGGACATTTTATATGACTATAGAAGAATTGAGAGATGGTAGGTGGTCTAAATGAATGTTGATGATATGTAATGGTAAAATAATGATGTAATGGGCCTTTACGGTCATATGAAAGGTCTCAAGAGTGGATTGATCCATGTGTCTAGTTGAAAGAGTGAGGTGGCATTCATAATATCCATCACCCTATGTGGATCTAGAGAATGTTGAAGGGCTTCTTGATCAAGAAATGGCTACTAGCATGTTTTAGGAGTATATTTCATATTATAAATGAGATAGAGTGTGGTTTGGTCCATATAAAGGAGATAGATGGAGAAAATAGGGGCATACAAGAGTGAGAAGGTTTGCCAAGATGCATGAAGGACTGTGTAAGTGTATATTTGTAATGAACTAAAGATTTCAATAAGTACAAAATAAAAGTTGTTTTTTTATATGTATGATGGTATGTTTGGATATTATCACAACTATAATTGAAGTGACTCTATGTTTATGAATATTACTATAAAGGAACAAGATCTCTTTTGTTTGCAAGAGAGTAATTTATTTTTTGAGTATCATGTCTAGGATGCAAACTATAATTTTTTGTCAAGGTGATTAAGGGTATTTGGTATTGTTTATTACACTCTTAAGGGAATATTGAATGTTTTTTGAGTTTATAAATTTAAAGGTATAGTAACCCAATCATCTATTAATCTAGTCATATATAGGTAGACCCCTATTTCTTGGAATTATAGTCATGGAGTGAACTGTGTGCATATTTTTATTAAGAAATAGTAATTGATTCCAATTGCTTGGAGTTGTCAAATTTTAAACAAGTTTATTTATAATTTTGAGTGTACCCTTGAAGGAAGGACAAAGAAAACCATTTGATGTTTCAAAATTGGTTTAGGAACCTTGTATTCTGTCACATGACTTATATGCTTGAATGGTGACTATATGTCCTAAAATAAATGATCCAAGAATTGATGATATAGTGTTTTGAATACATTGAGGTAAGTGTTTGGAATGTGTTTAATGTTTTATTTAACTTTATGTTTCCCTATTATATGCTTTGTTCATCCCTTATAAGTATACAAACCTATAGTGTCCTATTTTCCTGCATAGTCAACTTAGTTTTGGGTTACAAATATTGGAAAAAGGATTGATAGAAGAAATATAGTGATTAGATAAATTTTTAAGGTAAATAAATACCTCAAAAACTTTATTTGGTCTATTGAAATCTTTCACAACAAAATTTATGCCTTTTAGAAGGCTCTCGGCCTTTATAGTGGCCTAGAAACCTTAGATCTAAGGTTTGGTGTTTATAATGAATTTTAATTTTCAAAATTTTATAAAAATTTGTAGTATATTAAAAATAATCATGATTTAATCTAATCAACTAGTATCAGAGTTATACAAATCCATTTGTATGGATTATTGGGGAGTGAGTTGGATTAGGCTTAGAAGAGACCTAGTGGAATAGGCCTAAGAAGAAAATGAAAAGGGTGCGTTATTAGAGAGTGGGAGTGAAAAAATAGTTGATTAAGATGGAGGAGGATAATGGGTACCTAAAAATGTCACTATTCTGACTGGGTTGACCATATATTTCTCAAACCAAGGAGGTTTGTCCATTTGGAGGGTTAATCAGGGAGTTAGGTAAGCCTACAGGTACAAAAATTTGAAAAGGAACATAATATATAATTTTGGGTAAAGCATAAGCATTGTAAAGAGTAATTAAAAAAATATTTTTTTTCCTTGATGAATTTTTGTATAGAATAGAACATTGGATTTGCACTGTAACAGGGCTAGAAGGTTTAGTATGCAAATAGTTGAATATTGAGTGAAAGGCAAGGTGATGGATGATGAAATTGGATTGATATGTTTTGAAATAAGGTATTATATTTTTTAAAGTGTCTTGTAACTTTGATTAATTAGGTGTTTGTGTTTTTATTCATTTGGATAAAGTTCGCCTAGTATTGCCTAAGGAAGCTTTGCAAGTTTGCAAGCAAAGTGATAGAGAAGTGTAGACTAGTTGAATGACTCTGCATAAAAAAGAATAGAGAGTGCTTGGGTTCAAATAAAACTCAATTTATTCCCATTTTTAATTCATAATTATATCATTACAAGTGGAAGGATAATTATTTATGTGATTTTCACACATTATCAAACCTTAGTATCACCCACAAAGATGAAAGAGAAGCATGTGCACATGCCTATGTCAAATGAAAGAGATACTTATTCATATATGGAACTATACGATTTTTAATAGATAGTCCAACAATAATAAATTTAGGATGATGATACCATGTTCTCACACACATACCTCTAGATCTTTATTCGAAGTGAATTATATTTGAGTTTTCCATCCTTCCTACCACCTACCTATAGTCTTAGTCTTCCATAAGTAGTTAAATACTAATTATAATTTTCAAGCATTTACATTTAGATTTTTATATTTTTTATATCTTATGATTTGAATTAATTTCATGTTGTTTCTATCCTAATTAAGGTTCATTCATAAAAATATAGTAAAACATCTTTTGTATTCTCATGTTCAGGGGATTTCATCTCCTCACTTGATTTAATAGCTTCTAAATAAATTAATAATTTAACCACAAGAATATATATATAATGTGATCTAACTTATCTATCTTGATCAAAGATAGACAGATGTTAGAAACATCCTCTTATAATTTGTATAAGCATTCCTCATCAAACATAGGTACTTCTTCACTGAGATGGGCCATTCTTTTTATTTATGTATTCTTATTCCTTTTGGTAATATATTTCTATAAGGGAAACATGAAACATTCATGACTAAACCTAAATAATTTTGTAATAGGCATAAAATAGTCAAACAAAATCATATAATGGAACTAAAATAGATGTGATACCCATCCAATCTAAAATGGTGCGGATATTCTACTACAAATTCATAAATATAAATATTGTACTAAATAATAGAATTTTTGTTAATGCCTAATGTTTTTTTACCCATAGAAAAAAATTATGGGGAAATAAACTAAATTATAAAAAAAAAATTATATACAATTACAATTAACTTAACCACACATATGTAAGAGATTAAAAACTAAAAGTCACAAACATCAGAAGGGAGACACAAGTTACCTTGAATAAAATAAAGGTGAGAAGATTGAGGAGATACATCCTCTTGCTAATATAAATTTAAAAATTATAATATAATACCATTAGTGGCTTTAATGAAATTTTTTGATAGTATAACTTATTCTAAAACTTTACTGAATACCAATTTATTGCATAGACACTTCCTATACACATAACACAAAAATGAATCCAATAAATATTTTAGTTAGAATAACATAAATTATTTTTCAACCTCTGGGGTAGTTACATAATTGACACTTTCATTAATTGATGATTTCAAAACTAACATTGTTATAGGTACAAACACTAAGAGCGGGGGGTGGGGGGGTTCAATTAGTGAGCCCAAATATTTCAATTTTAATTCCAATAATTTCAAACTATTAAACATTTAGCATATATCAACTTTGATCAAGTAACATTAACAATATATATCATTCATTCAATGCATACACATAACACATAGTTCCTATGGGAAACCCTCATAGGGAATAAACCCACTCTCAAGCCTATAACACATGGACTACTTGTCCTATAAGAGATTACAAACAAGAGACTAGTCAAGTCCTTTAGACCAAAATCCTTGATCAAGTCCTCCTGACCAAAATCCTTTAATGAAACACCCGTTTCACATGGAGCAACTGCCCCTAAAGAATATCAAGTCCTTTAGACCCTCTTATAAAAAGAACACCTCCACCTTAGAATTGATGTCTTCAAAACCTGGTGATGGACCTCTAATTATCACTCTTAAAATTAACTCTTTAATATAACACTCCTTATTGGCCAAAAAAAATTAAATACTTGGACTAAAACACAAATATCAATTAGGACAAATTACATATCCTAACTAACCTCACTCTTTAACTCTTCTCTCACACTCAATCTTCAAACATGCAAGAGCAATGTTATGACATAAAAAATATGACCTATAGGTCATACACACCATCATCAACATGATATACCCTTCAACCCACCCACTGGGAACACAAAACCTTCACCTTGCCTTCTCTCACCATACACACTCTCTCAAATAGCCTCTTGAGCTTACTCACTCATTCTGCCTCTTATAGGCTTATTAGGTCTAATGACCTATGTGATCGCCTTCATTATCTTATCAAATAAGAATGTATGATCCTCTTCACTCTCATATGGTACCCACTAACCTATAACTTCTCTTCCAAAGGTTCTCTCCTTCACCTAGCTCCACATATGCAAAACTCACTAAAATAAATAGGCCAAATAGGCCTTGTACTTATACCATGCTCTTGGTATAACCTATCTTGGTTAGCCAAAATACTTACCACACATGTTTCACATTTTAAATATGTCCTCATACATGTTAAATGTAATAAAAACATACTCCATAGGTCAAAAAAATGACTCATTACCCCCAAACCACCACTAGGTCTTGGTGAGGCCTAAAACCATTAGGCCTTCATACTCACATTTTACATGTAAGACTACTTGGATGACCTTTATCCTTTAATAATTATTTAAAAATATAAAAAAATATATCCAATATCCACTTGATCACTCCTACATGGGTATATGCCATATGTAACATCAACTCCACACTTAGACCTACCAATCAGGTCTCCCAGCTCTTCAGGGCTTCATACACAAAAAACACAGTCTCAAACTTTCGAACTAAATACTAAAATATTTCACATATAAATATTATTATATAACATGGATGAACCCTTTAAGAACTCATATATGCATCCTTATTCTTTATACACATCAACACATGTATTAATCACTCAAAATAACATACACAAAATGACCACTCAAACTGGTCATATATAATCAAAATATAGTCAAGTTATTTTGACTCTCCATATTTTATCAAAGGAATATCATGAAAACCAATTCCTTATAATAAGCCTTAAAGACTCATATAACATCTCCATGTTCATTTTCTTCTTCAACTCTGCTCAAAGCACCTTCAACTTATCTCTGGAAGATGGTCACTCAAACTACCAGTGCATTCAACAAACACAATCAACTTTTATGTCTTTTTTCATATACAATATCAATTTTTAAAACATAAAAAATACCATACAAAACATCTAAATTTATTCCAAAATAATTTTTAATAGCTAGGTCATCAGGAAACATCGAAACAACATCAATACAAGCTCAATTATCCTTCTCAGGTCAATTATAGTCCATGCATGAACACACAATCAAATTTGAACCTCAATATATTTGACTTTACACATTTTCAGATATTCAAATTAGGTTAAATAGATGTGTCATGAAATCCTATTAAAATTTTATTTTTATATCACCTTCAAATTCATTCTAGATCAACCTTTATGGACAAAATACAGAGCACTAATTTTTTCCCTTTGCAAAATTCAAATATTCAAATACCAACTATCATAGTTAAACTTCGGTCACTAAAAATGCATCTCATTCTCTCATTGATTAGATAAATCATTTAGCATTAATATTATTTTAAGTAACTCGATGTTTACCTTTCATCACTCATCATTGGATCTTCATCTTGACTATTTGACTTAATGTGCTCCATTGATTTTATGTACGTAGCTCAGTCTTTATCTATGTTAAAAATTTGACACCTTGAAATCATCTTGATCAATACACACCATTGATATATATATATATATATATATATATATATATATATATATATATATATGAACACCTGATCACTATTATATTTTGGAAGAATCTCAATCTTTATCTCTACTTGACGTTAAACTTTGAATAGTTGACCTTATCTCGTTCAATCTTGTAATCTTGACTCAACGTGCACCGTTGATATCTATAGAATAACCAGGTCCTTATAATGTAGTGCACATTTTTAGATAAATCTATATAACTTACCTTGAGATTTAGGATCTCCTTTTGGTCCTATTCTTTACCATGTGTAAATTTGGCTAAGTATGAGAACTATTGCAAACTACCTAGAAAGCCAACTTTTCTTCTTAATAACTTTTGCCTCGATCAATCTCACAACTTGAAACTTGATCCATATGATATCCTCATATAGGTAAATCCAACCATATGTAAATATGATCTTGAAACCTTCACACATGTGAGATATAAATCCATTAATATACTCAATCATATTTTTCTATTGCAGAGCCAATTATGCCAAGAACTGTTTGGAAGACCAACTTTACACATGCATATCTTTTAATATGCTTTATCACATGATCTAAATTTTAGTAAAAATAAACTAGGAAAAAAAATAATAAACCAATATCATCATTTTATCCTCACACCTTCACATGTGTAAAATATAACAACATTAAAATGCCTACTAAGCTTTTCTTGCCATATTGCAAATTTGGCTAAGTATGGGGAAACACTGTCAAATTGCCTTAGAGCCCAATTGTGCACTTGCATATATTATATTACACTTTGTCACATGAATTTAAATTTAGTGAATATAAAATAGGAAGAAATATGATCACAAAAGTATGACCAACTCTCCTTCACTCATCCACATGTGGCAATGGTGACATCAACAAACTACCTACTTAGATTTTTTGCCACTAAACTCAACATGTCTAGATGAAAACAATGATTAACCAAATTAAATACACTCATGCACACAAGAACTCAAATCATTAATAACTTATGATAGGACACATTACTCATGCTCAAATCACCATACTCATCCCCGAACATCTCTAACCATGCCAAAACTTAAGATCAACCCAACCTCCTTCAAGCATACTAGGACAAGCACATTGCACACTTTGTTATTGTCACTTAGATACTCAAGGAAACTCATCCACTCACCTGGACACCTCCATGACATCACTATGACATAATTTGCAACTCTAAAATAATATATAGTTCACCTTCCTTCTCTCTCTTCAAACACTCTCACAATAGGAACTTTCTCCCCATTTGACACAATCACAAATTGGTCAAAAACTAATCCTAAGGACCTAAAAATACTACCAGTAGGATGAGACCATCTTAGAAATATAGTACAAACTCCCCCTTACGTTTAGCCTACCTCTTCTTGCCTTGACAACTTCCTCTTGCTCCATGCCAACACTCTCTTCAACCAAGCACTATAGCCAATGAAAAAATAACACACAAAAATACTAAGATATGATGGAAATAAATTAAAAAAATATAAGAGGGACCCCCCTAATATTTTTGAGCCAATTCACATCTTGAGCATCTTCATATCTCCATACACCTTGAAGAATCACCACATAGACTTACTAGCCTCTTCTCTCAAGCCACTTCAAGAACCACCAATCAGAACTTCATGCCACTCATCAAAAAGGAAACATGATCTCAAAAAAACTAAGAAATCTCCTTGAAACACTCATGCCTTGATTCTTTTGGATAAATTTAACACAAAACACTCTTTTCTTACTAGGCATGTTTAGTCTCCTTATAGCCCTACCTAGAACTTGTAGAGCCCAAAATTTTTAGTAGACACACCATCAAGACATAAAAATTCATATCTAGAATAATATCATATTCCCCCTTAATCACACCAATTCTCATTACCTAGATCATCCTCTGCAACATACTTCCTTCAAGAACCTACTAGTCAATTAGGTCTCTATCTTGATAAAAACATGAATAATTTGAAAACCATAAACCTTCAAATCTCTTTAAATATTGATTTGACAACCCATTTGGCCGATTCAACCTATAATAATCCTCATACCTCAAATCATAAGGCAAACCACTTTTCTAGGAAATCCCAAAACCCTAGGATCTCAAAACAAAGAGAGTCAACAAACCTCCTTCTGTTCAACGTCCACCTTTGAAAATTATTGTACATCTAGGGAAAAAATTACACACTTATAGACCAAGATTTGAGCTTCCACATCTTTAGGAACCCATACATCCTATAACCCATTTTAGGACATGCATACTCTTAAGCACAAACTAGAAAACCAGAGAGTAAACACAAATCTCAAATTTGCCTTCAACATACCTTCACACCACAAAATCACCTGGAGAATGGTAGAATAAGGTCAAAAAACCTTATTATTCAAAAATATCATCTTGAAAAACTTTGCAAATCCTCTTTTTCCATCTGGAAACCTTCAATCCCTCCTTTGTAAACCATGCACACACAACTTCATTATACCAATCTCTGAACTTCTTGGACTCAAGAGACCTTTTCTAATTTATTCATTATGCAACAAATCCAAGTCTCAAACCACATTGACCATGTTTCCTCTTTCTAAAAAGTGTCTCCTTTAAGCTAAGAAAGAGACACCCCTTTTGACATACTGAGACTAAAAGCCCCAAAACTTTAGAGAGTCCCATATCTCCATAATCTCATCTAACTTGCAGTCCTGCTTGACTTTGAATGAATCCTTGACTTCATTTTTTTTCATATTTGTCAATAATTGTTGTCAATAGAAACTCTTGATTTTCTTTTTTGTCTATCATGGCAAATAAACCATCCTTGGTTTCAAACTGATCTCTGCTGATAGATTTAGGTTTCCAAACCCATGTGTGACCAAGTCCTTGCACACTAGGAGTTTCATATACCTTATTTTGATTTGAGAACACATTCATCCTATTCTTGCAGTATCTAGCAATGTGATCAACTTTATGACATTTGAAACAAATAATGTCATTAATACCTTTTTTTTGATGATGATTGTGCTCTTCCTTTTCTATCTAGATAGAAGACAAAATCTGTATCTTCTTCATATCTAATTCCTTCTTTTCTATAGAAGGAAATCCACCTTGATCATGATTATCCTTCATATTTTTTGGTCTCAATACCATTTATTGAATTTTAGGAGCATCTTTCTTCTTATCAAAACTTGAGTTCATCTTCAAACTATTCTTTCAAAATTTGGTAATATGTCTTACTTTATTGCAACTATAGCAAACAATATCATTCAACATACCTCTTGATTGATTTGAGATATGATTTCTCCAAGACCAATTGATTCTTCTTCCAAGGATCCATGAGAAGTCATTCTTCACTGAATTCCTTCTATAGTCCTTAGTTCTATGACCACACTTATTACATGTATAACAATGACCATGGAATAAACTAGCATACCTTGAATTATTTGGTTATCTAACATACATTCTTTTATTATTTTCAAAGCTTGCATTATCCTTGATATAGTCAGGATTCTCATGCTTCTTTTCAATTTTATCCAATTTTACTACAACAAGATCATGTTGACTCTTCAAGTACCCCATCTCAATCTTTAGCTAAGTGTACTGATCTTTTCTTGCTTTCAGATTTGCATTTACAGTCCTTAACTGATCTTCAAGAATATTAATCTTCTCTTCATCCTTTTTGGGCTAGTTATCCATGTCTTTCAATCAATATAATTGATCTACTCTTGATACTTCTTTTCTTCTTTCTTGGACATGCCTAACAAACTTCCCTCAAGAGAACTGACTTGTGCTTCAAGACCTTTGATCATAATCCTCATTTTATAATTCCTCTTCTTTTTCTCCTTTAGTTCACCAAGTGCACTCATGAGCTTAGCTTCTAGATCAACTTATTCTTCCTCGTTGTCATCTTCTCTACTATTATGAAAATTTTCCTTGTCAAACATGATGTCCTTTTCTTTTGAACACAAGCTTGTCTTGGCATCTACTAGCTAAACTTTGAGATGATTGATAACATTCTCATCTTATTTAGCATATTTATTCAAATTACATACCTACTCTTCAAGTGCCTTGATCACAGCCTTCCACTATTGTTTTTATGTCTTCAACTATTTAGCCATCTTTGTACCAACTCAGAATATCCTTCAAGCTGTTCAGCTTCTTCCAAAGGACTTGCTCTGATACCAAATTTTTAGAGGTACAAACATTGAGAGGGGGGTGGTGAATCAAAAGCCTATATATTTATATTTCAATTTGAATCCTTTCAAATTATTAAACAATCAACATATATCAACTTTTATCAAGTTACATTAATAAGAGATATCATTCATTCAATGCATACATATAATCAAACACACAACACATAGTTCCTATGGGAAACCCTCATAGGGAATAAAACCCACTCTCAAGCCTACATCACATAGACTAATTATCTTATTAGAGATTATAAACAAGAGAATAGTCAAGTCCTTTAGACCAAAAACCTTGATCAAGTTGTCACGACCAAGGGCCTTTAGTGAAACACCTATTTCACAAGGAATAATTGCCCCTAAGGAAGATCAAGTCCTTTAGACCCTCCTATAAAAATAGCACCTCCACCTTAGAACTGATGTCTTCAACACCTACTGATGGACATATAATTATCACTCTTCACCTTCAATCTTTCATCCAACACTCCCTATTGGCCAAAGCACATTACATACTTGAGCCAACACACAAAGATCAATTAGGACACATTACATATCCGAACCAACCTCACTCTCCAAATCTTTGCTCACATTTAATCTTCAAACCTACAAGAGCACTATTATGACATCATAAATATGATTTCTAGGTCATACACAACATCATCAACCTAATTTTCCCTTCAACCCATCCAATAGGCATACAAAACTTTCACCTTGCCTTCACTCACCAAACACACTTTCTCAAATAGCCTTTTGATCTTACTCACTCATTCTGCGTCTTCTAGGCTTAATAGGTCTAATGACTTATGTGATCACCTTCATCACCTTGATCAAAAAATCATGTCTAATCCTCTTCACTCTCCAATGGTCCTCACTGACCTATATCTTCTCTTTCAAAGGTTCTCTCCTTCACATAGCTTCACATATGCACAACTCACTAAAACAAATAGGCTAAACAATCCTTGTACTTATACGATGCTCTTGGTATAACCCATCTTGGTTGCCCAAGATACTTACCACACTTGTTCCACATTTAAAATAGGTCCCCATACATGTTACATGTAAAAACCACATACTGTTATGAATAAATAAAACAAATAAATATTAATGAATTAAAGACAAAAATAAAATGTAGAAAACACAACATAATAGAGACACAAATTTAATGTGGTTCACCCAAATATAGGCTACATCCACATAGAAACAACCAGTCTTTCTTATTCAATCCAACAAATAAAGGTAAAAACCTATAATATAACCACTACAATATCCTCTTCACTCACATACAATGTGCCACCGTAATTACAATACCCTCATATCAAAAGGAAGGTTACATCTAGGGAAACAATGCACAAACATAATTTCTACCATTAGATCTGTAACCTAATAGTGAACAATTCAGATTTACTACAAAATTACAATATTTTATAGTGCATTTTTACCCCCTACACCCCCTATCGAGAACCAGGCATTAAAATAAGATCAATATTCACCATCCAACAATCTCCCACTTTGAGATTGGCTGCTACAAATCCATCACTACAACTCTTCCTTGGACTTTTATTCGGACTTTGACCCTAGCATGTTTCTTATCTTCCTTATTATCCTTGAATACTTATTGAAGAT
Organism: Torreya grandis; assembly: GCA_037957365.1. NCBI lineage: Eukaryota > Viridiplantae > Streptophyta > Pinopsida > Cupressales > Taxaceae > Torreya > Torreya grandis. Next base: position 518,187 of record JARHVA010004929.1, on the reverse strand, counting down.
AAACAATTCTCTAGCTTTTCTTTAGTGACTACCTTTTTTAGCATATCTATAAGATTATGACTTGTATGGATATTTTCCAACTTTAGTTGACCATCCTCCAAAACTAAATGAATGAAATGATACATGAGTTGTATATGTTTGGTTCTTGAGTGGAATGTCAAGTTCTTTGATAAATGAATTATACTTTGGATATCATTGTATACCTATAATATTCTTGATTATGCCTCAAATCTTTCATGAACTATTGCATCCATATCATCTACTTGTTAGTTTCTATAGCTACAACATATTCTACCTCTGTAGTTGATAAAGCAACTATCTTCTACAATTTTGAAATCCAACTAACTGTTGTATCACCAATAGTGAAAAAATAACCTATGGTGCTCCTCTTACCATCTAAATCTCCAACCATGTCTGCATCAACCTATCCTTCTAAGGTAAAATTTGAACCTTCATAACATAACTATCTATCAGTGGTCCCTCTCAAGTACTTGAGAATCCACTTGACTGTATCCTAGTGCTCTTTTCCTAGATTATTCATAAACCTGCTGACAACTCCCACTACATGAGTAATATCTAGTCTCGTGCACACCATAACATATAAAAATTTCCTAACTACTGAAGCATAGGAACTTTATACATGTAATTGATTTCTTCCTACATTTTAGGACATTGTTCCTTGCTTAATTTGAAGTGCCCTCCCAAAGGTGTACTTACAAGTTTTGCATCTTGCATATTGAACCTGCCTAACACCTTATTTATGTACTATTCTTGAGACAATCTCAACTCTCTATTTTTCATGTCTTTTGTCATTTTCATACCAAGGATTTATTTTGCAACACCTAAATCCTTCATGGTAAATGAATTTGCTAATTTTCTTTTGAGATCATTTATATCCTGCATATTAGACCCTAAAACAAGCATACCATCTACATACAATAACAAGATAATATAGCTACCATTATCTAATCTCTTAAAATAGAAATAGTGGTTAGAATGACATATATTATAACCTTATCCTATCATAAACATGCTAAATTTCAAATACCACTACCTTGGAGCTTGCTTTAGACCATACAAACTCTTCTTCAACCTACACACCATTTTTTCCTTACTTTTTACTTTGTATCCCTATGGCTGATACTCCATATATATTTCCTCTTCCACATCACCATGAAAGAGAGTAGTCTTCACATCTAACTTTTCAAGGTGCAAATCTTCTATTGTTACCAAACTTAAAATAGTTTTCATGGAAGTCATTTTTACAACTAGAGAAAATATTTCATCAAAATCAATACCTTTTTTTTGTGCAAACCCATTTACAACAAGTCTAACCTTGTATCTATTTTTGCCTCCATCTTCTTCCTTCAACCTATAAACCCATTTATTCTGCAATGCTCTTTTACCTGTAGGAAACTAAACCAAATCCCAAGTTTGGTTACGTACCAAGGATTCCATCTCCTCTTTCATTCCTTGCTCCCACTTATTTATTATTTCTACCTACATTACTTCATAAATTTATGGCTCACCATCATTAGTCAATAATAAAGTGAAGGAGAGTATTGTTTAAGGAGTCTACTTATTCTTGTAGATATTCTAACTACACTTTCAATAGTTTGAGGTACATGTTGCATTTGTTGCACATTCTAATTTTTTGGCACTTTTGGAATTTCATTTCCTATGATTTCATTAAGTACTGCATATTCTGTATTTGGCTTTTCTTGTTTTTTTTCTTGTAACTGATCTCTATACATGACCTTCTCATTAAAGATCACATCTCTACTCCTAATGATTTTTCAATTTTAAAAATTCCATAAACGGTAACCAAAATCATTAACTCTGTATCCAATAAAAGTACATTTCTTGGATTTTGCTTCAATCTTAGTTTTATTTTCATTATCAATATGGAAAAATTCTTCACAACTAAAAGTATTTAAGAAGGAATAATCTACCTTTTTACCTATCCATGTTTCTTCTAGAATGCCACCATCCAAAGGACTTAAAGGCCCTCTATTTATTAAGTAAACAACAATATCCAAAACATCTACTAAAAATGTAAGGGCAACCCTGCATGTAATTTCATGCTCCTTACACACTCCATGATTATCCTATTCATCCTTACTAACACACCATTTTGTTGTGGTGTTCTTGGAATCATCTTCTCTCTACAAATCCCATGTGATGAAAAATAGTTATCAAATTCCTTATTACAATATTCACCTCTATTATCTGATCTAATACACTTCAAATTATTTCCTATCTCATTCTCAACCAAAGATTTCCATTTCTTAAAATTATCAAAAACATAATTTTTTTTCATATGTAATAAACCCAAGTTTTTCTAGTTGAATCATCAATAAAAGTAACATAATAATAAAAGCCACCAAGGGATAATACCTGAGTCGATCCCCATACATTTGTATGTACAAGCTCTAAATTTTCAACCTTCTTTGTCTTCCCAAATCTAATAAATTTGAATCTCTTCTATTTTCCATACACACAATTCTCATTTAATTCCAAATCCACCTTCAAATCTGGCAAAAAAAAATTAAGTGGAGAACTTGCATCCCCTTCTCAATCAGGTGCCCAAGTCTTTGGTGCCATAATTTTGTATCTAATTCTATAGAATATAAAGCAATATAAGAGTCAACATTACCATTAGATAAATATAATGTACCTACCTTTTCTCCTTTTTCTATTACTGGTGATTCATTAGTCACCTTCCATGAATTTTATGTAAATGTAACTGTGCATCCCTCTCTTCCCAACCACCTTGCTAAAATTAGATTTCTTCTCAACTCATGAACATGCCTCACCTCTTTCAACAACCATCTATTTTCATTCTATAATTTTATATGTATCTTACCCTTTCCTACAATTTTATAGGGATCTCCATCACCCAAATAAACCAATCGAAAATCACCTTGAACATAGTCTTGAAAATATTTCTTATGAGATGTACCATGAAATGAAGTACTTGAATCTAACACCCAAGAATCATTAATATTATCTAAATAAAGGATTAAATAATATTGTAACACATCACCTTCAACAATTACTTCTTGATTGTTATCTTTTTGTCCATCTCCTTATTTTCCTTTTTGAAACTAATAATCTTTCTTCAAGTGTCCTTTCTTCCCATAAATCCAGTACACCAATGTTCTTCTAGATTTTTATCTACCCTTCTTATACTTACCATGATTTCCTGGGCCCTTTCCTCTATTATTTTATCTTCCCATATTCTCCATAGTCAAAGAATTACCTGATGTCTCACCTATGCTTTTAAGTCACATTTCTTTCTTAAGAATAACACCCATAACATCATCAAACCTTAAAGTGTTTGAACTAGAGATAGAATTACTCATATCCATGACCAAGCCATTCCATATTTCTACAAATGAACACAAAATCAAAAGAGCCCTAACCTCATCATCAAAATTTACTCCTACAAGTCTTAACTGATTTGTGACCATGTTAAATTCATTTAAATGATAAAAAAATAGACCCATTTTTTGACATTTTCAGATTAAATAAATGCTTCATAATAAATACCTTTTTAGAGGTTGAGGGTTTTTAATACACTCTATCTAATGCCTTTATCACATCATCTATTATCTTTTATTTTTAAAAATTGAAGGCCGCTGACACTACTCGGCATAGATGTATTGTTCCTAGTGCCTTTCTGTCAAGAACCTCCCAATCTTCATGCTTTATAGTTGCTAGTTTCTTTTCTATTCTACCCAATGGTAGGTAAATATCCTTCTGATATAGATAGTCCTTCATTTGCATCTTCCATGGATGGTAGTTTTGGCCGTTGAACTTTTTGACCCTAAACTTACCTATTTCCACCATTGCTCCCACTCGAACTAGGAACCCTATTTTCCTATAAGTTTATCTACCAAATAAACCTTTGGTTCTGATACCAGTTGTTATAAATACATAACATAGAGCAATATTAATGAATTAAATACAAAAATAAAATGCATAAAACAAAACACAATATAAACACATATTTAATGTGGTTCACCCAATATATGCTATATCCACATAGAAACAACTAATCTTTCTTATTATTTAGTCCAACAAATGAAGGGGAAAACTTGAAATACAACCACTACAATATCCTCTTCACTCACATAAAACATGCCACCATAATTAAAATACCCTCATATAAAAAGGAGGGTTACATATAAGGTAAAAATGCATAAACATAATTTCTACCATTAGATTTGTAATCTAATAATGATCTGTCTATATTTACTACAAAATTACAATATTTTATAGTGCATGACCCCCACGGTGACCATAGTGGGAGGAATTTCCTCCCACATCCCCCTTGTGGGGAACTAGGAATAAAAATAATATTATGCTCCACCATCCAACACAACTATATTGTGCAAGCTTCTAAGTCTAATATCAGGTTATGAATAAGTGGAAGTTTTGGATAGATATATGGGTAATTTTATTTCAAAAAAAATTGAGTTTCTTGATCTTATTGATGATTATTAGACTGAGTTATTTTAAATAGTTTTTTTCACTATAATGAATTCTTGACTCTCACCCAATAGGGGGAAGAGACTGCATGGCCTTCGATTAGGCATTAGTGATTATATTGGTTAGCAAGTGAGTTTTTAGCACTAGTAGCTTTGAGGTTTGTTAACATTATTCGACATTAGGAAGATGTGTTATAAATATTTACAAGATAGTCACTTGATGGGTTATTGTGTGAGACTTTACATGGATCGATGTAGTTTAGTAAAACTTGATCATGTTTTATTATAGCATGATAAATAATGGATAGAGAGCATGACCATATCGATTAGGATGTTCATCATTCATGTTACAATTTGTGAGTTATCATTAAACTTTTATATAAAGCAGTGGGATTCTAAGACAAGATATTGACACCAATGTAAGGCCATAACTCATGAGGTGTTGTATTATTTTTATATGAAGTGGAAGGATTCCAATAGGGAAGTAAACTTTGGTTTATTCGTACCATTACGTATAGTGTGTCAATTGCATACTACTTTTAATGAATTCACAATCATATGCTCTAGATTGTATTTTATACCTCTTTGGATCAAAGGGGTTTGTTGGGTCATTTGACCCAAACTATATTTTGTTTGTAGGTGTTCTATATGTGCATGCATCTCATGAGAGACAACCCTTTCTAGGTATATATTTAGTACTAGCTTCATATTATGTTATTTGGTTAAGTTGATAAATAAATGTTAGTAACTGATTAATTGTTATAATGGGTTAAAATCGTATGGTAGTTAAATCCCAGGGTATGTGCACAAAGCTGGGTGAAAATTCCAAAGACATTTTAGGTAACGTGATCATGTTATTAAATAACACAATCACATTATTTAAATTATGGCTCAGAGATTATCAATCCATAATGTGATCGTGTTATTGAGAAAATAATAGCGCATACACATTACTGTAAAATTAAATAATACATATGCATTGTATAATGCGTACAAATTATATAATGTATTATACAATACATACACATTATATAACACATGTACATGTCATATAACACATATGTGTTATTTTGTAATAAGACCAAAACCATCTTCACAAGCATGTGGGAGTTACATGTGAAGGCAAATTTGGCCAAAAGCTTATATTTACTACTCTAAATGTAAAATTATAAGAAAATAAATGCAACAATATTTATTGTTACATTTATTTTCTTATAATTTAAAATTATTTTAATAAATATAATAAATTAGGGTCACTCAACATCTGACAGAGTTGGTCTCACAATTACATGCCTTATGATGTGGAAAATAGTTTTTAAAAATCCAATTAGGTCAGTACTTAGGCATTTTGAGGGTCTAATTATTGAACCTAGGGATACATAAATTTTACAATTGATATCCCTTTTTTGTAAACGTGGTCATTTTTTAGGATTTTATGACTTTTAGATTGATTTCTAGCATTTCTAAGAGTCTTAGATTTGTCAAAATTGAAGTTTGAAAACCACTAACTTTGAAATTGATATAAAGTGGTGTGATTGGGGTAAAATAGGCCACATTGATGACCTACATACATCAAAAAACCACTTTGTGTTAATTTCACTTCATCATCCGTCCTCCTTGATCACTACAAGAATCTTGACATCATGGGCTTGGACAAGACTACCTAATAATGGATCATCTAAGCAATAACCATCATCATAATACATGGTGTGAAGATCAATGAAATAGGTAAGAATAACCTTGTCATCTGATGAATCATGGTGAATGGAATGCCTAGTCTTAGTCAAGACTATAAGAATGTCATCGCAAAGAGGTCTGTGAGGTTGTAAGGAAGCAGGAAGCTGCGAGATGAGATCAGGTGAGAGATAGGAGTTTTTTATCTTTAAGTTAATCTCATTAGGCTCATCATCATTATAATTTAAAAGATTAGGAGGAATGTTACCAATGAGCTAAGGATTCCCATTATAACTATGGGTTGAATTGATAGGAAAGTTAAGATGTTGAGACTTATGAAATGGAACACTTGGCAAAGGCTCAAGAGTATGAATCTTGAAGACACCATGATCTTGGAATTGTTCAAAATTATAAGGGTTAGTATCACCTTGAATCCTATAAATGGATCTATCATGAGGGAACTTAATACATTATCAGGTGGAAGAAGTGATAGCTCTCACGTAGTGATTCCATGACCTACCAAGCAAGATGATATAAGAAAGGAGGAAGTTAAAGATCATCACCTTCACATGAATGGTGATAGGTATAATGGTAATGGGAAGACACATGCCACCTAAAGGATGTATTTACCATCGATCGTATACTTGGTGTGTGATGCATGTATATTTGAGATTGCATTCAGAATATCCAAGGGTTTTAATGAAATTAAGAGAAGTGACACAGGGATCAGAACCCTCTTCAATCAATGCATGATTGAATTGGATATCACCTATTTGGATGTTAATGAATAAAGGAGGATCATTTGCATGAAGCAGAATCTCATCAAGAATCATAAAATTTATGGAAAATTTTAGAGAAAGAGAACTTTTTATGGTCTCATCAACATTGATAGACATTTATTCACATTATTTTAAAATACTATCTTCACAACCAAATAAAGTTACCTCCCATCCTACTAGAGGAGGACGAGGGACATCCTTCTCAAAGAAGAGCTACATGAGGTAGATTTTATGACATGGAGAGGTCCTCATAAGATCAAGGAATGGAATTTGGGATGGGATATTAGTGAGATCTATAATGGTATCCCACTCATCATATCCCATAATAAGGTTGTTAGATATAGGTGCGTAATGCTTAAGGAGGTCCTCAAAAGGAGGAGCTAAAGTACATTGTAATTTTTATTGATAATAATGAGAAGAAGGTTTGGAACTAGGTTGAAAATTATGTTGAGATCATGAACTAGTTGGTTTAAGTTGATTTTGAGAATTGGAAGAAGAAATGGTAGAAGAAGCTTGATTATCTTTAGTATTGGAAGATGATAGAAGAGTGTTATAAATAGAATGGGATGTGTTATCAAAGGGAGAATCAAAAATTTGATCATCAAAAGTGATAAGATCTTCTTGACCCAACTAATTTAAATGAGTTGGAGAAGAATCCTAGATAACACAGTATGTATTATGGGAAGGAGGAGTGTAGATAGGTTGGGAATCAATGAAAGACACCACCCTTCATATATTAGTCATGCTAAACACATTCTCTTTAGAAGTTGGTTCAATAAGACTTTCTATGTTATTAGTGGATGGGGTGGTCTTTTCTTGAGTATCTTGGATTGGTTGATGGTTAGGTAAAGGATATTTATAGATAGCTAAATGAGCGTTTACTTGATTCAAGGCTTGAGTTTTGTCATTTGATTTATAGTCCTTGAAAGTAAAATTATAGGCTTGTTGATGCTTATGGATAATGGAATCATGATCGAAATTAGGTCCAAGAAGAAAATCCATGGATAAATTATGAATTTGTCTACAAGTTTCATGAGAATGACCCTAACTAGCATGAAACCAATAAATGTTTTCAAGATCATACTAGTATTTCATAAGATGAGTAGGGACAAGATCTCGTGGAAGAGGCTTAGGTAGACACTTAAGCAATTCAGTCGAGGATAAAGGTTTGTGAACATTAATTTTATTGGGTAAAGATAAATGAGGATTAGTATATTTTTGAGAAGAAGGAGCTGGTTTTGAAGAAGCATTAGGAATGACATCTTGAACATTGTGAATGGTATCATAAGAATTGGTAACACCATCATTGGTGATATTGCAATTCTTGTTCTTAAGTAATAAACAAGGACCCATAGAAGGTTGGGGTGGCTTGAATTGATGCATTAGGAAATATAGTATTTTAGCTTGGTCAATAACCTCCTCTAAGATATGTGGAGAGAGAGTGCAGACTTGCTATTGAAGTTTAGGAAAGAGAGAATTTGTAAAGAGATGAAAAATATTGTCATTCACCATGTTATGTTCACATTTATTTGACAAAGTCTTCCATCTCTTAACAAAGGCTTGTGCATTTTCATTCTCATGTTATTTGCAATTAACTAAATAGGCAAAAGTGTTTTTAGGAAGATCTTTAGTTTGGAATTATTGAACTAAAGTGTTTACTAAGTCCTCCAAACTAGAAATGGAATGAGCTCTAGGTTGATTGTACCAATCCAAGGCATCACCCGTGAGAGTTTTGGCTAGGAGCTCGGTAACAACAAAGGTATTTAGTTTGAACCAATACTTGTAAATATTTCAAAATGTTTGAAGGTGAAGGGTAGGATCGGTTGATACATTATACAAAATTATAGGTGTTATACCTCCTATTTCAATGTCGGTAATTTGAGTAGTAAGAGGTTTATTTTGTAGATGTCTGATGGTCTTATTGACTAAAGGAGGTTGAGGAATGATATTTCCTTGAGAATATTGAAGAGGAGGGGGAAAATTTTGGTTATGTGTGCCCCAAGCCATTGGTTACACATGGGATTTAAGGTTAAGAAGGTGGTTTTACATTCTCATCATTTGATTTGTTTTATGAGCTTGAAAGGTATTCATTTGATTAAGAGTTTATAATAAGAGTTTGTGTGTTTGATTAACATTAGAATTATTATTTGTGTTGGTATTAGTGGTTTGGGTACCACTATTAATGTTGGTATGAGTTTGGGAAGAACTATGAGAATGTGAGGCACTAGTGGAAAAATTTTCTTTTGAAGCAAAATGGACTAGTGAATAGTTGAGAGGAAGAAGCACTAGAATCATGATTGCCTTGGGTAGAAAATAATGAACTATTGGAAGGATTAAGGATGGTAGAGCTTATGAGAGGCCCAATAGATGCAGAACTTGCCATGTTAGCTAAGATACTAGGCATGGAGCTACAAGAAGTTACAGAAGAAAATGTCATGGCATAAGAAGGATTTGAAATGGAAAGAAGAGGTTGAGAACCAAAGAAAGTGGTACCTCCAAATCCTGTTGAGAATGTAGGAGTAGGTGAATGAGGCTCTTCAATTTGAAAACTAATCATGAGGCTATAAATGGTAGAAGGATCCTTTCTTTGATGTTGAGGAAATTTAGAAATAAAGAAAAGCATTTTGGGAGTATATTCTAACTCAGGTTGGTCTTCTAATGAGAAAAGAGGATTTTTAGTGATGAGGTATGAGAAAGGGTCCCATAGTTCATTGTGTAAGTGGTAATATGAATATTACTATCATTTAAAAGAGGAGCCCTACTCTATCTATTGGAGACCTCATTAGGATTGGTAAAGTTCATCATGTCTATTGACTACAACTCAGTATCATTATCCAATAGAAATTCCATGATGAAGAGAAAATAAGATAAATGAGAAATCAAAGGTCAAGAGAGGTGATTGAAATTATATTGGGTCGACTAGGTTGTTCCAGTATAAAAAAGGAGACAGTAAAACTATACAGGGTCAACTGGATCGATCTAGTATAGTGTAGAGAAGGCAAAAAAAGTATTGGGTCAACTCGGTCGATTCAGTACAAAAGACAAGGAACTTAAAAATCCTAAAACATATTTTCAAAATGAAACAAGCTAACTTTGCAAGTAATTAAAAGTAGTAAGTACTAAAAGGAAACAAATAGCCAATTGGATTAATGTTGGCCATTATAATTGAGGCACACAATGCAAAATCTTGCACCAATACTAGCTCATGCAAGCTTTTGTGCACACAATTAATCAAAGAGAAAGAAAATAACTTAAAAAGTAAAGCTAGCTAATTGGTCAACCTGATTGTTAATTAGATTATTAAGAATGATTTTTAATGTGATTAGAAGTTGGCTATATGTAAGGTACTATATAGTAATTTAAGGATGGTTTCAGGTGGTTTGGGCTGAAAGAGACTATAGTCACAATGGTATAGGCTTGGTATTGGGGCCTACCCCCTCACTTCACATACCATAATGATAAGGGTGTCAAGTTTTTATCTATAATATACCATTAAACATGTTTTATACATGACCAGAGCATCAAGTCGACTTCCCCCTAAGTGATGAAATCCAAGTAGGTTGGCCTAGCATATATAGAATGTTAAAGTGCTTGTTTATGTTTTTATGATTTGGTTGTGTGTGCATAAAATAGAAATATTAAAACTAAGTGATTAATTAAAACTCCCCTAATTAGACTATGTGAACTATTCTAACATGCAAATAACAAGAATAGAAATATGTGAGATAATTACTAACAGATATGAGGTTAATTCCAACTTTGAAACAAGATATAGTGTTTTAACTATATGCACAAAATATAAAAAAGGGTCAACAGGGTCGAACCTATACTATGGAATTAAATTTTGAAAATGAATTGGGTCGATAGTGTCGATTTAGTTATTTTAGACAGCACATAGAACATAAAACTAGGTTGATAGTGTCGATCCAATTGACTATACAAGAGCAATTTTGAAGACTAAAAATTGTGAAATGAAAGGATAAAAAGGAAAGAGATAGAGAAATAGAAAATAACCTTGGTGGATTAGAGATGCAATGAAGGATATTATTGGTCTAGAACCTGGAAGTATGTTTGAAAAACCTGCAAACTAGGTTGACAGTATTGATCAAGTTGTATAGGAACTTGTTAAAAAGTGATGAAACTATAAGTGGTCAACTAGGTCAACCTAGTAGGATGAACTGGGTATCTAAAAGGTTAGAAACCTATACTAGGTCAATTGGGTTGATCCAATTGTCTATTCTTGAAACCTGTACATAGAGAAAAAGAGCTAGGTTGACAGAATAAATCCAGTATGTCAAAATATATGATCAAAATAAATGAAATAAAAGGTGAACAAATCCTATAAGGGTTAGTTCACATCAAGTTCACCAAAATATATGAAATTGAAAATGCATCATGTCTATGGATTAATCCTAGATCGGATAAGATAGATCACACCTACACTTCCAATTGGGTTACACTTGCTGAGTGGAAGCATGACCAATATGGGGATCTGCTAGACTCGATTAAGAGATCAATTGTATCAATTGTCACAACACATCATGTTAGGAAGGGTTCCAAATCCTATAGTCTAACATAATCACACAACAACCCTAATAGAGTCCTAAGGTTTTAAATGTTCACTCTATTCTAATAGCAAGAAAGTAAAATCAAATCTAGTGCACACCAAAGATTATGGCGTAAAGTGGGTGTTAGAAGCAATAAAAAAAATGACTAAACTAAACATGTATTAGAAGAAATATACTCATATCAATGTATATGAAATCCTAAATACGTGGAGATAATAATATAAATGCATTATCTATATACTCTTACAAAGGAGAAATAAAGTTAGGAATACTTACCATTGAAGACAAACCCATCGAGCCTCAATCTCTCCCTTGGCCAAGGTGCTTCACAAGAGATTATTGTGGTATGTAAGGATAACCAAGATAAATCAACTCTAGGATACACAACCTATCTAAACATCCAAAATACTTATCCACAAGACAAGATCCATATCTCCAAAGAAAGTATGAAACCCTAATCTTTATTCCTCAAGTAGAATGGTCAATAAGTAGATGTTTGCTCATACTTATTTACTAATAATATTCTCTTATGAAATGGTGGGAAATTACCTTGTATATATATGTGGATATTTCCCTAAATCTTTTCGATAATGTCAACTGTATGGGGTCGACCAGATCAACCCAATCTATTTTTGAGGACAATTCACTTAGTTTGTGATAGGTCAGTCAAAAGGCTAACAAAATAATAAATTTAAAAATACCCCTAAACTATATTGGGTCGACTCAGTTGACCCAATACAACTGACAGTCAAAAAGGATGTTAAGGTATGAAAAGGAGGAATGGAAGGAGGAAAAGATTGGAAGAAGTAGGACTGAGAAGAACAAGCTTAGGGTTAATGTTTTTAGGAGACAAGTGTGTAGATGGAAAGTGGCAAAAGGAACAACAATCTTATGAATCACCAATGGTCTATCCATCCCTTTCTCAGTGCACCCTTTAAAGCATGCACTAAGAGAGATTGAGACTCAATAGGTTCCTGCAAGATATAAACTGTCAGTAACCAATAAAAGTTGGAAAATATTATGTGTATATACATGTCACTTTTACACCCCAATTTTAGTGTAGACCCATAAATATTATTTCAATAGTGAGGAGGTTAACCACTCCAATTTTTATTACTTAAATAACATGATCTACTAAATATTATATTATTCCCACCATGAAAATCATTTGAAAATCTCCCAATTGAAATTAGTCATGGACCTAACTAATATACCAAAGATGAATGAGGTTAATCACCTTTGTACACTCTAATTAGAATAGAAAGAATCAAATAACCATTCAAGATTCATCCAAAAAAGATATTGTTCACTCTGAAAAAAATTATGATACATAGGTTAATCCATGCATGCTTAAATTCCAATATCATGCATGCATGACCTAACCACTTTAGGGGAGTGATTTTGAACCCTTAAAAATCCTTACAAACTCTTCAAAAAATCAGTTTGTATGACATGGTATAGGCTCCTAAGCATTCAAATCAACTCCGAAGTAGCTACTACACCCTAGTACAACATAAACATGTAGTAATAAATAGTATGGCCCCTAATACAACATGAGTTTTGTTTAATGAAACTTAAAAACATTGTTTTAATTTTGTTGTGTTGAAGTGTTCCCCATAGAATTATAAATGAAGTTTTAATTTTTTTACTTTGAAAAACCCACAGGTAAATATTTTCCACATGCATAAATAGGTTTCTTATTTCTCAAAACACATAATAGTATAGGTTATATAAAAATCCTTCTTTTCATATTTCACAAAGATTTGTAGAGGAGTTCGTTAAGAGTGCTATGTAAGACACACAAATAAGGTTCAAGGTTCAAAACCCACCAAACCAATTATTTTGGGGTATGTGCATAGAGTTTGGAGACAATTCCATGGATATTTCCTATAAATTTATTGCATAATGTAAATAACACAATCATATTATTTACATTACACAATCTTGTTATTTAAACTATGGCTCGATAACTGCCAAGCCATAGTGTGGTCAAATTAATACATAATGTCATCTTGTTATTGTAAAAGAAATAATGCAATCACATTCTTGTAAAAATAATAATTCAATAATGTTTTTGTTCTTTTGCATATAAGAGCATATGAACATGTACATGAAGCCAATCTTGACTTGAAGATTATATTTACTACTCTAAATGGTAAGTATAAGTTTACATTTATATTGTTACATTTATTTCCTTATACTTTAAATATATGTAACAATATAAATGTAAGTAAAGTATATAGAAATAAATGTAACAACATAAATGTAAACTTATATTTTAAATTTATTTTAGTAAATATAATAAATTAGGGTCACTCTACATGTGATAGAGTTGATCTCATAGCTACATGCCTTACAATGTGTAAAATAGATTTTCAAAATCTAATTTGATCAGTACTTAAGCATTTTCAAGGGCTAAGTATTGAACCTAGGGATTTAAGGGCATAACTTTTGCAATTGGTGTCCATTTTTTATAAACATATAGTTATTTTTTAGGTTTTTTTGTCTTCTAGATTTATTCATGGCATTTTTAAGAGTCCTAAGTTTGACAAAATTGAATTTTGCAAACCACCACTTTGAACTTGATCCAAAGTGGTATGATTGGGGTAACATAAGTCACATTGATGATCTACACACATCAAATGACCAATTTATGTTAATTTCACTTGTTCATCATCCCTTCCTCATCCCCAATCACTTACTACTCATCCCTCATCACCCATAATCACTCTCTCATCATTCCTCATTATCCCTAATCATTCCCTCATTGACCCTCACTATCCCTAGTCATCTCTAATCACTCCCTTATCCTCCATAATCAATCCTTTATTAACCCCCACTATCCCTTATCATCCTTAATCACTACCTCCTCATCCCTCATCATTAATAACCACTCTCTCATTGAGCTTCACCATCCCTTATCATATTTAATAACTCCCTCATAGTCCCTAATCACTCCCTCATTGGCTCTCACCATCCCTCATTAGCCCTAATCACTCCCTCATCATCCCTAATCATTGATTCATCATCCCTCATCATTTATAATCACTTCATCCTCATCCCCCATCATCCCTAATCACTCTCGTATTTAACTTCACCATTCATCATCATTTATAATCATTCCCTCATCATCCATAATCACTCCCTCATTGACCCTCACCATTTTTCATCATCCCTAATCATTGATTCATCATCCCTCATCATCTCTAATCATTCATTTCTCATCCCTCATCACCCTTAATCATTACCTCATTAACCCTCACCAACCCTCATAATCCCTCATCCTCCCTATTCACTCCCTCATTGACTCTCACCATCCCTCATGACTCCCTCATTATCTATACTCAATTCCTCCTTATCACTCCTCATCCTTAATCACTCCATCCAATGCTTTGATGGTGATATTTTGTTGGGGTTTAACAATTATAGGAGCTACAAGTGGAGAGTTGAGTGATAGCATAACATATAATACATAGTAATTAAAATGATGTGGAGACAAATTTGAAACATAAATATTTAGCATCTATGAAAAAATATGGGCCTTATAGAAATGATGTGATTCACAATTGAAGATCTACTAGAAAAAGAGAAGCACATAAAACCATTGTACCATAAAGAATAGGTAATAAATATGAGGATCACCAAGCTATGAGATTTATTGAAACCAATCAATTGCTTTCCATATGAGAACATTTTATGATCCGAATAATAACATTGAAGGCCTTCTATTTGTATGTGTATTAATTGATTCATGATACTAGAGAGTGGAAAATAATTTTAAAATGATTAGAATAATTAGTCCAAGATTGGAAAGCAATGCTTAATTCATAACTTCAATATTCAATATAATGAAGAGTGTCAAACTATGAGGTCTCTACTTACATAGCTCGAGAAGTGGGTATAAATTATCTAGCACTATAAAAAGGTAAGTATATAATAAATTATGAAACCAATGATATAGTTGTACTATAAATATCTCTACCTACCCAACAAAAAATTATATGAATAAAAAATCTTATTCCATTAACAAATGTAGATCAATGGTGAACTAATACACTTCATCACTTCTAGTTGAAGTTAGAAGAATTTACTTTATCCTAAATCATATTTTTTTAAATTTAACTTGAAATTGATGAATCATCCATAACCATATGCTAGTGTATGGTCTACTGTAGGCCTTGAGAAATGGATCACCTAGTAGTGTCACTTGGTGTACAAAATAAAAAAATTTAAAGATGCCATCCTTTGTGACAACTCAACATTATAGGTATATGATGTTTGTGACATCTAATCTATGAATTAAATCCTTGAAATTTTTTGATAGATTATCATGATCTAAAATACCATATATTGTATTTAGCTCATAATATTTCAATCATCAGTGCTAGGAAGTGAAAGTATCTTGTCAATTCTAGTAATAAGTATACTCTTGATCGTAAAAATTAAAAAATGCAATAACATCCTTATGGCACCATATCATAGTGTGGTTTGTCCAACAATAACAAAGACAAAATAATTGAACCATAAACTAGATGAATACAAGGATATCTTTTAGTCACCTAAATAAGTTCTTACATACTATACAATACTATTGATTGGATCCCTTAACTACCTCTACCTCAAACCTTTTTATATAACATATCATTTTTATAGAATGAATATATCAAGTGGTAGATCTATGAAATCATGGATGATAGACACATCATGCCCAAATCATTTCCTTTCATAACCCCAATTGTGCTTGCACCAAATAAGGATGGGACATGGAGTTCTGAATCGATTAAAAACATCTTAGCAAGATTAAAGTGAAGTACTATTATCCCCATCTAAATATTAAGGAATTTTTCTACCATATCCATGGTGTAGATGTCTTTTCCAAAATAGATCTTAAGTTTGGGTATCATCATATTCATGTTGAACCTCAGGCCCTTTAACTATGTCATTTTTTAAATCTACCTTATTGACATCCTAATCTTTATAAAACATGGGATGAACATATTGAGTTAGTGTTTCACATTTTGCAAAAACACATTTTTATGATAACATGAATAAATGTTCATTATTCATGTGAGATAAAATATTTGGGATACATTATACACATAAGGAGTACATGTGTGAACCTAACCAAGATTCAAGTCATACAGGAATGGGAAATACCAAATAACTTTGCATAGATTCAAATCTTCTCAGAAGTAAAAAATTATACAAGAGATTTGTGTTTAATTTTTATCCTTTAAACAAAGCTACCATAAGTGGAACCAAATAAAGTTTCATCTAATCAAATTCAAAAAAAAAAAAATTGAACTAAACTTCAAACTATGTTTAGTGCTAGTACTTGTGTTACTTGACTATCAATTTGGAATATCATCAAATTCATTCAATAATAAAATTGAATATCACAAATGGTTATTGACAACACAAAAAGTCCTAGAAAAGAGTTAATTTATATTATAATGGATTAAACAACATATTATTGGAATCAACAATACCTTTAGAGTATTTACTTATGTTAGATGATGAGGGAGTGATTAGGGATGATGAGGTATGGTGAGGGTCAATGATGGAGTGATGAAAGATGGTGACGGTCAATGAGGGAGTGATGAGGAATGATGAGGGATGAGCAAAGAATGATTAGAGATTATGAGAGATGAGGAGGGAGTGATTACAGATGATGAGGGATGGTAATAGTCAATGAAGGAGTGATTAGAGATAATAATATTGAGTGATTAGATATGATGAGGAATAATAAAGGTTAATGAGGGAGTGATTAGGGATGAGGAGGGAGTGATTAGGGATGAAGATGAAGGAGGAAATAATGATTAGGAATGAGGAGGGATGAGGAGGGAATGATGAGCGATGATGAGGGATAGTGAAGGTTAATATAGGAGTGACCATGGATGATAAAGGAGTGATTAGAGATGACTAGGGATAGTGAGGTTCAATGAGGGATTGATTAGGGACAATGATGAATGATGAGAGAGTGATTAGGGGTGATGAAGGATGAGTAGAAAGTGATCGAGGATAAAGGAGGGATGATGAACAAGTGAAATTAACATAAAGTGGTTGTTTGATGTATATAGGTCATCAATGTAATCTATGCTACCCAATCACACTACTTTGGATCAAGTTCAAAGTGAGTGGTTTGAAAACTTCAATTTTGATAAACCTAAGACTCTTAGAAATGCTAAGAATCAATCTAGAAGGCACAATAACCTTAAAAATGACTATATGTTTACCAAAATGGACATCAATTGTAAAATTTATATCCTAAAGACCCTAGGTTCAATAATTAGACCCTAAAAATGTCTAAGTATTAATTATACTAGATTTTCAAAAACTATTTTTTACTCATAAGGCATGTAGCTGTGAGACCAACTCTATCAGATGTAGTGACCCTAATTTATTATATTTACTAAAATAAATTTAAAGTATGAGATGCAGAGTAACCAACATTTATATTATTACATTTATTTTCTTATACTTAACATTTAGATTGGTAAATATAATCTTCAAGTCAAGATTGGCTTTATGTACATGTTCACATGTTTTTATGTGCAAAACAACATGAACATGATCTTGTTATTGATTTTACAATAATGTGTTATTCCTTTTATAATATCAATGTTGCATTATGTATTAACATAATTATGTTATTAATGTGATTGTGATATTTGAATTTGAATTCAAACACCAAACCTTTTAGCTTGGGAATGGCTTGGATTCCTAAGCCAAAGTCTTGGACTTATCAATCTACAATAGAATATGAGAGTTTTGATATAAAATAAGAAAATTCAACTTTGATCACCAAATACACCACAAATTTTAATGGTAAAATTCAAAAACTTAATACCATAACGACAAGCATGCTCTCATTTTTCTAAAAATATAATTTTAATAATTTTTGTACTAATTTAAGGTTTCAAAGTATGTTGATTTCGAATTATACCTTTTTTAGGCCACTATATGTCATAAATATACATGCATATACATGTTCATGTAATTTATTTTTCATTGATCCAAGTAAAAAAAAGTTATATAGTCAAAAACTAGGCCTAACTATAAACACATTAAAAAAAAATTATTATCATTTTTTAGGTAGTTAGGGGTGTCACACAACCAGCTATCCATTTTTTTATCAATTTTTATGATCTATTTACTTGCAAAATTCATAAAAATAAAATTATTCATTGTAAAACTATAAAAAACTTATAGGTCACAAACTAGAAGATCTTATTTAAATGTTCACCAAAGGGTTTCAAACAATATTAAATGTTGCTAAAAAATGGTGGGTCGCATGGCTGTCTATCTACTTTGTTTTCTTAAAAAAATAGGATTTCCTCTTCAAATTTTAGATGTTTGACCTAGTTATACTTGACCATTTTTTTTTAAAAAATAGTGTATTAGAAACTAGACTTAAAATGCTACATTTCATGTTCTTACACTATCTTCAAATTTGGAGTGTAGATATCTCAAATTATTTATAAAAGTTTAAATTGCTAAAATTTCAACAAAATCATATCCATAGGTATGCCCCTTTTTATCCCCCAACTTAGTGCACTTACCCTTTAGTCAATCTTTATTTTTAATCAAAATCACAAACATTATTTTTTATCATTATCAAGTTTTTGGGGAATCATTTTTTAAATATTCTCTTTGTACTTTTTAAATTGTTTAAAAAGGAGTGATAATGGAAACATAAGGGTGTATTTTTTTGTAGCTTTTTGTGACTTTTGCGACTAGTTGATCTTCTACTTGAAGGTGGTCATGTAACTAGTTATTATCTAGATTTTGGAATGTTCCAAACATCCTAGAATGATTATTTATCTGATTTTATATTTTCATATATGATTTCTATGATAAAATGCATTAAACATGAAGAAACAAGGTGTTGTAATGTACAACAAATGCATTTTTGGCGGAATCCAACCCCTTATTTTTTTACAAGGTTAAAAATGGAAACCATATGCTTCAAAACCATGGTTGTAACACTATTTTCTATCACTTGTATTTTTGAAAAGAACTATGCTATAATTTAGGATTTACGTGTCTCTAGGGATCTAATAGGTCGATAGAGTCATTGCCACACCATCTTGTGCGTACTATTAGGTCGAAGATCAAGATATGATTTAGTGGTAGTTTTGGATATATATGTATGTGTTTTTACTTTCAATTTTTGTTTTTGAGTTTCTTGAACTTATTGATGAGATGCAAATAGGGTTGTTTTAACTAGTTTTTCACTTCAATGACTTTTTAGCTTTCACTTAATAGGGAAAGATATAGCATGGCCTTCGATCAGTTATCAATGATTGTACTAGCTAGAAGGTGAGTTTATAACACCAATAGTGTTGAAGTTCTTCAACATCATTGGACATCAGGGAAATGTGTCATATATAGTACACGATAGTCATTTGACGGAGTTCTATATGAGACTTTATGTGGATAGATGTAGTTGAGTAGGCTTTAATCTTATTCCATTTCACTTCAGTACATAATGGTTAAAGGGGATGATCATACCCATTAGGGTGTTCATCATTCATGTCACAACTTGTGAGGTATCATTAAACTTTTATGTAAATTAGTGGGCTTTCGAGAGAGGGAAGCAACACCAATTTAAGGTCATAATTTGTGAGGTGTTGTAATGTTTTTACGTAAAGTGAAAGACTTTCAATAGGGAAGCAACATTTGGTTGATCAGTGCAATGTTGTACAGTGTGTGTTTAAAGTGTGATAGAGATTTTTTATGACTTCATAGTCATAAGCTCTATATCATTTTCTATACCCCTTTGGATCAAGGAATTTTTATGGGTCATTTGATTTAAAATATATTTTATTTTTAGTTGTTTCTATAAGTACATGCATCTCGTGAGAGACACCCCCTTGAATAAATATTTAATATTAACTTAATATTATGTAAGATAATTAAATTGATAAATAAATTTTAGCAGTTGGTTAATTGTTATACTGAATTGAACCCATATGATAGTTAAATCCCATAAAACTACCCTTGAAAATTTATATAAAACTTAAACTCTTTTTAAACAAAATATATCATATACTTTACCTTTGTAAAAACTTTATCAAATTAATAAATGTTGTTGTTATTTCATATTATCTCATGTTAATAATAAAAAATCACAAAATATGATCTGAAAAATTGATCCAAAAATATTCATATAATATATAACCAGAAACACTCGCTACATTTTACAAAAGTATAAATTACTACTACTGTTAATATATATACAAACATTTAAAAATAATAATAAAAAATAAAAACAATATATATTCTCAAATCTCATCCATGAATGCAAATGTTAAATCAGAAAGATAGTCGACCAGGTTATGTACTCGTCCTAACAATAGCGATAACAACATTGTCGAGGAAATGTCAGACCTATGCCAAATCTCTGCGCACTTGCCTCTTCGAAAACGGGAAGCTTTTGCACGACTTACTTGCCTCTTGCCACGTTCACAGCGAGTACATATTTTAATATTTTGGAAAAATATTGTTTTCTTTCAATCCCATTGCTATGCGTGCCAATGACATTCATGCATCTCTCATCTGACCACCTTTTCCCTAACACATGACAGTCCAGTATAATAACTCAAGTTAGTGGAATTCATTTCAAGTCGACTAAGGAATTAGCCTACTACAATGAATGTTTACGAAAAGAAAATTAGTTATCTTCTCCCATTCCCCTATTCATGAGAGATGACCCATGAAAACAGTTGTAGGATTGTTAGAGTCCAAAACACACTGGGATTATTGGAGGTAATGAATTCTAAACATATTGATTTATTTTTATTATTATTATTATTATTATTATTATTATTATTTTTCCACTGCTTTAAGTTAGGGATATAATTTTAAGTTTTAATTGTGTAGTTTTGATTTTACATATATCAATTTATATTTTACGAAGTATTATTTAAATATAATGAATGTTAAGTAGATCATTTATATTTAAGAGAGATTTTTGTGAATCATTATTTGTAAAATATGGATTGATCTAAATTGACTCGAAACTATGGAGTTGAATCCTAAAATCATATCCATAATATTACTTTAAACATTATTTCAATTATATAAAAATTTACTTCTATAATATTTAATTTATCAGTGTGATCATTATTTATAAGAGTGCATGAAAATTGAAGAATTATAAAAAAATTATTTGTTTTTGTTTGACAAACTATAATGTACATTAAAAATTTCTTTAGTGATTTTGTTTGATATTTTTATTTATTTTGATTGATTAAAATAGAGGGTTATTATGCTCCATTCTTATATATAAGATCATTTTTTTACATATAATAAATGTAATCAACTTAAATAAATTTTAACAAAATTAAAGACTCATTAATAATCATTTAATTTTATATCAATTACTTTGAATTCTTTTCTAATTATAGTAGAACTTAATTTGTTCTAAAATATTTGAGAGTGTAATTTGAAGCTAAAATAAAAACAATTGAACAATGTAATTCACCGAAGAATACATAGAAAAATAGAGTATATCTACAACAAACTCTAAAATATGTGTGTTTATTCATCTCCTCAAAATTGAAACAACGATACAATAAAAGAGAATAGGGGAGGTAGAGTCGTGCTCAAACTCTACTACTCTAACTACCCTGCATTTTCTTATTAACCTACAACAAATATCTTTAACAACCACATATGCACCCATGCGATGTGTTGTCTCTAACTGAAACAGAAATCCCTAAATTTTAACTAAAACTACTAATTATTTGGATACATTTTTGCACTTATAACACTCCCACATACCTAATAATTCTCAATCAAGGTCTAATACATTGAATCTAGCTTTGCAAAACTTGAACTTGATTCTTGGTAATACCTTTGTCAATGCATCTGCTACCATATTTTTAGTTGTACAATACTCCATTTGCACATTATTCTTCAAAATTTGTTCACAAATGAAAAGGTATTGTATCCCTATATGTTTAGTCTTTCCATGACACTTTGAATGCTTTGTCATTGCTATGCAACTTTGGTTGTCACACTTTAATATTTTTGGTTGGGTCTGCGTAACTTTGATGTCCTATAATAATCTTCTTAACCATATTAATTCTTTTGTAGATTGACATGTTGCTATATATTCTACTTCTACACTAGAAATATAAATGGTTGGTTATTTCTTGCTTGCCCATGACACTGCACCTCCACTAAGGATAAAATAGAAGATTGAAGTTGATCTCTTACTATCAATGCCCCTTCCCAATCTACATCACAATAACCTGTAAGTTCTAGAGATTTTTCTAAACTCCCAATGAATGTAATTCCATGTTTGATTATTCCTTGAAGATATCTAAAAAAATATTTTTACTATCACCCAATGTTGTGGTTCAAGATTGCTGGAAAATTGGCTCACAATGCTTACAACATGTGCAATATCAACTCTACTAGAAATAATTGAATATATTAGGCTCCCAAAAACGTTATGATATGGAACCATACTCATATAATTATTTTATTCTTGTGTTTTGGGACACATTTCTAGTGAAATTTTGTTACCTACTTCCATTGGACCACTTATTGGTTTGCAATTTTCCATCCCAAATTTCTTCAGAATGTTTCTAATGTACCTTTCCTGATTAAGATGGATTTGCCTCTTCTCCTTATTTCTTAAAATTTTAATGCCCAAGCAATAGTGGCTCTCACCATAATTGGTCATCTCAAATTTTGTAGCTAATTAAGACTTAAATAAATCTAACATCTTAAAATCATTACTCATAATGATGGTGTCATCAACATATAAGGCTAAAATGGTCACCAACTCACCAATATGGTTGATGTAGACATTCATCACAACTCATGTATCCTTCATTTTAGAGAAACCCAACAATACACTCATACCATGCTCTTGCGGACTATTTCAGTCCATACAATGTCTTATGTAGCTTGCATATAAATTGCTCCTTTCCTTCTTGTATGTAGCCTTATGGTCGTTCCATATAAACATCTTCCTTTAAAAACCCATTTAATAATGTTGTTTTCATATCTATCTGATATACATGAAGATCTAATGTTGCAATTTCTAAAAAAACTCTTATGGATGTTATCTTAACTACAGGGGAGAAAGTCTCATGATAGTTTAAACTTATGATCTGAGAGTAACCTTTTGATACCAAACAAGCCTTGTAGTAGTCTATAAATCCATATGACTTATACTTTTATTTGAATAACCATTTACACATAATTACTCTTTTTTTGGGTGGAAGACTTGTTACATTTGGAAACCTTTACTTCATGATCTTCTTCAAAACAAAAGGAATAATTTTGACATATCCTAATCTTGGCCAACCCCTTTCGGTTGATGCATAATTTTTATTATTTATCCTCCCTTTGGTTGTTTCTATGTTGCATTATTATCTTATCAGCTCTTATTCTCCTGATGATGATCCATGAGTTTGGATCGAAACATTGAGAATTAATTCTTAAAAAACATAGATTCCATAAAAAAAAATTGGTGTAGTTATGCTTTTCAATCAGACTTGCGAGTTCCCAAGTCTGATTTTTTATGAGTGGTTCATATTTAACATCCATTTCTTGCCTCCAATCTGTTCCATAAATACTTTCAAGTGCTTCTTGAACACTGAGAGGTTCATTAACTTCTACATGAAGTGCATATTATTCCAACACCTTTTGAGTGGCATTTTAAGGTCTTGTTGATCTACAAAACTGAACCTTTCCTTTTGCATTTCATATGTGTTGTGTAGTTGCAAATTATATCGATCTTACTAGAGTAGAATCCTCATGCTCATATTCTTATTTAGATCTAACATCATTAAACCTTATTTATGAATCCTTAATATGTTCCATCTTTGTCAATTTGTGTAGAACTGACCTTTCATCAAAAATGACATCTCCTCTTACTAGAATCTCACGTGTTATAGGATCATAAATTTGATATCCCTTTGAAAACAAGATGTATCAAACCATTATACATTTCTTGCTCTTATCATCTATCTTACTTCATTCTTTATCTTTTATGTGTGCATATCCTAAGCAACAAAAAATTATCAAATCATTGACACTTGGCTTTCTTCCATGCCATGCTTCATAAGGTGGCTTCTTATTTACAACATTAGTTGATAACATGTTCTATACATATGCAGAAGTAGAAACTAATTCATCCCAAAAGACATTAGATATCCCACTAATCTTAAGCATGGATCTAGCACATTCAACAAGAGTCTTTTTCCTTCTTTCTACAACATCATTTTGTTTTGGTGAATAGGGAATAATGTACTCAATTTTGATCCCCTCCTTTGCACATAATATTTTGAGAGCATTTGAGGTATATTCACCACCATCATCACATCTAAGTCATTTCAAATGTTTTCCTAATTTCTTCTCACCAAATGCTTTGAAAATTTTAAAAATTTCTAATGAGTATGATTTATTTTTGAGAAAATTAATAAGGGTCATTCTAGAGAAATTGTCAATAAAGGTAATAAAATACCTTGCCCCTTTGTGTGTCACTATTTGCATTGGACAACAAATATTTGTATGTATTAGCTCCATTTTATCCTTATCTCTTTTTGTTCTGTCCTTTGAGAAATGGAATCTATGTTGCTTGCCCAAAAAGTATCCTACTCCCAAATCAACCAACAAATACAAATTTAAATCTTCTAGACATATATCAAGTGAATGTGTATTTTCATGCCCAAATTTGTGATACCAAAACACTAAATTTGATCTTTCAATATATGTTTTTGTTAGTAACACTTTAGGTACTACTGCACATAGCTTGTATAGATTACCATCTCTAACTCCCTTATCAATAGTCACTCCTTCCAAATCCTTTAAGACACACCCCTTGATGTTGAACTATACAAAAAATCTAGCATTGGTAATCTTACTTACTGACAAAAGGCTTTTTGCTAGAGTAGGGACATACTATACATCTTGGATTTGCTTATATGCACCATCTGACATCTTCAATGAGATATTTCCAACTCCCATCATCTCATGCTTGTTGTCATATCTAGGATTGATAGTCTTCCCTTTGGGTACTTCTTTATATGACATAAACTAACCTTTCTTAGGTTTCATATGTTAGGTGGCTCCTAAATCTAAGTACTAATACTTCAAAATGTGTTATCAAAATTTGGGGATGTGATGATCGCTAACAAAGTTTCTTGGTCATTTCTTGAAGTCATGTTAGCTTAAATTGTCTTCATTTTCTTTACTTCTACCCATGCTAACGACTTTCTGCATTATTTCTTAAAATGCCCAGGAGCCCCATATTGAAAGCAATTTCCCTTACTTTCCTCTTCTTTTGTGTCTTTACCATTATTTGAGATGTTGGACTGGAAGGGATGAAATTTGATTTCATTCTTATTCTTTAATTTTCCCTTATACCAACTAAAAACAACATTGTACGATTCTCATTATTCAAGCCTACATCAAGTTCCTTATGATTTCTTCTTGAAGTAGTGTTGCTATTATTGCAAGTAAATATAGGTTAGATTGAGTGCTCAACACTACTACCAATCTAGAATAGGATTATGGAAAACTCCCAAGAAGTGTCATAAAAATGTCTTCTTCTATAATCACTAACCCACATGCTGCAAGTTAATTTTTGAGAGACTTAAACTAGTTTGTGTGGTCTGATATCTTGTGTTTGTTGCATTTTTAACTGTAAAAATATTCTTTGAAGATATGATCTTGTATTAACATCATTTTATTCATATAACTTATTTAACCAATCCCAAACATCCTTTACTATTTTTGCCTCACTTACATGCAAAATTACATTATCACTCAAACTTAAAAGTATACAAAAATGAGCCCTACCTTTCTTTGCCTCCCACTTATCGATCAAATCTACATCTTGGGTAGGCCTAATCTCAGTCCCTTCAACAATTTTTAACATGTCCTTGTTCAATAATAACATCTTCATTATGAACTTGTAGAAATTAAACCCAATGCCATCAAATCATTCTATTATCCTCTAAGGATCACTTGTAATGGATTGACTATTTCTCTGTTTTAAACTTTCTGATACTTCTATTTGTAACTTCAAACTCCACATCTTCACAAAATCAAATAACACTTCAACAATATTGTGTAGTGTAACTATGATACCATAAAACTAAAATAAAAACAATTGAACAATATAATTCATTGAATATATATATATCTATATATCTATCTATATATATATATATATATATATATATATATATATATATATATATATATATATATATACTCATCTCTTCTTTAACTTGAAAGAATACAATAAGAAAGAACAGGTAAGTAGAGTTATACTCAAACTCTATTACTCTGACTACCCTGCATTTACTCATTAACCTACAACAAATCTCTGTAACAACCACATATGCACTCATGTGATGTGTTCTCTAACTTTATAATTTAAATTTAAAAAAAAAAAAAAAAACCTAAGTGCTTTCTAAAACTACTAATTATTCGACTACATTTCTACAAAACTTACTTTACTCGTGATTATCATTCACAGATGTGCACAAAGAACCACTAAAAACCAGAGAAACTTCATTTATACTTCTTAAACAAACTATATACACAACCGTTTATAAAGACCTGCTTTAGCGGTCGTTCGCAATCTTTGTTATTTACACACAAACCATATGAATTCTAAATCTATTAATTTGGAGTTTGCTGGACAATCATGACAAAATTTACTTTGTTTTACACTCGTGATCATCATTGAATACCGAACCTTAGAAACTGGCGACCCTTATTACTTACATAGATATTAACAAGCTTGCACTTCCCTGTGCCCTATTGAGCGACGGTGTGCATCTGTTGGTGCAGTTTCTTCTTTTTCAGTTACGCTTGAGGTCGACGACAACAACGCTAATATT
This sequence comes from Torreya grandis, assembly GCA_037957365.1. Classification (NCBI taxonomy): domain Eukaryota; kingdom Viridiplantae; phylum Streptophyta; class Pinopsida; order Cupressales; family Taxaceae; genus Torreya; species Torreya grandis. Next base: position 490,795 of record JARHVA010004929.1, on the reverse strand, counting down.
ATCAGTGCTTCCTCGTGCAAGAGCCAGTTTGGTAAGAAGAGCAGCAGCCACAGCAACGCCACATTCATTTGTTCCTTTGAAGCAGCGAGGCTTGTAACCCGCCAGACATTTCCAAGCCACTTCGCATACGCATTCGTTTGAAACCACGTCCCACAGCCCATCGCTCGCCAGTACCAGAAACTCGTCCTCTTCTCTGCGTTCTGTGCATATCACCTCCGGCTCAGAAATCACATACTGTTTCAGAAATCTGTCCCCTGCAACAACCATTAAACAAAACAACATATTTATACCTGCGGATATTTAATGTTCCTCATTCCACACGACGATGACACAGAGTTTTAAGAGTATATATACCTAGAGCTCTGGACATGGCAAGGAAGCCTCCCACACGGTAGCCATTCCAGTTTATTATTTGTCCTCCCGCCGCTTCTATCCGATCCATCTCGTCCACTCTGTTGGCCTGTGTTTTTAACACGGATTAGTAAGTGTTTCTGTCGTCATTCAACTGATTCTAATCTAAAGAAAACAAATCAGAGGGATTTAAAAAAAGAGAAATTGCTCTGGTTTAAAGTCAGATGAATCACCTTGTGGTCATTTGAAAAAGGGACAGCTTTGCCTCCCCTGCACAGAACCGCCCTAGAGTCGCCGCAGTTGCCCACAACGATCTGAGAGAAGCTCACCACCGCCACAACGGCCGTGGAGCCGACGTTATCCGGCGCGACCAGATCTTGGCAACATGTCGAATAAATATCATCATTGTCATCGTAAAAACAGTTGCCACTGGGACACAAGCCTCCAACTGCGATGTCCATTTTGATGAAGCAATTTCTCATCACTTTTGCCCATTCATCATAATCCCTTCGACCGTCGTCAAAGCGTGAGGGAGGCAGATCTCTGAGTTCTTTCGCCAGGGCTACGTGCAGGCGCTCCTTGCAGAAGACTGAAGCCTGAGTGCCGCCATGCCCATCGTACACCCCAAAGAAATGTAGCGCAGAAAAGGAGGACGAGGAGCCCTTGTAAAAGCACGGAATGGAAGCCACCGTGTCCTCCATTTCGTCTCTCCTGCCGATAATAGACGTCAATCCGTAGGGAGGGCACCAGTCGTTAGCCGCCATTGTAATACTCATGTTCTCACTGCGTGCACGGCTTATATGACAGTTATTTTTCATCATTGCTGCAGCAACTAATTTAGGCTTGTTGCCCGACCCCTGCAGTTCGACGTCCGCATGCACAGGAACATCAGAAATATCATATTCTTTTACAGTGTTAAGTTTATTGCTGCTCTTAATCAGGCTGCCTATTGCTGTAGGGGGACTCGAAACGGACTTGCAGCCCGACCCCTGCGGGTCGACCACGGGGCCGACTACGGCCACTGATTCTTTTACAGAGTGCAACATATTGCTGCTCTTAAGTGAGCTGCCTATTGCTCCAGCAGCCGGACTTGAAACCGACCTTACCAGCCTTATCTCAGAGTTGAGATCATCTTCATCTTCTTTTATACATCCGATACCCTTCTTGGCGGTGTCCACATAAATATTATTAAGTAAACCATGTGGCAGTGTTTTGACGCGTCTGATTTTGGTGGGATTTGCAGGTCTCTTTTCCAAACTATTAAGGGTACTATTGATGAATGTATCCCGCGTTACAATTGCTATAAAGACCTACTTAGACCCCCCAAAAAAACCTAATCTAAACTTCGAGAAATTTTCCACGAGAATAGTGTTTGCTCGGACGATCGGAATTTTTATATTGAGGGGTGGGTAAGAAGCCCACCCGATATTTGGAAGAATGATATTGTAGACGGTGTGTAAAATTCCACAACTTGTTAGCAGGATTATCTTGTTATTTCCCCCTCAAATGTGGTCATATAGTTTCCAATGAGATATAATTTTACGTCAATTCACTAATGAGATATAATTTTACATCAATCCACCAATGAGATGTTAATATTTATTTATTTTATTTTATTTTTATTTTAAATTGAAATTTTAATTTTTTAAAATAAAAAAATATTATTTTATTATTTTCAAACATTTACAATTTCTCAATATTTAGTGGTGGTGTATGATGGGAATTTTTCAATGTACATAGCTAATACTATCTATGTGATAGGGAGCCTTTTTACAAATGGCTTTGAAGTTATACAATATATGAAGTGGGCTTATTTGAACAGCCTTTAAGTTATGTGATATATGAAGTGGGTTTTTTAAAAGAAGAATTAGTGCATGATCTATAATGATAAATAGTAAATTAAGAGTTACATCGAATTTGAGGTTTCACAGAGATAATACATCTTCCCCCCTCCCCCCCCCTCTAAATATAGTTATTTTGAGTTTCATTTTTTTGATCTCAATAATGCATGGAGTGATTTTTGTTACATGTAATTAGTTTGTCTTTTTTTTTTAAGACTAAAATCATTATTAAACACTACATGGACTTTAAATTTGTCTTGCTAAGTTCGAAATATGATCACTTCCATGTATTGGATTCAAATTGGCAAGTGTTTGAATATCATTTAGAAAAGAAAATGATTACATAGTAAAAACAACCATATCAAATGGGAAGGGGAAAACCAAGCCAATAAAGCAATAACTTCAAGAGGCAACATTATTGGAGCAATAAAAACCCATCACCTATTCAATAATAAACATGGCAGCAAAAAAAGATCCCATAACCCTAGGACAACCAACAAATTCATTTGAGTTGCACTAATATTGTGAGATGATGGATACTTGAAGGATAATACATAACTTAGAGAAGATGAGATTGAAAAGGGTATTTAAATATGGCTACCTTTCCCAAACAAAAATGGGATAACCATACACAATTTTCTCTTTAAATGCACTCCCAAATGCAATCCCATATCCAACTGTTGCAAAACCAAACATCCTACCACATGCAAATGAATGAAAAACTATGATTCCTTCTAAATACAATTAAATATCTAAGCACTAAAATCAAAAAAATACAATTAGAAATTGAGCCAAGAAATGGAGAGGAGGAAGCATCAAACAAAAAAAAAGATATGGAAAAACTATTGTCAATGCCATCTAAGTAAAGTAATAGAAACATGAAAAAAACCCCAATTGTGAGAATTTTTAGTCTCAATGAAAAAAAACAAAGAGGACATACTCAAACTCACGAGTGATTTTTAATGAAACACTATGCACATTAACATCTTGATATAGTATCTATGTGTTTTATGTTAGGAAAAAAGGTGACATGACATGCAATATGGTTGTGAAAGTTTGACAAGTATCTATCTATGTGCATCTAGGCCTATTTACTCTCTCAACTTGAGTGACTTGGTCACTTTCACAATTCCACATAGATCCCATCATAATGCACATTCTACATAACTCCAAGATGCATGTCATGAGCTTCGAAGATGACGTATATGATCTTCACATATTAGGCAAAGAGTGAATAAGTGGTAGGGGGTTACCCCTTGCAGTATTGAGGGGCATTATATTTCCACATGACACATTTTAGGTGATCAATCTCAATGTAATTTTATGTAACTTCATTTTTTGTGAAACACAACCTCTATGCACTATATGAAGCCTATATAACATTGTGCTACTCTATTACATGCATGCAACCCTTACATAGCATTAACCATATATGTAGCACCTTTAAACATACTAAAAAACTATGTCATTGCACAAAACCTCTAAATTACGTATCAATGACATGAACACTTTGCACCACATTGCACGATACTTTGTGAAACTTCCATGTCTCACATCATGCCAAAACATCTATTATTATACCACACACTTGAAATTCAAGCCATACAACCAGTAGACATTGACAAGTCACACAAAAAATCCTAAATGATTTAATTTTGACAACAATTTTAATTTTTTATGGAATTGAAATCTAAGTATGCATGTATGTACTTTTAGACACCCAAATTTGGCACAAAACCATTATTCTTTGGTTTTACTCAAAATTAAACTCATTTGGAAAGAATTTACATTTTAACCCATTTTTAGGATAGTCCCAATCCCACATATGTCCATATTTGATACATAAAGCCTAAAAGTATTTTAGAATTTATCCAATATATATCCATTATACATTTGGACTATATTTTATCTATTAACTAGCCTTGCCTTGAAAACATAGACTAACTTATCTCCTAGGAAAATCCATATCTTGCCCATCCTAGACAAACTCATGCACATGTGGGTTTGTATTTTTTCATCTTTGTGGATCCGTCTCTTTATTAGTTCATTTGTCATGATATTTATACCTTACCATTTGTATTTTAAAATTTGGCCAACATGATTTAGTCATCCTAAATCACTATATAAATGCAAGTTCTTGCCAAGCCACTCGAGAGATTAGACAGATGAAAGATTAGTAAAGTGAGAAAAGATAGAGAGAAGGAGGATAAAATTCAACACCCCACCACAACAATGACCAAAACTAGATCTAAGCTTCTCCATTCAAGTTGTGCTTCATTGAATCAAATCATATACTCTTGCAACATTTATTCAGCTTAGTCTCTATACAATATCCATTGTACCAAAGGATGGTAATTAGAATTTATTATTTGCATTGATCACTTATATGGAAAAGGAGGTTAAAACCCTTACTCGAACTAATCCATATACACAACACAATAACTACAAGTAGGTATAATTATGAGCATTCAAGATACATAGTTTTCAACACTCCTACAACACTTTATTGGATCGATTTTTTTTTTTTTTGTTTTGGAGTGTGGAAGCTAGGTCAAAGTTAATATTTAGTCACATATCATACTTTTTTCTCACATCCATAAATTAATGTTATAGTTTTAAGTAGGAAGATGCAATGGCAAACACCAAAAAAACTAGAAGTTGAGAAACCTTACATAGATGCACTTGACAACATAGTGACTATCCTAACAACCTAGGAATAAAATAAAAGTGTCGCATCTTACCCACAATAGAATCGTATAGTTACGGGTCTATTTTAGATTAGTGAACTAGTATCTAAATTGAGGAATAGGTTAAATAAAATCAACATAGTTAGAATAGAGATTCAAACTTACAAAAAAAATTAGAGTTTGATCATATCTTAACCTTTTTTTAAATTAATTTTCTTTTATTTGACTTAAATTTTTGACACTTAGGAATATTTCTATTATTTAACCCTTTGGAAATGTGTGAATTATGTATTTTAATTATATATAATTATATTTATTTGATTGAAAATTTTAATACATATTTGGAGTGAAAACTAAAATTAATGTAATTAGTACCATCAAAATCTTAGAAAAAAAGATTAAGGTTTAACATCTCCCACACCTGTCACTTGACATGCAGTTAGTAAAGACCGCAATTACAAATTTGGTATCCCCTGCTACTTATCTATTTTAATATATATAATTTTAAAATATTAATTTTTAAAAATCAAAAATATTAATTTCATTATTTTCAAACATTTACAATTTAGTGGTGGTGTATGATGGGATTTTTTCAATGTACATAGCTAATACTATTTATGTGATAGGGAGCCTTCTTACAAATAGCCTTGAAGTTATGTGATATATGAAGTGGGTTTACTTTGAATGGCTTTTAATTTATGTGATATATGAAGTGAGTTCTTTTAAGAAGAATCAGTGCATGATCTACAACAATAGGTAGTAAATCAAGAGTTCCATTAAATGTAAGGTGTTGTAGAGATAATAAGGTTTTTATTTTTTATTTGTTTATTTTATTATATTTTATCTAAATGTAATTATTTTGGGTTTCATTTTTTTGATCTCAATAGCACACTTGCAGTGATTTTCATTGTATGTAACTAGTTTGTCTTTTTTCTAAGATTATAATCATTTTTAAACGATGTATAGACTTCAAACTCACCTCCCTAAGTTGAAACTATGATAATGTATATGTATTGGATTCAAATTTACAAGTGATTTAGTATCATTTGGAAAAAAAAATGATTACATGGAAAAAAAAAAAACCATATCAACTGGAAAGGGGAAAACCAAGCTAATAAACTAATAAAGCAATAGCTTTAAGAGGCATCATTATTGGAGCAATAAAAACCCATCACCTATTCAATAATAAACATAGTAGCAAAAAAATATCCCTTACAAATTCATGTAAAGTGATCCAAGTTGTACCAATATTGTGGGATGATGGATACTTGAAGGATAATACATAACATAATGAATATGAGATTGAAGAGGGTATTTAAATATGGTGAGCTTTCCCAAACGAGAATGGGATAAACATACACAAGTTGTTCTTTAAATGCACTCCCAAATGTAATCAATGCAAGCCCATATCCAATTATTGTAGAACCAAACATCTTACCACATACAAAAGAATGAAAAACTAGGATTCCCTATAAATGTAGTTAAATATCTAAACACTAAAATTAAATAAATACAATTATAAAATGAGCCAATAAATGGAGAAGAGGAAGTGTCAAAAAAAAACAAAGATATGTAAAAATTATTGGCAATGCCATCTGAGTAAAGTAACAGAAACATGAAAAAAACCCAATCATGAGAAATTTTAGTCTCAATGAAAAAAAAAGAGGTCATACTCAAACTCACTAGATATTTTTAATGAAACACTAAGCACATTAAGATATTGATATACTATCTATGTGTTTTATTCTAGGAAAAAGGGTGACATGACACACCATATGGTTGTGAAAATTTGAGAAGTATTGATCTATGTATACCCAGGCATGTCTACTCTTTCACCTTGAGTGCCTTAGTTAGTTGCACAACTCTGCATATATCTCAGCATCATGCACATTTTACGTAGCTCAAAGATACATGTCATGAGCTTCAAAGATGACATTATGATCTTCACCTATTAGGCATAGAGCGCATATGTGTTAGGGGTTACCCCTTGTAGTATTGAGGGGAATTGCATTTCCACATGACACATTTTAGATGATCAATCTCAACACAATTTGATGCAACTTCATTTTTTATGTAACACAACCTCTATGCACTGTGTGAAGCCTACATAGCACTGTACTACTTTGTTACCTATGTGAAGCCCTTGCATAACATCAACCATTTATGCAACACATTTAGACATAATGATAAACTATATTGTTTCATAAACCCTCTAGGTTGCATATCAATGACATGAACACTTTACACCGCATTGCACAATGCTTGGTGAAACTTCCATGTCTCACATCATGCCAAAACATCTATTATTATACCATGCACCTAACATTCAAGCCATGTAATCATTAGAAGTTGACAAGTCACACAAAAAATCCCAAATGGTTCAACTTCAACAATAGTTTAAATTTTTTCATGGAATTGTAATCTAAGTATACATTCATATACTTGTAGACACCCAAATTTAGAATAAAACCATTATTGTTTTATTTTATTCAAAATTAAACTTGTTTCAAAAAAAATTACAATTTAACCCTTTTTTAGTATAGCCCCAACCCCACATATGTCCATATTTGATACATAGAGCTTAAAATAATTTTATAATTTATCCAATATGTATCTATTATACATATGGAATACATTTTATCCATTAGCTAGCCCTGCCTAAAAAACATAAGCAAACTTATCTCCTAGGAAAACCCATACCTTGCCTATCCTGGATAAATTCTTGCACGTCTAGATTTATATTTTTTATCTCTATGGGTTTGTCTCTTTGTTATCATTTTTTATGATCTTTATCCCTTCTCATTTTCTATTCAAAATTTGGCTAACGTGATTTAGTCACCCTAAATCATTCTAGAAATACAACTTCTTGCCAAGCCACTTGAGATATTAGATAGATGAAAGATTAGTAAAGTGATAAAACCTAGAGATAAGGGGGATAAAATTTGACACCCCACCATAATAATGACCAAGCCTAGATCCAATCTTATCCATTCAAGTTGTGCTTCATTGAATCAAATCATATACGCTTGCAACATTTATTCAGCTTAGTCTCTATACAATATCCCTTGTACCAAAGGATGGTAATTAGAATTTATTATTTGCATTGATCACTAATATGTAAAAGGAGGTTAAAACCCTTAATCAAACTAATCCATTCACACACCACAATAACTACATGTAGATATAATTACAAGCATTCAAGATACATAGTTTTCAATGCACCTGCAACACTTTACTAGCTCCATTACTTTTGTTTTATTTTAGAGTGTGGAAGCTAGGTCAAAGTTAATATTTAACCACATATCATATTTTTTTCTCACATCCATGAAGTGATGATAAAATATCAATTAGGAAGATGCAATGGTAAACCCCAAAAAAACTAGAAGTTGAGAAACCTTACATATATACACTTAACAACCTAGTGACTACCTTGACAACATAGAAATAAAACTAAAGTGTGATGACTTGTCCACAATAGGATCATATAGGTACAAGTCTATTTCAGAGCAATGAACTAGTATTTAAATTTAGGAATGGGTCAAATAAAATTAATAGAGTTAGAATAGAGATTCAAAATTATAAAATAGTTAGGGTGTGATCAAATCTTAATTAACCTTTTTGTCTATTAATTTTCTTTGCTTTTACTTAATTTTTTGACACTTGGGAATGTTTTACTTATTTAACCTCTTAGAAATAAGTGAATTATGTATTTCAATTATATTTATTTAATTGAGGCTTTTTAATCCCTGTTTTGAGTAAAAACTATAATTAGTGTAATTAGTACCATCAAAATCTTAGATAAAAAGATAGAGTTTTAGCATGCCATGAGTATCTAGAATTTACACATATTTTTTAATTCTCATTTTTAGTATAGGAAATTTAATAGGAAGTTATTTCCCATTTTAATCACATGTATCTTCATTCTCAAGCTTACAAAACATTGTACACACCTTTGTAATTTACCTTATTTTTAATGATTGAATAAAAGTTGCACTAAATTTTTAATACTTTTGTATTGAAATTTTTTTCAGTTTACTTTTGTTACAATTTCACATTACATGCTATATAACTTGTAAGTTACTATCTAATTTATAAGTTTTCCCCTTGCATTGTCATCTTGTGCTCCATGGTGAAAATAATTGGCATAAAATCCAGAGATCTCATATGCTTGTACACATGCAATTACAATAGTATAAATAAATACTACAACTCAATTCTATTTAAAAATATCATAGAAAGTACAAAATGACTGATAACCAAACAAACTTAATAAGCCATCCCTACATGCCTAGAAACACATTTGAGAGGCCCTCGAGGAGAATCACATAGAACATTTTGTATAGTTATATGAACTCATTATATAACTTGGACAAAAATTCATTTATTGGGATATACATCCATCATTTCACAAAAAAATCCATTTCAAATAGTAAGTAAATCTTGACATTCCAATGTTCGAAGCTAAATTAAACATTGCATCATTAGATAGCATGATCTGACAACTAGAGGTCTACTTCTTGGTCAATAACTTTAGTGACATATAGAAGATCATGTTCATATTATTGAATATGTATATTTCAGTCTCCCATTTATGGGAGACCTTCATCATGAAATTAAATAAATACTTGGAGTCCATTGAGACAAGGAAGTCATTTTTTAGTGCTATGAAAGATGAGTATTATCCCCTCAAGCATTATGAAGATGATTAAATAGATTTCCAAAATTTACACTAATGTAATGAGCATCTAGTTGAAGAATACACCAATGAGTTATATGACTACAATGGACATTTGTGTGAATAATTTATAAAGGAATATAAGGTGTTAAAGTATATCATAAAATTATTGCCTTATATTTGCACAATGAAGCAATTCTTGAATTCTAACACATTGAGGCAATATTACTTAAATGCCTCCAAAATTAAATACAAGGAAAATATGAATAAAAGGTTCTATTATTCATATATCAATACATTTAAGATAAAAAAATCATGCAAAACACACCATCTCTCCATTCCACACATAATAAAAAGACTTCTCACAAGGTAGAGTAGCCTAATAATGTTTTTACAACACCAAAAGGATCCATCATAGTTTTTGCTAGATAAAGACATAAAGAAACAAGGTGATAAGTTATTCCATCCATACCTCATAATCTCACATAATTATTTTTAATTTTGCACACTACATCAATTCCCATGCAAGTGGATGACACTAATAGAGATGTTACTTGTTTGAGCATCTACACAACTTCCATAAATGCTTCTAAGGCATAAGTGATATTATTTAAATATATATTATGGTTTAAGGATCAACCTATCCATGTCATCATTTATAGTGGTATCTATAATAAAATTATTTCAAAATTTACATCCTAATGTTTAGACCTCACCACTGAAGCACATCCTCAACCATACTCTCTAGAATGGCTCTAGAGAAGGGGAATGCTATCTAGGTCTAGAAATAGTGCACTTTGATGTATTAAATCAATCTCATGGAGGACATATTCACTTTTAATGTCACACTACTAGAGGTATATAACATTATACATGGAAAAATATCTAAATTTTGGATATATTATGTTAGTTATGTCAGCTAACTACATCCACTATTCCATAATATGTAAATATGCCACTTGGAAATTTTTTAACATTTCTAAAGTAATTGTTTTATGCATAATCACAAATAAAGAGGTTGATTAGAAAAGTATATTATAGTTTTTAAAAATATAATTAGGTCTCATATGATATAGACATTCTAGATAAGAAGATGTAAATAGGTCCATGATAACACAAATATAAGTTTTGTTAAAGGTAAGGAAACTATCTATTAATGCACGTGTCTATTGGAGAGTTGTCAATGATTTCATAGTGATTTCATGGAGGTGTCTAGGTGAGTGGATGAAGTGACTTGAGTATCTAAATGATAATGTCAAAGTGTTCAATGTGTTTGTCTTAGTATGTTTGAAGGAGGCTTGGTTGATCTTCAATTTTAGCCATGGTTAGAGATGTTTAGGTATGAGTATGGTTATTTGATCATGTGAAATGGGTCATATAAAATGTAAATAATTATTTGAGTGCTTTTTTCCATGGTTGTATTTCATTTTTTTAATCATTATTTTCATTTATACATGTATGAGTCGTCATTTTGTGTATGTTGTTTTGAGCGCTTAATACATGTGTTGATGTGTCTAAATAATATGGAGGTATATGTTAGGTATTTAAGGGTTAATTCATGTGATATAATCATATGGATATGTGAAATATTTGAGTATTTGGTTTAGAAGTTTGAGACTGTGTTTTCTATGTATGAAAACCTAAATTGCTGGGAGACCTAATTGGTACATCCATATATGAAGTTGATGTTCTAGATCGAATGGACCCATGTAGGAGTGAGAAAGGGGATATTTGAGATATGTTTATATGTTTTAATCATTGGTAAATTATGAAGGTGGTCCAATTAGTCTCACATGTAATGTGTGAGTATGAAGGCCTAATGGTTTTAGGTCTCACTAAGACCTAATGGTGGCTTGTGGGTAATGAGGAATTGGATGATATGGAGTATGTGTTGGATGGTGGAGCCTAATATTATTTTTATTCCTAGTTCCCCACAAGGGGGATGTGGGAGGAAATTCCTCCCACTATCGTAACTCTGGGGGTCATGCACTATAAAATATTGTAATTTTGTAGTAAATACAGACAGTCCATTATTAGGTTACAAATCTAATGGTAGAAATTATGTTTATGCATTTTTACCCTATATGTAACCCTCCTTTTTATATGAGGGTATTTTAATTATGGTGGCATGTTTTATGTGAGTGAAGATGATATTGTAGTGGTTGTATTTCAAGTTTTTCCCTTCATTTGTTGGACTAAATAATAAGAAAGATTGGTTGTTTCTATGTGGATATAGCCTATATTGGATGAACCACATTAAATATGTGTCTCTATTGTGTTTTGTTTTATACATTTTATTTTTGTATTTATTTCATTAATATTGCTCTATGTTATGTATTTCTAACAACTGGTATCAGAACCAAAGGTTTATTTGGTAGATAAACTCATAGGAAAATAGGGTTCCTAGTTCGAGTGGGAGTAATGGTGGAAATAGGTAAGTTCAGGGTCAAAAATTTCAATGGCCAAAATGACCATCCATGAAAGATGCAAATGAAGGACTATCTATATCAGAAGGATCTTTACCTACCATTGGGTGGAATAAAAAAGAAACTAGCAACTATGAAGCATGAAGATTGGGAAGTTCTTGACAAAAAGGCACTAGGAACAATACATCTATGCCTAGTAGTGTCAGTGGCTTTCAATATTTAAAAATAAAAGACAATAGAGGATGTGATAAAGGCATTAGATAGAGTGTATGAAAAACCCTCAACCTCTAACAAGGTATTTCTTATGAAGCATTTATTTAATATGAAAATGTCAAAAAATGGGTCTATTTTTTATCATTTAAATGAATTTAACATGGTCAAAAATCAGTTAAGATTTGTAGGAGTAAATTTTGATGATGAGGTTAGGGATCTTTTGATTTTGTGTTCATCTATTGAAATATGGAATGGCTTGGTCATGGCTATGAGTAATTCTATCTCTAGTTCAAACACTTTAAAGTTTGATGATGTTATGGGTGTTATTCTTAGCAAAGAAATGTGACTTAAAAGCATAGGTGAGACATCAGGTAATGATTTGACTATGGAGAATAGGGAAAGATAAAATAATAGAGGAAAGGGCCCAGGAAATCATGGGAAGTCTAAGAAGGGTAGATCCAAATCTAGAGGAACATTGGTGTGCTAGATTTATGGCAAGAAAGGACACCTGAAGAAAGATTATTAGTTTCAAAAAGGAAAATAAGGAGATGGACAAAAAGATAACAATCAAGAATTAATTGTAGAAGGTGATGTGTTACAATATGCTTTAATCCTTTATTTAGATAATATTAATGATTCTTGGGTGTTAGATTCAGGTACTTCATTTCATGCTACATCTCATAAGAAATATTTTCAAGACTATGTTCAAGGTGATTTTTGATAGGTTTATTTGGGTGATGGAGATCCCTATAAAATTGTACGAAAGGGTAAGATACAAAAAAAATTATAGAATGAAAATAGATGATTGTTGAAATAGGTGAGGCATGTTCATGAGTTGAGAAGAAATCTAATTTTAGCAAGGTGGTTGGGAAGAGAGAGATGCACAGTTACATTTACATAAAATTCATGGAAGGTGACTAATGAATCACAGATAATAGAAAAAGGAGAAAAGGTAGGTACATTATATTTATCTAATGGTAATGTTGACTCTTCTATTGATTTATATTCTATAGAATCAGATACAAAATTATGGCACCAAAGACTTGGGCACATGAGTGAGAAGGGGATGCAAGTTCTCCACTTAAAATTTTTTTTGCCAGATTTGAAGAAGGTGGATTTGGAATTATATGAGCATTATGTGTATGGAAAATAGAAGAGATTCAAATTTCTTAGATTTGGGAAGACAATGAAGGTTGAAAAGTTAGAGCTTCTACATACAGATGTATGGGATCGACTCAGGTATCATCCCTTGGTAGTTGTTATTATTATGTTACTTTTATTGATGATTCAACTAGAAAAACTTGGGTTTATTACATATGAAAAAAATTTGATGTTTTTGATACTTTTAAGAAATGGAGATCTTTGGTTGAATGAGACAGGAAATAAGTTGAAGTGTATCAGATCAGATAATAGAGGTGAATATTCCAATAAGGAATTTGATAACTATTTTTCATCACACGGGATTTGTAGAGAGAAGATGATTCCAAGAACACCACAACAAAATGGTGTGTTAGAAAGGATGAATAGGAAAATCATGGAGCATGTAAGGAGTATGAGATTACATGCAAGGTTGCCCTTACATTTTTAGTAGATGTTGTGGATATTGTTGTTTACTTAATAAATAGAGGGCCTTTAAGTCCTTTGGATGGTGGCATTCTAGAAGAAACATGGATAGGTAAAAAGATAGATTATTCCTTCTTAAATACTTTTAGTTGTGAAGAATTTTTCCATATTGATCATGAAAATAGAACCAAGATTGAAGCAAAATCCAAGAAATGTACTTTCATTGGATACAGAGTTAATGATTTTGGTTACCATTTATGGAATTTTTAAAATTGAAAAATCATTAGGAGTAGAGATGTGATCTTTAATGAGGTCATGTATAGAGATCAGTTACAAGAAAAGAAACAAGAAAAGACAAATACAAAATATGTAGTACTTAATGAAATCATAGGAAATGAAATTCCAAAAGTGCCAAAAAATTAGAATTTGCAACAAATACAACATGTACCTCAAACTATTGAAAGTTTAGTTATAATATCTACCAGAGTAAGTAGACTCCTTAAACAATACTCTCCTTCACTTTATTATTGACTAATGGTGGTGAGCCATAAAGTTATGAAGAAGTAATGTAGGTAGAAATAAGAAAGAAGTGGGAGCAAGGAATGAAAGAGGAGATGGACTCCTTGGTACGTAACCAAACTTGGGATTTGGTTTAGTTTCCTACAGGTAAAAGAGCATTTCAGAATAAATGGGTTTATAGGTTGAAGGAAGAATATGGATGCAAAAGAGATACAAGGTTAGACTTGTTGTAAATGGGTTTACACAAAAAAAAGGTATTGATTTTGGCAAAATATTTTCTCTAGTTGTAAAAATGACTTCCATGAAAACTATTTTAAGTTTGGTAACAATAGAAGATTTGCACCTTGAATAGTTAGATATGAAGACTACTCTCCTTCATGGTCATGTGGAAGAGGAAATATATATGGAGTATCAGCCATAGGGATACAAAGTAAAAAGTAAGGAAAAAATGGTGTGTAGGTTGAAGAAGAGTTTGTATGGTCTAAAGCAAGCTCCAAGGTAGTGGTATTTGAAATTTAGCATTTTTATGATAGGATAAGGTTATAATAGATGTCATTATAACCACTATTTTTATTTTAAGAGATTAGATAATGGTAGCTATATTATCTTGTTATTGTATGTAGATGGTATGCTTGTTTTAGGGTCTAATATGCAGGATATAAATGATCTCAAAAGAAAATTAGCAAATTCATTTACAATGAAGGATGTGGGTGCTGAAAAGTAAATCCTTGGTATGAAAATAACAAAAGACATGAAAAATATAAAATTGAGATTATCTCAAGAATAGTACATAAATAAGGTGTTAGTCAGGTTCAATATGCAAGATGCAAAACTTGTAAGTACATCTTTGGGAGGGCACTTCAAATTAAGCAAGGAACAATGTCGTAAAATGTAGGAAGAAATCGATTACATGTCTAAAGTTCCATATGATTTAGTAGTTAGAAATTTTTTTATGTTATGGTGTGCACAAGACCAGATATTACTCATGTAGTGGGAGTTGTCAGTAGGTTTATGAATAATCTAGGAAAAGAGCACTGGGATGCAATCAAGTGGATTCTCAAGTACTTGAGAGGGACCACTGATAGATAGTCATGTTATGAAGGTTGAAATTTTACCTTAGAAGGATAGGTTGATGTAGACATGGTTGGAGATTTAGATATTAAGAGGAGCACCATAGGTTATTTTTTCACTGTTGGTGATACAACAGTTAGTTGGATTTCAAAATTGTAGAAAATAGTTGCATTATCAACTACAGAGGTAGAATATGTTGTAGCTATAGAAACTAACAAGTAGATGATATGGATGCAATATTTCATGAAAGATTTGAGGCATAATCAAGAATATTATAGGTATACAGTGATAGCCAAAGTATAATTCATTTATCAAAGAACTTGACATTCCACTCAAGAACCAAACATATACAACTCATGTATCACTTCATTCATTTAGTTTTGGAGGATGGTAAACTAAAGTTGGAAAAGATCCATATGAGTCATAATCTTATAGATATGCTAAAAAAGGTAGTCACTAAAGAGATGCTAGAGAATTGTTTATCTTCAATAAGTATTCAAGGATAATAAGGAAGATAAGAAACATGCTAGGGTCAAAGTCTGAAGAAAATTCCAAGGAAGAGTTGTAGCGATGGATTTGTAGCAGCCAATCTCAAAGTGGGAGATTGTTGGATGGTGAATATTGATCTTATTTTAATTCCTGGTTCTCGATAGGGGGTGTAGGGGGTAAAAATACACTATAAAATATTGTAATTTTTTAGTAAATCTGAATTGTTCACTATTAGGTTGCAGATCTAATGGTAGAAATTATGTTTGTGCATTGTTTCCTTATATGTAACCCTCCTTTTGATATGAGGGTATTGTAATTACGGTGGCATGTTGTATGTGAGTGAAGAGGATATTGCAGTGGTTATATTATAGGTTTTTCCCTTTATTTTTTGGATTGAATAATAAGGACTGGTTGTTTCTGTGTGGATGTAGCCTATATTTTGGTGAACCACATTAAATTTGTGTCTCTATTATGTTGTGTTTTCTACATTTTATTTTTGTCTTTAATTCATTAATATTTCTTTATTTTATTTATTCATAACAGTATGTGGTTCTTACATGTAACATATATGGGGACCTATTTCAAAGGTGTAACAAGTGTGGTAAGTATCTTGGCCAACCAAGATGGGTTATACCAAGAGCATCATATAAGTACAAGGATTGTTTAGCCTATTTGTTTTAGTGAGTTGTGCATATGTGAAGCTAGGTGAAGGAGAGAACCTTTGAAAGAGAAGGTATAGGTTAGTGAGGACCAGTGGAGAGTGAAGAGGATTAGACATGATTTTTTGATCAAGGTGATGAAGGTGATCACATAAGTCATTAGACCTATTAAGCCTAGAAGAGGCAGAATGAGTGAGTAACATCAAAAGGCTATTTGAGAAAGTGAGTTTGGTGAGTGAAGGCAAGGTGAAGGTTTTGTATGCCTATTAGATGGGTTGAAGGGTAAAGTAGGTTTATGATGTTGTGTATGACCTATAAATCATATTTATGATGTCATAATAGTGCTCTTGTAGGTTTGAAGATTGAATGTGAGAAAAGATTTGAAGAGTGATGTTAGTTGGGATATGTAATGTGTCCTAATTGATCTTTGTGTGTTGGCTCAAGTATGTAATGTGCTTTGGCCAATAGGGAGTGTTCGATGAAAGATTGAAGGTGAAGAGTGATAATTATATGTCCATCATTAGGTGTTGAAGACATCAGTTCTAAGGTGGAGGTGTTATTTTTATAGGAGGGTCTAAAGGACTTGATCTTCCTTAGGGGAAATTGTTCCTTGCGAAATAGGTGTTTCACTAAAGGCCTTTGGTCATGATAACTTGATCAAGATTTTTGGTCTAAAGGACTTGACTAGTCTCTTGTTTATAATCTCTAATAAGATAATTAGTCTATGTGATGCAAGCTTGAGAGTGGGTTTTAATCCCTATGAGGGTTTCCCATAGGAACTATGTATTGTGTGTTTGATCATATGTATGCATTGAATGACTGATATCTCTTATTAATGTAACTTGATAAAAGTTGATATGTGTTGATTGTTTAATAATTTGAAAGGATTCAAATTGAAATTGAAATATATAGGCTTTTGATTCACCCCCCCTCTCAATGTTTGTACCTCTAACAATTTGGTATCAGAGCAGGTCCTTTGGAAGAAGCTTAATAGCTTAAAGGAGATTCTGAGTTGGTACAAAGATGGATAAATAATTGTATACATAAAAACAATAGTGGAAGGCTATGATCAAGGCACTTGAAGAGTAGGTATGTAATTTGAATAAATATGCTAAAGAAGATGAGAATGTTATCAATCATCTCAAATTTTAGCTAGTAGATGCCAAGACAAGCTTGTGATCAAAATAAAAGGACATCATGTTTGATATAGAAAATTTACATAATAGTAGAGAAGATGACAACGAGGAAGAATAAGTTGATCTAGAAGCTAAGCTCATGAGTGCACTTGGTGAACAAAAGGAGCAAAAGAAGAGGAATCATAAAATGAGGATTATGATCAAAGGTCTTGAAGCACAAGTCAGTTCTCTTGAGGGAAGTTTGTTAGGCATGTCCAAGAAAGAAGAAAAGAAGTATCAAGAGTAGATCAATTCTATTAATTGAAAGACATCGATAACTAGTCCAAAAAGGATGAAGAGAAGATTAATATTCTTGAGGATCAGTTAAGGACTATAAATGCAAATCTGAAAGCAAGAGAAGATCAGTACACTTAGCTAAAGATTGAGATGGGGTCCTTGAAGAGTCAACATGATCTTGTTGTAGTAAAATTGGATAAAATTCAAAAAAAGCATGAGAATCCTGACTATATCAAGGAGAATGAAAGCTTTGAAAATAATAAAAGAATGTCTGTTAGATAACCAAATAATTCAAGGTATGCTAGATTATGCCATGGTCATTGTTATACATGTAATAAGTGTGGTCATAGAACTAAGGACTATAGAAGGAATTCAGTCAAGAATGAGTTCTCATGGATCCTTGGAAGAAGAATCAGTTGGTCTTAGAGAAATCATATCTCAAAGCAATCAAGAGGTATGTTGAATGATATTATTGGCTATAGTTGTAATAAAGTAGGACATATTACCAAATTTTGAAAGAATAGTTTGAAGATGAACTCAAGTTTTGATAAGAAGAAAGATTCTCCTAAAATTTAATAAATGGTATTGAGACCAAAAACTATGAAGGATAATCATGATCAAGGTGGATTGCCTTCTATATAAAAGAAGGAATTAGATATGAAGAAGATACAGATTTTGTCTTCTATCTAGATAGAAAAGGAAGAGCATAATCATCATCAAACAAAACGTATGAATGACATTATTTGTTTCAAATGTCATAAAGTTGGTCACATTTCTAGATACTACAAGAATAGGATGAATGAGTCCTCAAAGCAAAATAAGGTGTATGAAACTCCTAGTGTGCAAGGAATTGGTCACACATGGGTTTGGAAACCTAAATCTATCAAGAAAGATCAGTTTGAAACCAAGGATGGTTTGTTTGCCAAATAGACAAAAAAGAAAATCAAGAGTTTCTATTGACAACATTTATTGACAAATATGAAAAAATGTGAAGTCAAGGATTCATTCAAAGTCAAGCAGGACCGCAAGTTAGATGAGATTATGGAGATATGAGACTCTCTAAAGTTTTGGGGCTTTTAGTCTCACTATGTCAAAAGGGGTGTCTCTCTCTTAGCTTAAAGGAGACACTTTTTAGAAAGAGGAAACATGGTCAATGTGGTTTGAGACTTGGATTTGTTGCATAATGAAGAAATTAGAAAAGGTCTCTTGAGTCCAAGAAGTTCAGAGATTGGTATAATGAAGTTGTGTGTGCATGGTTTACAAAGGAGGGATTAAAGTTTTCCAGATGGAAAAAGAGGATTTGTGAAGTTTTTCAAGATGATATTTTTGAATAATAATGTTTTTTGACCTTATTGTAGCATTCTCCAGGTGATTGTGTGGTGTGAAGGTATGTTGAAGTCAAATTTGAGATTTGTGTTTACTCTCAGGTTTCCCAGTTTGTGCTTAAGAGTATGCATGTCCTAAAATGGGTTATAGGATGTATGGGTTCCTAAAGATGTGGAAGCTCAAATATTGGTCTATAAGTGTGTAATTTTCGTCTCTAGATGTACAATAATTTTCAAAGGTGGACGTTGAACAGAAGGAGGTTTGTTGACTCTGTTTGTTTTGAGATCCTAGGGTTTTGGGCTTTCCTAGAAAAGTGGTTTGCCTTATGATTTGAGGTCTGAGGATTATTATAGGTTGAATTGGCCAAATGGGTTGTCAAATCAATATTTAAAGAGATTTGAAGGTTTATGGTTTTCAAATTATTCATGTTTTTTATCAAGATAGAAACCTAATTGACTAGTAGGTTCTTGAAGGAAGTATGTTGTAGAGGATGATCTAGGTAATAAGAATTGGTGTGATTAAGGGGGCATATGATGGTATTCTAGATTTGAATTTTTATGTCTTGATGGTGTGTCTACTAAAAATTTTGGGCTTTACAAGTTCTAGGTAGGGCTATAAGGAGACTAAACATGCCTAGTAAGAAAAGAGTGTTTTGTGTTAAATTTATCCAAAAGATCAAGGCATGAGTGTTTCAAGGAGATTTATTAGTTTTTTTGAGATCATGTTTCCTTTTTGATGAATGGCATGAAGTTCTGATTGGTGGTTCTTGAGGTGGCTTGAGAAAAGAGGCTAGTAAGTCTATGTGGTGATTCTTCAAGGTGTATGGAGATATGAAGATGCTCAAGATGTGAATTGACTCAAAAATATTAGGGGGGTCCCTCTTAGATTTTTTTATTTATTTCCATCATATTTTAGTATTTTTGTGTGTTATTTCTTCATTGGCTATAGTGCTTGGTTGAAGAGAGTGTTGGCATGGAGCAAGAAGAAGTTGTCAAGGTAAGAAGAGGTAGGCTAAAAGTAAGGGGGAGTTTGTACTATATTTCTAAGATGGTCTTATCCTACTGGTAGTATTTTTAGGTCCTTATGATTAGTTGTTGATCAATTTGTGATTGTGTCAAATGGGGAGAAAGTTCCTATTGTGAGAGTGTTTGAAGAGAGAGAAGGAAGGTGAACTATATATTGCTATATGATGGTTATTGACATCAATGACAAAGGGGAAGATTATTTTAGAGTTGTAAATTATGTCATAGTGATGTCATAGAGGTGTCTAGGTGAGTGGATGAATTTCCTTGAGTATCTAAGTGACAATAACAAAGTGTGCAATGTGCTTGTCCTAGTATTCTTGAAGGAGGTTGGGTTGATCTTCAGTTTTGGCATGGTTAGAGATGTTCAGGGATGAGTATGGTGATTTGAGCATGTGTAATATGTCCTATCAGAAGTTGTTAATGATTTGAGTTCTTGTGTGCATGAGTGGATTTAATTTGGTTAATCATTGTTTTCATCTATACATGTTGATTTTAGTGGTAAAAAATCTAAGTAGGTAGTTTGTTGATGTCACCATTGCCACATGTGGATGAGTGAAGGGGAGTTGGTCATACTTTTGTGATCATATTTTTTCCTAGTTTATATTCACTAAATTTAAATTCATGTGACAAATTGTAATATAATATATGCAAGTACATAATTGGGCTCTAAGGTAATTTGACAGTGTTTCCCCATACTTATCCAAATTTGCAATATGGAAAGAAAAGCTTAGTAGACATTTTTATGTTGTTATATTTTACACATGTGAAGGTGTGAGGATAAAATGATCATATTGGTTTATTAATTTTTTTTCTTAGTTGACTTTTAACAAAATTTAGATCATGTGATAAAGCATATCAAAATATATGAATGTGTAAAGTTGGTCTTCTAGACAGTTCTTGGCATAATTGGCTCTGCAATAGAAAAATATGATTGAGTATATTAATGGATTTATATCTCACATGTGTGAAGGTATCAAGATCATATTGACATATGGTTGGATTTACCTATATGAGGATATCATATGGATCAAGTTTCAGGTTGTGAGATTGATCGAGGAAAAAGTTATTAAGAAGAAAAGTTGGCCTTCTAGGTAGTTTGCAATATTTCTCATACTTAGCCAAATTTGCACAGGGTAAAGAATAGGACCAAAAGGAGATCCTAAATCTCAAGGTAAATTATATAGATTTATCTAACAATGTGCACTACATGATAAGGACCTGGTTATTCTATAGATATCAATGGTGCACATTGAGTCAAGATACAAGATTGAACAAGATGAGGTCAACTATTCAAAGTTTAACGTCAAGTAGAGATAGAGATTGAGATTCTTCTAAAATATAATAGTGATAAGGTGTTCATATATATATATATATATATATATATATATATATATTAATGGTGTGTATTGATCAAGATGATTTCAAGGTGTCTAATGTTTAACATAGATAAAGACTGAGCTATGTACATAAAATCAATGGAGCACATTAAGTCAAATAGTCAAGATGAAGATCCAATGATCAGTGATGAAAGGTAAAAATCAAGTTACTTAAAATAATATTAATGCTGAATGATTTATCTAATCAATGAGAGAATGAGATGCATTTTTAGGGACCGAAGTTAACTATGACTGTTGGCATTTGAATATTTGAATTTTGCAAAGGGAAAAAACTAGTGCTCTATATTTTGTCCATAAAGTTTGATCTAGAATGAATTTGAAGGTGATATAAAAATAAAATTTTAATAGGATTTCATGACACATCTATTTAACCTAATTTGAATATCTGAAAATGTGTACAGTCAAATATATTGAGGTTCAAATTTTATTGTGTGTTCATGCATGGATTGTAATTGACCTGAGAAAGATAATTGAGCTTGTATTGATGTTGTTTTGATGTTTCATGATATCCTAGCTATTAAAAATTATTTTGGAATAAATTTGGATGTTTTTTATGGTATTTTTTATGTTTTAAAAATTTATATTATATATGAAAAAAGACATAAAAGTTGATTGTGTTTGTTGAATGCACTGGTAGTTTGAGTGACCATCTTGCAGAGATAAGTTGAAGGTGCTCTGAGCAGAGTTGAAGAAGAAAATGAACATGGAGATGTTATATGAGTCTCTATGGATTATTATAAGGAATTGGTTTTCATGATATTCCTTTGATAAAATATGGAGAGTCAAAATAACTTGACTATATTTTGATTATATATGACAGTCTGAGTGGTCATTTTGTGTATGTTATTTTGAGTGATTAATACATGTGTTGATGTGTATAAAGAATAAGGATGCATATATGAGTTAATAAAGGTTTCTCCATGTTATATAATCATATTTATATGTGAAATATTTGAGTATTTAGTTCAAAAGTTTGAGACTGTGTTTTTTGTGTATGAAGCCCTAAAGAGCTAAGAGACCTGATTGGTAGGTCCAAGTGTGGAGTTGATGTTACATATGGCATAGACCCATGTAGGAGTGATCAAGTGGATATTGGAGATAATTTTTATATGTTTGAATAATTATTAAAGGATAAATTTCATCCAAGTAGTCTCACATGTAACATGTGAGTATGAAGGCCTAATGGTTTTAGGCCTCACCAAGACCTAGTGGTGGTTTAGGGGTAATGAGTCATTTTTTGACCTATGGCATATGTTTTTATTACATTTAACATGTATGAGGACATATTTCAAAGGTGAAACATGTGTGGTAAGTATTTTGGCTGACCAAGATGGGTTATACCAAGAGCATGGTATAAGTACAAGGCCTATTTGGCCTATTTATTTTAGTGAGTTTTGCATATGTGGAGCTAGGTGAAGGAGAGAACCTTTGGAAGAGAAGATATAGGCTAGTGAGGACCATTTGAGAGTGAAGAGGATCATACATTATTATTTGATCAAGATGATGAAGGTGATCACATAGTTCATTAGACCGAATAAGCCTAGAAGAGGCAGAATGAGTGAGTAAGCTCAAGAGGCTATTTGAGAGAGTGTGTATGGTGAGAGAAGGCAAGGTGAAGGTTTTATGTTCCTAGTGGATGGGTTGAAGGTTATATCATGTTGATGATGGTGTGTATGACCTATAGGTCATATTTTTTATGTCATAACATTGCTCTTGTGTGTTTGAAGATTGAGTGTGAGAGAAGAGTTGAAGAGTGAGGTTAGTTAGGATATGTAATGTGTCCTAATTGATCTTTGTGTTTTGGTTCAAGTATTTAATGTTTTTTGGCCAATAAGGAGTGTTGTATTAAAGAGTTAATTTTAAGAGTGATAATTAGAGGTCCATCATCAGGTTTTAAAGACATTAGTTCTAAGGTGGAGGTGTTCTTTTTATAAGAGGATCTAAAGGACTTGATATTCTTTAGGGGTAGTTGCTCCATGTGAAACAGGTGTTTCATTAAAGGATTTTGGTTAGGAGGACTTGATCAAGGTTTTTGGTCTAAAGGACTTGACTAGTCTCTTGTTTGTAATCTCTTATAGGACAAGTAGTCCATGTGTTATAGGCTTGAGAGTGGGTTTTATTCCCTATGAGGGTTTCCCATAGGAACTATGTGTTGTGTGTATGCATTGAATGAATGATATCTATGGTTAATGTTACTTGATCAAAGTTGATATATGCTAATTATTTAATAGTTTGAAATTATTGGAATTAAAATTGAAATATCTGGGCTCACTAATTGAACCCCCCCTCCCACCCCCTGCTCTTAGTGTTTATACCTATAACAATGTTAGTTTTGAAATCATAAATTAATGAAAGTGTCAATTATGTAAATACCCCAGAGGTTGAAAAATAATTTATGTTATTCTAACTAAAATATTTCTTAGATTCATTTTTGTGTTGAGTTATGTGTATAGGAAGTGTCTATGCAATAAATTGGTATTCAGTAAAGTTTTAGAATAAGTTATACTATCAAAAAAATTCATTAAAGCCACTAATGGTATTCTCTTATACTTTATAAATTTATATTAGCAAGAGGATGTATCTCCTCAATCTTCTCACCTTTATTTTATTCAAAGTAACTTGTGTCTCCCTTCTGATGTTTGTGACTTTTAGTTTTTCATCTCTTACATATGTGTGGTTAAGTTCATTGTAATTGTATATTACAATTTTTTTTAATTTAGTTTATTTCCCCATAATTTTTTTCTATGGGTAAAAAAACATAAGGCATTAACAAAAATTCTATTATTTAGTACAATATTTGTATTTATGAATTTGTAGTAGAATATCCACACCATTTTAGATTGGATGGGTATCACATCTATTTTAGTTCCATTATATGATTTTGTTTGACTATTTTATGCCTATTACAAAATTATTTAGGTTTAGTCATGAAGGTATCATGTTTCCCTTATAGAAATATATTACCAAAAGGAAGAAGAATACATAAATAAAAATAATGGCCCATCTCAGTGAAGAAGTACCTATGTCTGATGAGGAATGCTTCTAAAAATTATAAGAGGATGTTTCTAACATCTGTCTATCTTTGATCAAGATAGATAAGTTAGATTACATTATATATATTCTTGTGGTTAAATTAGTAATTTATGTAGAAGCTATTAAATCAAGTGAGGAGATGAAATCCCCTGAACATGAGAATACAAAAGATGTTTTACCCTATTTTTATGAATGAACCTTAATTAGGATAGAAACATCATGAAATTAATTCAAATCATAAGATATAAAAAATATAAAAATCTAAATGTAAATGCTTGAAAATTATAATTAGCAGTTAACTCCTTATGGAAGACTAAGACTATAGGTAGGTGGTAGGAAGGATGGAAAACTAAAATATAATTCACTTCAAATCAAGATTTAGAGGTATGTGTGTGAGAACATGGTATCATCATCCTAAATTTATTATTGTTGGACTATCTATTAAAAATCTTATAGTTCCATATATGTATAATTATCTCTTTCATTTGACACAGGCATGTGCACATGCTTCTCTTTCATCTTTGTGGGTGATCCTAAGGTCTGATAATGTGTGAAAATTACATAAATAATTATCCTTCCACTTGTAATGATATAATTATGAATTAAAAATGGGAATAAATTATGTTTTATTTGAACCCAAGCACTCTCTATTATTTTTTATGTAGAGTTATTCAACCAGTCTACACTTCTCTATCACTTTGCTTGCAAACTTGCAAAGCTTCCTTAGGCAATACTAGGCCAACTTTCTCCAAATGGATAAAAACACAAACACCTACTTAATCAAAGTTACAAGACACTTAAAAAAATATAATACCTTATTTCAAACCATATCAATCCAATTTCATCATCCATCACCTTGCCTTTCACTCAATATTCAACTTCTTGCATACTAAACCTTCTAGCCCTGTTACAGTGCAAATCCAATGTTCTATTCTATACAAAAATTCATCAGGGAAAAACAAATATTTTTTTAATTACCCTTTACCATGCTTATACTTTACCCAAAATTATATATTATGTTCCTTTGCAAATTTTTGTACCTATAGGCGTACCTAACTCCCTAATTAACCCTCCAAATGGACAAACCTCCTTGGTTTGAGAAATATATGGTCAACCTAGTCAAACTAGTGACATTTTTGGGTACCCATTATCCTCCACCATCTTAATCAACTCTTTTTTCACTCCCACTCTCTAATAATGTACCCTTTTCATTTTCTTCTTAGGCCTATTCCACTAGGTCTCTTCTAAGCCTAATCCAACTGACTCCCCAATAATCCATACAAATGGATCCGTATAACTCTGATACTAGTTGATTAAATTAAATCATGATTATTTTTAATATACTACAAATTTTTAGAAAATTTTGATACTTAAAATTCATTAGAAGCACCAAACCTTAGATCTAAGGTTTCTAGGCCACTGTATAGGCCGAGAGCCTTCTAAAAGGCATAAATTTTGTTGTGCAAGATTTCAATAGAACAAATAAAGTTTTTGAGGTATTTATTTACCTTAAAAATTTATCTAATCACTATATTTATTCTATCAATCCTTTTTCCAATATTTGTAACCCAAAACTAAGTTGACTATGCAGGAAAATATGACACTATAGGTTTGTATACTTATAAGGAATGAACAAAGCATATAACAGGGAAACATAAAGTTCAATAAAACCTTAAACACATTCCAAACACTTACCTCAATTTATTCAAAACAATATATCATCAATTCTTGGATCATTTATTTTAGGACATACAGTCACCATTAAAGCATATAAGGCATGTGACAGAATACAAGGTTCCTAAACCAATTTTGAAACATCAAATGGTTTTGTTTGTCCTTCCTTCAAGGATACACTCAAAATTATAAATAAACTTGTTTAAATTTTGATAACTCCATGCAATTGGAATCAATTACTATTTCTTAATAAAAATATGCACACAATTCACTCCATGACTATAATTCCAAGAAATAGGGGTCTACCTATATATGACTAGATTAATAGATGATTGGGTTACTATACCTTTAAATTTATAAAATCAAAACACATTCAATATTCCCTTAAGAGTGTAACAAACAATACCAAATACCCTTAATCACCTTGACAAAAAAATTATAGTTTGCATCCTAGACATGATACTCAAAAAATAAATTACTCTCTTGCACACAGAAGAGATCTTGTTCCTTCATAGTAATATTCATAAACATAGATTCACTTCAATTATAGTTGTGATAATATCCAAACATACCATCATACATATAAAAGAACAACTTTTATTTTGTACTTATTGAAATCTTTAGTTCATTACAAATATAGACTTACACAGTTCTTCATGCATCTTGGCAAACCTTCTCACTCTTGTATGCCCCTATTTTCTCCATCTATCTCCTTTTTATGGACCAAACCACACTCTATCTCCTTTATAATATGAAATAGACTCCTAAAACATGCTAGTAACCATTTCTTGATCAAGAAGCTCTTCAACATTCTCTAGATCCACATAGGGAGATGGATATTATGAATGCCACCTCAGTCTTTCAACTAGACGCATGGCTCAATCCACTCTTGAGACCTTTCATATGACTGTAAAGGTCCATTACATCATTATTTTACCATTGCATATCATCAACATTCATTTAGACCACCTAGCCATCTCTCAATTCTTCTATAGTCATATAAAATGTCCAAATTGGTAGCTTGAGTGTGGTTTATGGCACCCAATCCATAGGTCCTTCTCACATTCTCTTTTGACCCTTATAGACACATTTTAGCTCATTTTTAGTTATCCATAGCCTTCTAGACAATCATTCTAGCTCAGAGAGACTCTATTTCTCAAGCTCATTCTATCCCCCCTAGGTCTTGAACCTGTAGGATAAGAGCACCATACCTAGACTATAATGTCAAACACTAGGGTGTCCCATTTTTGGTTCCTATCTAATCACACTTTGAGCCCAAATGGTAAATTTAATTTGATTCCTATCCTTCATCATGTTGGCCTAGTAAGAATACATTTAACCCATGACCAATAGTTCCCTATAAAAGCCCATTCAAAGTTCATTTACAAAGGAGGTGACAAATCTTAAAAAGTAAGCAAGAATACAAACAAACCACAAAGACAAACTTTTCTATTCTTTGCATACAATCACACAACATAGCTATAAACACATTTAAACTCTCACACTAGTCCCTAGCCACCTCAAGAACTCTTAATTTGGTTTTTTTGCATCCATATTACACTATTGTGAAAAGCACATCAAGTGGGAGAACTACATATGGTTTGATCCCTCTTCGAAGTATTGTTATGTAGGTAGCATACCCACACAAGGGGTTTGGATCACATGTTCAATGCATCTTACACACACTAACCCCCCCCCCCCCTCCCCCAACACACACACATACTTTTTCAAGTGATTCAAATCCCATTTATCAAGCATAATGGAGGGTTAGGGTTTGAATATTAAAACATCTCTACATCAATCTCCATCAACATTTAGCACTTTAAATTTCATAGGTAGGCTCACATAGGAATAATGCAAAGAACCCAAAATAATTAGGGCTTTGTGAGTAGTTTGGACAATAGTAGTAGGAGTGGACAATAGTGCTAGACCCTAGGTAGTCCTATTTTTGGTGGTCCTATCCTTTCACCAAATGAAATATAGATTCATATTTACAACACTATCCTAGTCCTACACAACCAATTCTAGACCATGTAATAGTTATTTCAACCTATTTTAAGCTAAGGTATATTTCTCTTAATTTATTACTATTTTTAGAAAGGTATCAAAAATAAATAAAATATATAAATCAAGATTTTAATTATTACAATATTATTTACTAATTTATTAATCGAGAACCTTAACTAAAATAAGAATAAAACTCCATTATTCCCAAAATAGTTAAATCATGTAGTGAACCTGACTTATTTCATTTATGCATAAAAACCCTGGAAACCCTAGGAAAAATTCCTTGCTAATTTTTCTAATATTTTTTATTTTCCATGCATATTTAAATCAAAATTTCACATTTAATTTTTAAAATTTATCATAATAATTTTTACAAATTATTTCTTTCAAACCCTAGTTGCCTATACTAGGTCCTGATATTTTTCCATTATTTTTCTTATTTTTTCTTGCATATATAAATTAGAATTTCCATTTAATTTTTAAAAAATCTACCTTAGTAATTTTAAAAATCATTTCTTTCAAAACCCTAGTTGCCTATATTAGGTCCTAGTTTCTTCCAATGGTTTTCTGATTTTTTCCACATTTAAATTAGAATTTTCCATTTAATTTTTAAATTTACCTTAGTAATTTTAAAAATCATTTTATTTCAAACCTTACTTGCATATACTAGGTCCCATGCTTTTGATGTATCATCTTACATGTTTGTGAGCTTTGTATCCTTTTTATGCATATTCTAATTTTCTATTTTTAGGAATTTATATTTTCTTTATTCAATACTTTCCTTCGATCACATTTTTCTTATTACACTTATTGCAAAATATTCAATCCATTTTCAATTTGTTTTCATACTTTAACAATGGCCCAATATACCAATTTTGATGAAACTGATAAGAGGGAACTTCAAGAGAATTTAACTAAACTTCTTAATATTCAAAATGACATTCTTAAAAGACTAAAATAATTAAAAAAAAAAAAGTGAACAATGGTTAATCCTCTCAAACCATAGAACAACCAATTACAAATGACACTATGGGGGTAACTATGTCTCAACAACCCCCTATAGCAGCCCAACCTTCCTTTGAGGCACCACCAATTATGGTTAGTAAATCTTTGTCTCCTAATGTGGCTACCCTTGTGAAAGAGATAAAATATCTTCAATCCAAGGTGATACATCTTGAGCAAGGTTCCTCTAGACCAACATAGGCCTTGGATTCTTTTGCTCTACTTCATACACCATTGGCACATCATATTTCTTCTACACCTTTGCCACCAGGTTTTGTTCAATCCAAGCTCACTCTTGATGATGGAAAGGGTGATCCAGAGACACTTAAGATATTTTCACTCAGTTGCTTGGACTATGTTCCAAATGACTGGTTATTAACCAAGCTATTTCCATAGAGTTTAAAGTATTATGTTATACAATGGTTCTATAGTCTATTGAATTAGTCGATCAATGCATTTAATCATTTAGATAAAATGTTCCTAGCTCATTTCAAAATTAAGATAGATGACAAGGTTTATTATGCCCAATTTTCACAACAAAAACAAAGGTAAAATGAGCATCTCATAGATTATGTTCTTCAATATAAGACTATCTTGGCTACAATGACTAGCCCAATGGCAGATCAAGAATTATAGGATCTCTTTATATAGAGTCTTCTACTAGCTTTGCATGAGTCAATCATGTTTAAAAAGTTATCTTTTTTCACTTACTTATGTCATACACTAAAGGAAATGGAATTCAAATTAATTTCAATGGGAAAACTCAATTAGGCCTCATTTCTCTTTTAGGTATCATGGAGACCTAATTGCATTAAGTCTATCTTCTTAGCATCAAAGTTTGATCCTCTTGGACCTAGATGGCCTTATCAAACAATAAAAAACCATTAAATAACTTAGATAATGACCTCTACTAACCTTTTCCATGCTTGGTTATACTTGTATCCTTCGCTCATACCATGGAATCTCTTCTGGACAAACTGTCCTATTAGGCCTGTATACCTCAAAAACATTGTGTTGCAAAAATTAAGCTTAAATATCCTTAAGCTATTAAACTCTCATAAAAAAAGTTTATAAATATTCTCCATGACCTCAATGTCATCACCAAATTCTTGGAACACTTTCACTCAGTAGATAAGGGCTCAAGAACATGTCCACAACTCACTCGCTTAGAATTGTTAATTTACTTAAGAAAACCAATTATGGTGACTTAGACCTCCAACACCTATGTAGACATTTTTTCATGACCCTTAATGTATGTAAATTTTCCTATGAGATATCCATACCATCCTCACATATAAATATCATATGGTCTAATGGCAAATATTGGTCTTGTAGGCCAATTTCTTGACCTTATATCACACAGTCTTATTTGAACCAGACAGGTCATTTTGTGAGCAACTTTTTCACCATATTCACTAACTCAAGAACTTAATAAAAGAATGAACATGACTTAAAATTCATAAATAAACTCTTCATGTGATTTTTTTATTAATCTAATACACTTTGATCCTCAAATCCATCTTCTCATCTTTGCCTAGGATTTGCACTATTAGGTTTGTCTACGACTAGCTAACTTGGATGACCAACTTATAAAATTTGAAGGATAGAACCTATCCATAAATCATCATTAACATAAAAATTATTCTCTATCTTATTCTCCCATCCATTTTATTTTCTTTACCAATATAACTTTTGAGAGCTATAACAATTTCTTAACAAATAAACATGTATCTGTGCATTTTCTCTCTCATTTGACTAATCACTACCACCTGGAGGTATCTGGGAGAGTTTAATAAATTATCCAATAGTTTTTATAGTAATTTTAATCCATTATAAGATGATTTAAATAATATATTTCACATCAGCTCCTTATGAGGGTTTTAAGGAGGTTTAACACAAGTTTTGGTGTTAACAATTATTCATAAAGGTTTTCCCCTTGAATCCAAAACCAATGCGTAAAGATATTATTTAGGACACTTACCCATTTCTCATTAATATATTATGTTTCCATTTAAATATTACACATGCCAACTACTGTCTAAAAGTGCTTCTTGGGTCTTTAGACCTCATTTTATGAACTTGAGAGGGCCTAAAATAGTGTTTCATGAAATTTCATTCAAACAATGACCTTAAAATTTTTGAGCATGCATAAAAAAAAGTATATTACATATATCCATGATCACATATGCATAATTTTCTTGAAATCTAATCTTCATACCTCATTAGGCTAAGTAGGGTCTAATAGAGGTCTAGGTGTAGGCTTAGTCTGAAGGTCCTACCCCTATAAGCACACCTTGAAACTCTTTTGAATGCTTAAATGCATCATATAATTGTTCAAATAATTCCATACAACCTTCACATTCTTATTTTCATTCATTTTCATGTACATGTCTCTTTATATCATGACTAGGCTTATGACAAGGATTCCTATGCACTTTGTCATTAATAACCTATACCTTCATGAAACCTCAATGCATTAGTTGCCTTCAAATTCTCTCTTTATCTTTCACTAATGACAACACTTTATCAATGATAATACTCTATCAATACACCTTATCACATCACATACTGTCAACTAGGCTTAGTCATCTTTGGCATCAACCTTATCAAGATGTACCTTTGACATCAATGATAATAGTCAAAAATATCCCCCTTTATCATTGATGGTAACCACTCTCAGAAACTTCTCTCAATAGATTATGTCTACCTCATTTTTAACTTTCTCCCCATTTGACATAAATGACAAAGAGATGTTTGCAACTTCTTGGATCACACCTCTTGCAACCAAAACACTCAACACACAAGATTATGAGTTTATGAGGCACCATACAAACATGTTCCCCTATCTTCATGCATACCTTCTAAACACTACTCACTTGATCTTGGAGCTATTGAACCACTTGATTAGCTCCTTCTAAGCACTTTCCTTCCTTAATGACTACTAGGGGTAGGAATTACACCCAATTCTTATCACAGATGTTCAAAAGTTGCCTTTATAAGTGGCTTGGTTAAAATGTCTGTAATATAATCCTTTGTAGAAACATATTCAATTTCAACACTTTTTTCACTTACGTAATCTCTTAATAAATTATACTTGATGGGAATGTTCTTAGTTCTTAAGTGAATGATAGGATTCTTTGAGATTCTTATGGCACTTGTATTATCACAATAGATAGGGATAAGACTATCATACTCCACCTTTAGTCTTTTAAGGTCTATCTCATCCATAGGACCTAAGTGTAATATGAAGCTACTACAATGTATTCAGTCTCACAAGTAGATAATGCCATTGATGTGTGCTTCTTACTTATCCATAATACAAGGCATTTTCCTAAGTAGAAGGATCCTCCACTATTAATCTTCCTATCATCTAGACTCCATGTCTAGTCTACATATGTATAGGTTGTTAATTTTAAATCCTTGCTCCTTGGATATCACAACCCAAACTCAATGGTTACCTTGATATACCTAATTATCTTTTTGACTACTTGAAAATAGTTTTCCTATGGGTTTGATTGAAATCTTTCCACAAGACCTACTATTTACATGATGTTAGGTCTAGAGGAATTAGTGTATAGAAAACTTCCAATCATTAACCTATATGATGTCTAATTGAACTTTGGAGAATCATCTTCCTTACTTATCTTATACCATGTGATCATAGGTGTACTAACAACCTTGTAATCTTCCATCTCAAATTTATTCAACATCTCTCTTATATACTTAGTTTGTGAAATGAATATACCTTTTTTAGATTGAATGATTTTCAACCAAAGAAAGAATGATAGTTCTCCTAACATGGACATCTCAAACTCCTTCTTCATCACATCTATAAAGGCCTTAGTCATACTCTCATTGTTTCCACCAAATATGATGTCATCCACATAGACAACTATTATAAACTGATGATCACCGTTTATATTTATGTATAGATTACTATCTATAACTCCTCTTTTGAAACCTTGATCTAATACATACCTATCCAATCTGGCATACCAAGCTCTAGGATCTTTCTTTAAACTATAAAGAGCCTTTTTTAGTCTATAAACATAATCCTTGTTACCTGATAATGAGAAACCCTTAGGTTTCTCTATGTACACCTCCTCTTCCAAGTTCTTATTTAGAAAAGTAGATTTGATATCCATTTGATACACCTTGAATCTTACATATGCTAGAAACATTATGATAGCCCCTAATCTTTCTAATGAATCAAAGGTCTCCTCAAAGTCTACCCATTCAACTTTTGCATACCCCTTGCATACTAATATAGACTTGTCCTTAGTGATTTCATGATATTCATTCAACTTGTTTCTAAACACCCATTTTGTACCAATGACATTCTTGTATTTAGGCCTAAGAACTAGTTCCTAAGTCTCATTATTTTCTATTTTTTATAACTCCTCATTCTTATCACCTATCCAAAACTTGTCTTTGATTTATTCTAAAAGTTTCTTAAGTTCAATATTATGCAATAGAGAAACATTCTCGTGATTTAGGTTACTTGCCAGCCTTCTTCCTATTTCCATACCTACATCCTTGTTGCCAATGATTTGTGATTTAGGATGATTTCTTTGAATTTGTCTTGAGGGGCCTTTTGATTCTTATCTTTCCTAAACTTCTTCTTATTCATCATCAATCTCTATTGTTTCTTCTTCATTATTAAAGTCTAGATTATTTGATTTATCCTTAGACTATGAGTGAGGATTCTTTGTCTCATTAATCTTCACATTGGTGCTTTCATCTATCTTATGTAACCTCTTATTATATAATTTATAGGTCAAGATTATTGATGAGTATCCCAATAATATACCTTCATTATACCTAGAATCAAAATTACCTAAGTCTTGCTTGTCTCTTTTGATGAAGCATTTTCTTCTAAACACTTTAAAGTGTTCCATATTAGTAGATCTACCTTTCCACACTTCATAAGGGGTTTTTAGAAACACAATTAATGAGATTTGGGGATGAATAAGTCTCTTAAAACTCTATTTCACATGTACTTTAACATTCATTGGACCATCAAAGTAATACAAATATATATGAATGCATAAAGAGTCATTCATATGACCATAACACAAGAAAACACACATATGAGTGGGAAAACCTCAAGGGGAAGAAAACCCACTGATTCTGTAAAATGGACTATAGTCCTATAATTCAAAATATCACAATTTAGTGAAGCACCAACTCCACATGGAGTACCAAATCCAAATAGCTAAGCACCAACCCAGCTAGGCTTTAGTAAGCACTAACTTGCAAGGAGGCACCAACCCCCTAGATGACGTAGCACCAAATCAAACACTTCAAACCTTTGATCACATTTATAAAAAATATTGATCATATTATATATGATGATCACCTTATTCATTTATTCGCTCTCTTTTATACCTCTCAAACTATCTTCTAGGCTTCTTCGCTTATCTAAGTCTCTTCAAGATAGATTAGGTCATATGACCTTGGTCTTCATTTATAATAACCCTATTAAATATACATTATAGTTTATTTACACCCTTATTATGGTCTAAAATACCTCCTTCATATCTTCAAATTGTTATATCCTTTGCTTTCACTCACTCATTCTTTAAGTAGATCATTAGGTATATTAGGCTTTGTTCTTATACTAGGATCTTGCTCATACACCTCTTAGTTGTCCATACATAATTTACCACTTATATTTTACAAAATATAGGAATTATTACATGCCAAAAACATGAATCAATCATTACACTAGGTCATCCATAGCTCAAATGGACCAAATCCTTCTTTAGGCCTTCATTAGTACATGTTATCATTTGATCTTCTTGGAGCACTTTCAAAATTCATAAATGATAGGAAAAATGAAAATGCCAAAAAAATTGACCCATAATATTCTCATATTATTTCCATGACACATTTTATCTTTAATCACCACTTGAAGCATGTCATTAGTACTATTTACATTAGGCCTTCACACACACAGAAAGGTCTATTTTGAAAAATTGAAGATAACATAAAGTTTAGCCACATAACCATGACAATAAATCATATGCACAAAACCTAAAAGACCTGAAAAAATTTAAAAAATTTATTATAATTCATTATATATATACAAGACCAATCTCATGACTTTACATATCACTATCTCATCTGCACTAGACAAGTCAACTTGTGAGCAATTTTGTCACCATAATCACTAATATTCAAAAATTTTATCAGACATGATCATGTCTTAAAATTCCTAAAAAATATATCCATGCACTTTTATTCATCCTTATTTCATGATAACACTTTCCTAATCATCTTCTCATTATTACCTAGGTTTTTCAATGTTTACACCATTAAGCCTATTAGTGACTGGCTAACTTGGATGATTAGTTTAGCATAATTAAGGGATAGAACCTATCCATAAAAAACCATGGAAATTAAATATAATTATAAAAATTATCCATCCAATTATTTTCATACTTTGACTTGGTCAACTCTAAATATTATAGCAAATCTTTGAGAAACTAGCACTTTCTTGTAGGGTCTACACACACACCTGACAACTCAATCACACATGGAGTTTTTTGGGAAATTTTATTACATGATCCAATAGTTTTTATAGTAATTTTTTACCATTATGGGTTATTTTTAACAAGATTTTCAACATCAGGTCCTTATTAGGGTTTTAAGAGGGTTTAAACCTATTTCCATTCTTGATAATAATTCATAAAGCATAGCCCCTCAATACAAAAATAAATTCCTATAATTTTTAGATATGAACCTTCCAAATATACCATTAATATATTAGGCTACCATGTAGAGGTTACACATGCCAATGAACACCTAAAAGTCCTTCTCAGGTTTGCATGCCTTCACTCTATGTACTTGAGAGACCTCAAAACCATTTTTCATGTATTTTCTTGCAAAACATGACCTAAAACTTTATGAACATGACTGAAAGAACACATCATAATTTTTTCCATGCTCACATACGTAAAATTGTCTCTAAAACTGATCATGAACCCTTATTAGGCCACACTCTCTCTCTTTTATCTATATATTTTGACCTGTAAATCACATTAGGCCTTGAAACTAACCTTCATACTTATTTCCATGTGCTATCCACTTAACTCACATATTAAAACAAACTCTCTCATGCTTATACATATCCAAACATACTTCATATGCCTTGACAATAGACTATTATTCCTCATTAGGCCAAGTAGGGTTTAAAAGTGGTCTAGATACAGACTAGGTCTATAGGTCCTACCCTTGTAGGCTCACCCTAAGGATCACATGAGTGATCGAATTACTCATATACATGATAAATAAAACTCATAAAACCTTTCATGATTGTGTTCATTCATCTCACAAAGCCATCATGACCCTTCATGTACAAGACTAAGCATCCTATGCACATACCTTCTCGAGTCACTTATAAGGCTCAAGCATTTGACAACTTAGACAAGGACCTTCCATGCTAACCTTCACATCACTCATTAAATAATAATAACATATAACAATCATGTATTATACTCTCATAATCCACACACTACTGATCAATATCCTCTCTCATAGCTACATTCTTCAATAACTTCATGAAGACCTTTCTCAAGAACCTTTTGACATCAATGCCAAACCTAAAAAACAAGAACAATTCTCAACAAGGTTATTATTTCCATTATTACTTATATTTCCTCTATTAATAATGTATATTGTAGTTCTCACTACCTCTCTCTGGTATCTATTAGCTAACCTTGACTCATTTAGCATAGTTCTTGACATCTCTTAAATTGTCCTATTATTTATTTCCACTACCCCATGTAGAGAGGATTATAAATCAAGTTAGTCAAGCATTAGTCCATAAGTAATGAAACATGAATAAATAAATAACTAACTAACCAAGCCTATCTATTCCTATGGGAATTACAAAGGATAGCAAGAAATAAATGAAAGAAAACAACACCATATTACCTTCCCAAATGGATTAACCATACCCCTGTGGCTCAAAAACATGTTTTCCCTTGATCAAGCATCCTTGTCTTTGTCAAAAATGGTGGTAATCTCATCCAATTCCTCAAGAACACTCCATAAAACCTAGGCTCTTGATTCCAAATCACTAAACTAGCTTATCAATGAAGCTTGCAAACAAAATCTATGATCAAATGCAAAGCCTTGTGGAAAAAATTTATCATTATAAGTTTGAAATATTAAATCTTTTTTAATATATTTAAGAATAATAACTTTGCACCAAAATAGCTTAAAATTCACATCCATGGCCTCTATATTTATATATTTTTGAGATTGGTTAGGATCAACCATGATCGCCATCTCAAGATTGAGATGTGTGGCCATGGATAATCATAATATTTGTAATTAAACTCATAAATATCCTCAAGATAAATAATCATTAAATAGGAATGGGTAACCCATAATATTGATATTTTTTGGCATTTATGGCCTAAGGATGTCTTCCCAAGAAATGATGTCACTTAATGATGCAGTTAATAAGAATCAATTTTTAAAAATAAATATTCAACAACTCTCATGGAAAATACACTTAAGCTCTTGATTTTGATTAATTAGCCTTAAAAAATGTTAATCAACATTTGTGCAATTATTTGAAAATTAGTCCTCAATTAATCAAAATGATCAGAAAGTCATATTACTAAGTCATAATTTAACTGGAGATGAACTAGAAGGTGATGTTAGATGCGTTGGAGTTGTATTCCCATTTAGGATGTTTTCAACACCAAATAACAAAGGTACATGATGTGTACCAATGAATTAAAAGAAAAGAGTGATCCAGAGCACTAAATGGTGAATTTGTTATTTTGACTCAAAATGAACTAATTAGTTGGACCATAAAATACATTTCCCTATTTAGGGATACTTTGACTTGACCTGGCACTTGTAAGTGACAAGTTCAAACCATTTAGGGTGTTTTATATATTTTGACTTAAATGTGCATTTGAGTGTAATTTGAGTAAGATTGACAATTTCAACACAAATAGTGTTAGGAATTGGATGTCTACATTTTGCCCTTGTTTAAGAAGGCGTAGTGAGACATTCAAGTGAAATGATGTCTTTTCAAAGATAATATTTGTTGAGAATAAATTGGAACATACCCATGATGCCCCCTCGAGAGGACATACTAGGATGAAAGAGAAGGATGGACTCTTGAAAAGAGAGAGAAAGTGAGAGATTAACCCATGGAATAGATCACATCTAGATGATTTAATGCTTGCACACATGATTACCATCAATGATCAAAATATAATGAGAAGTATAATAGGCCCCAGAGATGGGGGGTATGGGAAAGATACAATCGATAAATCTAAGGGACACACTGTAAACATACCTAATTTGAGAGTACAAACTACATGCTTATAACATTGATCAATCTCAAGACAAGTTGCACACTAAATATTATCATCATGGGATTTAATGTGGAGAGCTTGGAATTAGAGGAAAAGAGAGAATGTTTTACTTCAAGAAGGGAAGCACCACTAGAATAAGGTCTCCAAAGAGAAGATAATAATTACTCTAGTAGAGCATATTTGATCGTGATAATATAGTTTTACCCCAGTCAAGCAAATCTTGATCATTGATAAAGAATAAATAATGATTTTGGCTATGTAGAGCTGATTTGATTTAGATGTGGTTTAGATGTTGGGCCCCAGCAATGACAATTGGCAAGAAAAATATCTCAAGGATATAACTCAAAAGATAGGTTAAAGTGAGCGAGTGCAAATGTACATGCGATGGTGTAATGGCTTAGAAATCCATATAAAACCAAGCATATGAGAATGCACAAAGTGATGAGAGAGATGAAAATAAGAATGGAAATAGCTAAGCTGACCTCAATAGAAATTGAGTTTTACCTACATAGTTCCATGGACTCATGTTCCAACATGAACTTCAGGACAATGTAGTTCACCCAAGTTTGGGAGAGAATGGAATGAGGAATAATGAAAAATGACCAAGAATTGATTAGATTCACAATTTATGAAAAGAGATGCACATCTAAGCATAGACAATGAAGCCTAAAATACATGCTACCTAGAAGCCTAATTCCATATCATGAGCCTAGGTTTTGCAAAGTATTCTTGAGAATCATTCACCAGAGCTGATGTTAATGTTAAGATGTTGAGACCTAAGGACAAAGTGCTTGTTATAGAAAAATAAATTAGGCATCATAAGTATGAATAACTTAGAATGACATAAGATTCTAATTGCATTGAGCCAGTTTAAATGTGAATATCTATAACTAAGGATAGTGGTAAAATAATGACCAAAACTAGAGTTACAGTGATTTACATTTAAACAACAACAAAAATTCAAAGACAAAGAAAAATATAAACATAAATGAACCTAACTTGAAATCAAGATATGATCTTAAGTAGGAACAAAATGTTTAAAAATAAAAGTCAAGAATGTCTTAATGACATGAGATGAAGATATGAATAATCGAGATCCATGTGGACCATCAAGGCATTATTGAACACAAAAGAGAAAAGAAAAATCAAATAGAAAAACAAGACACCAACAACAATCAAATAAACAAAATGTTCCCAGAATAATGTGATAACACAAGATCAAGATATAAATAATTGAGATCCATGTGAATCATCAAGATGTTTTGAAACATAAAAGAGATAAGCAAAAACAAATAAGGAAACATAAGACCAAGAAATAAAAAGAGAAAAAAGAGAAGAAATAAAAGGAGAGGTGTGAAAGCACAAAAAAAACATCAAGAAAACTCAAATAAACACACAAACAAAAACCAAGTTAGTGCAGTTTAAAGATAAATGTTCATGCATGTGCAGTAGAGGCATTAATTTCTACCACATCATAACAAAGAATAATGACATGATAATTGTTCCCTAAATAAAGAGTAATAATGAAAAAATAAATGGGGGAAGAGAAGAAAAGGAAGGGGTTGGTTGAGCTAACTCCAGATGTATAAGACAAGTAGACAGTGCCTACATAGTTCTATGGATGCATATTCCAACATGAATTTTAGGCCAAATGTAGTTCTCCCATGGAATGGGATAGAAGAAAATTGATGATCAGACCAACATGATTAATGTTATATAATAAATTGAAGATATGACAAACAAATGAGAATGGTCTGACAAACAAGAAGATGATGAGATGAGAAAGAATGATCTTGTAAAATGGCAAGTGCATGGAACAAGATGAAATGAATTGGTGTTTTTGTGCTTGCAAAATAGCAAGAATGTTCAAACTTAATAGTTTCTCACAAAATGGTAGGAGTGTTAAAACTTAATAGTTGCTTACAAAATGGTGGGAGTGTGGGATGGTGGAATAAGAATGTACAAATGTACAGAAGTGGGAGACAATGTTTTTGTTCTTTTGGGGATCATGTTTTGATGTTTTTGGTATTTTAAAATTATTTATAATGTTTTTGGTGTTTTTGGGATAAAATATGCACAAGGTGGGACCATATATTCAAGGAAATGCATGTCCTAAGAGTAGAGGTTCCAATAAGACAACTAAGTTGGTTGTAATGGCCCATGCTCATAAATCGGTGAGAGTGAAGTTCTTGATAAAACAATAAAGAGTATCAAATACTTAAACTGAGAAGATATAGTTATTCACTTGTCCTATTTGAACTACTTTGCAAAACTAATATTGAAAATGTTCATAATGTTTGTGAGACATAATTGAGATTATAATTGGTCAAGGGACAAAAAGTGTTCAAGCTTATAACATGCCTTAGACATAACAAATAATATGCATCTCAAAGAGAGAAATCCAGAATGGGCTGAAGAATGTGTTTAGAGTGCCAAAGGTTCAAAGCCTTTACTATCAGGAATCATGAAAAGTGGACCAGGGTAGTATAAAATGTGTTCAAGGTAAGATAAAAGGGTGGGATGAAATTACAACAACATAAGTTACCCCCAAGTCAGGGGTCTTATAGACAATGGTTCAAAGCTATTCATGTGTAGGACCTCTTAAGTTTTACAATGTTTATGGGCTCTAAAAATTCTTCACCATTAGGGTAAGCTAGTCAATATGCTAATGATCCATAGTTCGTTGTGACATTATACGGTCCTACCCAATTAGGCTAAAATTTTCCTTTCTTTTTGGGTTTAGCATTTGTGTTCTTCTGGTTCTCTTTAAAAACTAAGTCACCAATCTCAAATTCTCTAGAGAGAATGTGTTTGTTGTATCTTCTCTACAATATGTTCTAGTAGGCCTACAAGTTTTCTAGGGCAGGCAAATGCTTAACATCAAGAAGTTTTATTTCTTGTAGTTGTGAGGATCTATAGTCTTCATCATATTCAATGTGCTTTAGTGATATTCTTAATGATGGGATCTCAATCTTAACCAAGATGATAGCTTTAGTGATAAAAATAAGGTAGTATAGAGTAGCTCAAGTTGAGGTGTGATGATTGGTTCTATAAGCCTAGAGGGTAGGAAAAAGTTGCAAGTGCCAATTATGGCTAACATCATTGACAATCTTTTTTAATATGGCTAGAATAGTTTTATTTGATACCTCAGCTTGTTTGTTGCCTTGTGGGTTATATGGAGTGGATTTTGTGTGCTTGATTTTGAATTGTTCACAAAGAGATTTCATAACTTGGTTTACAAAGGATCCACCATTATTAGATATAATACGGGTTGGGATGCCATATCGACAAATGATATGGTAATGAATAAATTTGTCTATTTGTTTTCTAGTAACATAAGTGAGAATAATGGCCTCAATCCACTTGGTAAAGTAATCGATTGCAATCAAAATGTGCTTATGGACATCTAAAGATGTTGGGTCAATTTTCCCAATGAGATTGAGACCCCATGTTGAGAATGACCATGGTATTGTAATTAGCTACAATGGTAAGGAATGTGCATGTATCAAGTTGCCATGCTACTGACAAGGAACACACTTATTTACATAATTATAAGCATATGTATCCATTTTAGGCTAATAATAGCATGTTCTGAGAAGTTTCTTTTCTATGACTACACCATTAGTATGGGCCCCACACATTCTTTCAGGAACCTCCTTTAATGCTAGCTTGGATTCTCCCAAAGATAAACAATGAAGAAGTGATCCATCATAGCCTTTTCAATAAAGCTTTTTCCCAAGGAGGATATAACATGTTAAGTGATGAAGGAAAAGTTTTTTTTGGTTATTGGAAAGGTTGGTTGGAAATACATGACTATGGAAATAGTTATAAAAATCTTAGTACCATGGTATCTCAGGTGAGATATTAGGATCAGTAATAGTTCATATCCTCTCTGAATCTGATAGAATATGTGCTGATTGAAGAAGATTTTCAATCAAGAAATTATACTCTTTAGCACTATCATGCATTTGAATCATGGAACCAATTGTCGCCATAGCATTGGAAGATTTGTTGTTGACTTTTTAAACTTACTCAAATTGTAGAGATTTAAAATGTGTTTTGATTTCATCAATAACTTGCTTGTAAGGAACAAGATTATCATCTCTTGTTTGATATTGATCAGTTGTTTGATTTATGATTAACTAAAAATATCCATAGACCTTTAATATTTGAATGTCCCATTGTATGTTAAGACAGAGCCCTATAACTAATGCCTCATATTTAGCCATATTATTTGTACACTAAAATTATATATGGAAGGCTTTGGGGATCAAATCCCCATACGGCATGATCAACAATATGCCAAATTTAAGTCCTTAGGATGTGAAAGATCCATCAAAATAAAGCATCCACTATTCAATTTTTTGTGATGCTTGTTCTATCGTCATGATAGAATCATTTAGAAGGTCAAAGTTGAGAGGTTGAGTGGCCATAATAGGAGCTTTTGCAAGTTGGTCTATAAGAACCTATCCTTTGATTACCTTCTGATTCTAGTATTCAATATCAAACTCATTGAAGAGCATAATCCATTTAGCCATGCATCCTTGAAGAGATGATTTAGATAAGAGGAACTTGAGAGGATCTACCTTGGTGAGAACAATAGTTTTGTTATTTAGCATATAATGTCTAATTTTTGAGTGGCAAACACCATAGCTAAACATGCCTTCTCAATAGGCATATAATTATGTTTATAGGCTACCAATATATAGCTTAAATAATAAACCATATGTTTCTTACCATGATCATCATGATGAGCCAAAAGTTCCCCCAGTGCATGTTCCATGGCTGATATATAAAGAAGTAATGGTTTTCCTTATGTTGGAGGTCATAAGACTAGTGGATTGGCCAAGTATGTTTTAAGCTTTTCAAGTTATATCTAACAATATTCATCCCACTGAAATGTTACCCCTTTCTTTAAGATATGGGTAAATGGGTGGTACTTATCTGCTAGTTGAGAAATGAACCTGCATATAGACTAGATCTTTCCTTGTAAACCTCATAACTATTTAATATTGTTTGGTGGAAGCATTTCCATAATAGCGGTGACCTTTCTAGGGTTGACTTCAATCCTTCATTATGATACAATGAACCCTAGAAATTTTCTTGATGTGACTCCAAAGACACATTTCTGAGGATTCAAGTAGACTTTATATGCATGAAGCCTCTCAAATATTATTTATAGAATGTCAGGGTATCCATGTCTTATTCATGATTTTTC
Source organism: Torreya grandis (assembly GCA_037957365.1). Taxonomy (NCBI): domain Eukaryota; kingdom Viridiplantae; phylum Streptophyta; class Pinopsida; order Cupressales; family Taxaceae; genus Torreya; species Torreya grandis. The sequence continues at coordinate 446,863 of JARHVA010004929.1, read as the reverse complement.
TAGTATATCATCAACATAGTCCTTGATAATGTCATGCATCATATCATGAAAGATGACAGTCATTGCATACTGATATGTGGCTCCAACATTCTTCAAATTGAATGGCATGACTTGGTAACAGAATGTCCCCCATAGAGTGGTGAATGTGGTCTTATGCTAATCTTCAAGGGCTATCTTGATCTGATTGTAACTAAAAAATCCATCCATTAAGGATAGCATCTCATACCTAGCAGTTGAGTTGACAATCATGTAGATGTTGGACAAAGGAAAATCATCTTTGGGATATCCTTAGTTGATATCATGAAAATCAGTACAAACACATATGGTTGGGGTCTTTTTAATTACTGGCACTATGTTATAAATACATTTAGAGTAGTCTAATGGTCTGATAAAATTAGATCCTAACAACTTTTCCAACTCAGCCTTAACCAAAAGGGCAATGTGTGGATGCATCTTTCTCAACTTTTTCTTGACCGGTTTAGCATTAGGGTGAACAACAAGATGATGTACAAATAAATATGGATCCAGGCCTGACATGCTAGAATATGCCCATGCAAATATGTCTATATAATCCTTAATAATGGATATAATATGTTCACATTCTACTTCAATAAGGGAAGCTCCAAGATAAACATTTTTGGGATGCTCATGGGTTCCCGAATTAACTTATATTATGCTCTCCATGATGAGTGTGGATCCATCTTCTAGAATTGTAGTCAATGCATGGTCATGATCTTCTTATTCTATATCTTCTTGTTGTTCCTCCCAAAGATCTGGATAATATGAAGAATCAAAATCTGCCTTCTCAGGTAAAGGCCAATTGGCAAAGACCTCTAGAAACTCAAGAGCAAGATGCTCAGGTAGTTGATGTTGTTCTGAAGAGATGCTTGTACTAGCTATGGAAATTGGGCTAGACGGATTTTATACATCCTGAAGGGATGATCAAAATTTCCCACCTGGGAGAGCCTAAAACAAGTTTTCACTCAAAGGCTTGTCTTTTTCTTTACTTTTTACCTGATTAACAAGTGCCTCAAAGAGGTTTTCACCTAAAGATCTTGATGTTTATTCTTTATTATGACCAAGAAATTTTGCTTGCTCTCCAAAATAGGCAAAAGGAATTTAATGAAAAAACAAAATCCTACTTATGATCACCAATGGGGAATGCATCTTGTAGGCCCATGTATTCTACAATCGATTCTTCATTTTGAAACTCATTGAGCCATATGACTAAATTTTATTGATCCCAATCTATGAGTTTAGGATGGTAAAGGCATTGGTTATAGTGAGGGTTTGCTTCAGGATGGGAAGCACCAATGGTAAAGATATAATTTCTTGCTTCAATAAGGGAAGCACCACTAGGATGGGTTTTTACTTCAGGATGGGAAGCTCTAATAGGATAGATTTTTTCTTTAGGATGGGAAGCTCCAATAAGTATTATGGTCAATATAGAATTTGAATCAAATAAATCTGAATCAACAAGCTCATCAAAAAGGCTATAATGGGATGTTGTGTCACTGCTAGGAGTCTCATTACTAGTCACTTTGAAAGAGTCACTACCAAATGTTATGAGGTCATCCTCTGGTGGTTTAAATCTGAGTCCATGATTCTAGTTGATAATTCCAGCTAATAAGGGTTCTAAAATTCCTTACACATGTGGGCCAAGGCATTTCCCTATATAGTCAAAATAATCCATTATCTTGTTAGGGATATGATACTTTATATTTTGAAAATAATCCACAAGGCCCTCAGAATATAACCAATCTCCCTTAGTAAAAGCCTCTTGATATTTCTTTGGTGCAATTGAAGGTACAAAAACCATAGGATGTTTTGGTTGCTTCTTCTTTGGTTGCCAAATATGATCACGTCTATTAGGAGTCTAGGAGGTTTTAGGTTTACCAAATGTTTTAGGGGATTTTGGTAATTTTATAATATTGAGGATGTCCTTTAGATGGTAGGTGGAACTGCCTATGTATTTAATAATAAATTATTTGGCTAGAGCTGCAGGAAATGGATCAGTTGAAGTGGAGGCTAGATCACCAAGGTCTATATAATTAGATGGAGATGGATGAGAAATAATGGATTTGTTCTTTGTAATGAATTTATAACTTAGGCAATAGTTATAATCATAAAACTCTACTTCAAGATGTTTGTAGTATTGGTATGGTTGTTGATCAATGGGAATAGTAACCTCAATCCCATCATGAGGAAACTTAAGGCATTGGTGAAGAGTATATGGAACTACCTATACTTCATGGATCTAAAGATGGCCAAGAAATATGTTATAAGGAAGCTTAATATCCATAATATGGAATAATGTGTGATGAGAAATAGACCCAACCATGACTAGAAACCAAATTATACTAGATGACTCCCTCTCAATGTTGTCATAAGTCTTATTTATAATAGTTTCTAGCTGAATGGCTTTATCCATTTAACCCAATCATCACACCAATTTAAGAGATATGATGTTTAGCCCTGAACCATTATCTATAAGAACCCACTTGATCTTGTGATCTATAATGATTATCTCAATGTATAGTGGGTTATTGTGGTTTAGGCTAAGGGTGGACATGTCCTTTTGATCAAATGTAATTTGCCAAAATGAAGACAAATGTCCAGCTAGGTTCTAGAACTAATCAAGGTTTATATCATTAGGCATAATAGACTCTTGTAAAATTTTGTTGAAGATGGTTTAATAGACATCAAATATTCACAAGAGTTCTAATATGGAAATTTGCATAGGGGTTTTATCTAATTGATCTGTTATACTCTAAGGCCTTTAAATTTTGTATTGAACTAGTTTGGTTTTTATTAGGACAATATTCAGATTTGAAACCGTTAGCACAATGTTCTCATTGGGTTTATCGAAAGAAGTGGGCGAAGGGCCCTAAATGGTAACTCATGGGCATCTAGTTATAGCTGCATAACCTAGAGGTGGACAGGAGTTATTATTATTAGAAGAGGGATCTAAAGGGCCTTGGATGGTGATTCATGGGTGATTAATGATATTATGACAATTTTGGGTCAGCAAGGAGCCTTTATAAGAAAGGTATTATTGTTCAGGATTATTGACCTATAAAAATAGAGTAGTAACATGATTATGTAAACTTGACATGGTATTACTAGGGGGAGAGGGTGCTGACCCTATAATGATGGGTCTCATTTATGAAGAACATGAGATTGGCCACACCATGTTACAATAACAATGACAATGTGGGTTGCAGAAATGTGTCTCACATTATTATTATAGTTATATGGTATATTGTTATATGCCACATTATTAGTGTGGGAATTATGATCTCAATTATGCTCATTACAATTCTGACCTTGTTGTTGGTTCTAATTCTATGTTTGTCCTTGATTGTGACCATTTTTGTTATTTCTTGGTAGTGGTGGATCATGTCAAGGAAAGGGATCTTTGTAGATTCCCATATCCCAATTTGTGTTTTGATTAGGGGCCAACTTAATTTCCATCTCACCATTTTTAATGAAGTCCTCAATAATATGTCATAATTAAATGTAATTATATGCATTATGACCAACAACACAATGAAAGTTACACTATTTGTTATCTTTGTACTAGTCTAGTTTTGGTTGATCTTGAGGAAATGGCCTTGATACTAGCCATATAATTAAATTAGCTACAATGAGCTTTTGTAACACTATTTCAACCAATTCTGCTAACTTGCTAAAGACTCTAAATTTTTTATGAAATTTCCTTCGTGGAGGTTGTCTTTGCAAAGTAGGTAGTGAATTTGAGGGACTTAATTATACATTTGGAGGAGGCATAGCCTATACCATTTGCACATGTCTTATTTTTGTCACCCCATTTCCAACCATGTTTTTATTTTTTTTAAAGCCCTTAGGCTTATCTTTCATAACTATTTGAGCTAATGATTGAGTTTGATTAGATGCTTGACCTTGCACAAAAATCTTAACAAGGCCTCTAGAAATAAGAGCCTTCTCAATCTGCACTCCTTTATCAATAATTTATTCAAATGAGTTATCATAAGCTAACCATAGATTATGCACAACTTTAGAATGTAAATTTTATGCAAAGATATTATCCAAATATTTGTCTAGAAAATTATGTTAAAAGTGACCTACCAATGCTCTCAACCTTTGTAGATATGTAGTGAAACTTTCACCATCACGCTACTTGGATTTGCATAAGTCAATAACGGTCAATTCATGTTCTATGTTATATGAGAAATGGTTAACAAACTTTTTTGATAAGTCATTCCAATCTGTAACTTATCCCTTGGGTAGTTTAAGTAGCAAATCAAGAGCTTGTCCCACTAAACTTCACATAAATAGTCATAGTAAGTACTCACTACTATAAGCAACCTCTTGACATAAGATGAATAATGCTTGTATGTGTTCACACAGATCTCCTTTCCCTTTGTACTTGTCAAATTTGGGTTCCTCAAAATGAGGTGGGAAGAGGTTTTGGAGAATGGATATGGGTATATCTCATCAAATTTGTACTTTTTAACTCTTTTATTCATCTCCAATCTTTGGACAATTTTCTTCATAGAATTCCATTCTTACATGTTTGGTGCATTTGTGGATTGGATAAGATGCTATTAGGGTGGAATGTGCCCCTAGTTTTTTTATTGTTGGGGTGGAATGTGCCCCTAGTTTTATTATTGTTGGGGTGGAATGTGCCCCTAGTTTTGTTGTTATTAGGGTGGAATGTGCCCCTGGTTTTGTTGTTATTGGGCTAGAATGTGCCCCTAATTTTGTTGTTGTTGGGGTGGAATGTGCCCCTGGTTTTGTTGTTATTAGGGTGGAATGTTCCCCTAGTTTTGTTTTTGTTGGGGTGGAATGTACCCCTGGTTTTGTTTTTGTTGGAGTGGAATGTGCCCCTGGTTTTGTTGCTATTGGGGTGGAATGTGCCCCTAGTTATATTGAGGTGTTCTAGCTACTAAGAAATGTATCCTTATCTGATGGACCTCATAAAATTCATAAAACTCATTAGAACAAAACTCTCCTCCTCTATTAGATCTTAAGCATTTTATCTTTCCCATTATTCTCATTCTCAATAAGAGCCTTTCATGCCTTAAAATTATCAAGAGCTTCTAAATTTTCTTTCAAGAATGTTACCCAAGTCATTATTGTGTAGTCATCTATAAGTAACATGAAGTAGTTATCTCCTTGAATACTTTGTATCCTTGTAGTTCCATAGATATTAGTGTTCATTAACTCCAAAGGTCTTGTAGTAGAGTACTCCTTTGACTTGAACCTTCTTTTACTTTGCTTACCATGTTGATATGCCTTGCAAAGTGTGTTTGTATGTTTGGTGATTTTAGACATGTTCTTCACAAACTTCTTAGAGCTTATCTTGACTAGATTATCAAAGTTTAGGTGTCCCAACCTTCTGTGCCATATCCAAAATTTATCTATCTTGCTCATAAAGCATATCTCCTTCTTGATCTCATTAAATACATAAATATTGTTCTTAGTCCTCTTAGCATTGGTAATTTGTCTTCCAGATTTATCTCTCCTTATATCACACCCTCCTTAATAAAAGGTTAGTGTGTGTTCTTGGTTACACATTCGACTCACACTAAGTAGGTTATGTTTCAAACCTTCCACATACAACACATTCTCTGTATTGATCTTTTTATTTTCCAAACTCAAGATACTCTTGCCAACTATATTAGTAGTTACCTCCAAATCTCACTATTCCTAAAACATTCTTCTTCTATGAGATGAACTTTCTCTTCTCCCCTATCATGTGGCTTAAACAGCCATTATCTACATACCATTTCATGCCTTCATATTGAATGTGAAAGACAGTTTGATCAAGTAAAGATTCTTCGCCTTTAGTCTTCTTTTCCTCCTTCATCTTGTCCAAAGGGTCTAACTTCTTGATCCACTTTTTAGTGATATGACCATATAGACTTTTATCTTGACTAATCTTCCTCATATTCCTTATCTTGAAATACCTTTCAATATGTCCTCTCTAATCATAATTATAGCATAGAATTATAATTCTAATGTTGAAATGGACATTCACCCTATTATTCTATGATGAATTCATTTAAACATGATGTCTACATTCCATAGCTTTATGTCCATATTGATTACATGAGAAATAATAACCATTAAAAGAGCTCACATACCTGTCTATCTAATTTTTAATGATGCACCTCTACCTTTGTTATCTCTTGAAAGAGTCAAGTTCTTCTTGACTTTTTGATGATCAACTTGAGTCTCAAATTTGAGAGTTTTTGCATAGGTATTAACTTTTTTAGTACCGTCATTTATTGAAGATACATTATTCTTTGAGGTCTAAATATATTTGTTTTATTTTTGGTCTTATTTCATCCCAAGACCTATCTTTTCATGTGGAGACCTTTGACTATTCAAATATCACCAAAGACTTTAGTACTCTTTTCAAAAATTTGATGTGTCTTCATCTTGACTGTTTCCTAATACAATTCTACCTTCAAAGATTCCATTTCTATTTCAAACTTGATGCATTCTTTCTCCTTGGTCTTAATACTTGTAGTGACAATTTCAATTTGAGTTCCCAACTATTTAATGATCTCATATTCTTTGGTGTTTTTGCTTATCATCTCTTCAAAGAGATTGATTTATTCTTCATAAATCTTAACCAATGATCTTAGTTTTTTATTCTTCCTTATTTGGAAATTAAACTCCTCTAGAGCACTCACCAATTCTACCTCAAGATTCATTTCATCTTATTCTTCATCATCCATATGAATTTTCCATTATAAACAATCTTCATCATCTATTTCTATAACCATAAATAAAATTCCATTGCTATTATGATCATTACTATCATCATCACTATCAGATGTACTTGTGTCACTTACATCAGATGAGATACGATATTCTTTTGTATAAAAACTTCTCTTGTTCTTGAATGATCTTTTCTTGCCTTCATACTTCCTAAAACCTTTTTTGCTCTTGTCAAGCTTATAGACATTCTTATTATCACCATGATGTTCATCATGTTCTCCATCATCTTCATTCTTATCCTTGTTAGGACATTTATATGTAAAGTGATGAAACTTACCACATTTAAATAATTTGAATGATAACTTGACCTTATACTTACCCCATCCTTTCCTTAGTTCTCTAACAAAATTGGCTTCCATCATGTCATCATCAATGTTTGTGTCAACATCATCCTTGGCCTTTTTACCTTTTGACTTTTTCTTAAATTTGAATGTAACATCCTTCTTGGAAGGTCTTCCATCACTTGTTCTCATTTCATAGGTAGTCAAGATGACATGAATCTCATCCATTTGTAGTATGTTAAGATCTTTGATCTCTTCCACATCAGACACCTTCAAATCAAACTTAAATTTTAGGGATCTCAATACCTTTTATACTAATGTGGATTCTTCCAACTTTTTTCTTAGACCTATGATGACATTTACCACTTTATCTACTCTTAACAAATAAGATGCAATGTTTTCATTCTCAGGCTTTCAAACTACCTTTGGTGAATCTATAACTTTGTCAACTTGAATTTGGTGCCTCTTTCATAGATGGTTTGAAAATTTTCCAAAATCCCATTGTTTATACTAAAATGTATTACCTTTACAAATTCTACCTCTAAAATACCATACAAGATGGCATTCATTTCCTTAGAGTTATTCTCACTTTCCTTCTTGCATATTACGTCAGTTGGTGGTGTAGAAGGTGAAGTGAATCCATTATAAATAAATTTCCATATGTCATATCCTAAATATATTAGATAGGTATTCATTATAATTCTCCAAAATTCATAGTTATTCCCACTGAAGAGGGGATCCTTATTGGTTGAGAAACCTCCTTGTACTTGATGACTAGACATGCTTATGCTTTTATGATCTCCTTTAAACTGTTAGGCTTGTTTCAAAGGACCAAGATCTGATACCAACTATTATAATAAAAATAACTAATTGGGGGTGGGGTGGGGGTTAATCATTGTACCAAAACATTTATTTCAATTATATCCAATCATTCATGAACTATGAAAGCAACATTGAGATCTAACAATGCATAAATAACCATTCACATGAGCATAATATAATAAAACACACATATGAGTGGGAAACCCTCAAGGGGAATTAAAAAAACTATGATATATGTCAATGGAATATATTCCTATAAAATAAAATATCATATTTTTTTTATCACCAACTCCAAAGAAGTCAAGTAACCACTTGACTAGGATTTAGCAAGCACATACTTGTAAGGAAGCACCAACTCCCTAGGTGACTCAGAACCAAATTAGCCACCTCATAAATTTTGATCACCAAACCTCTAATCTTTTGTTATGGTCTCATTTTAAGACCTCATTTTTCTCTACCAAGTAATATTTTATTTTCTTTAATTGCTTACATATAAATAGGCCTCAAACTACCTTGTATATATACTGGTCTCATGGTCACACACCACTTGGTTGGACACACACACTCAACCTCTTAGTTTTGACATATAAAATGTCTTAAAACATATTATTAACATGATTAAAATAAAATTTTGACCAATTTTTGTCTACAACAACTCAATTAGGCCTCATTTCTTTCTTAGGTCTCATCGAGAACTAATTACATTAGGTCTATCTTCTTAGCATCAAAGCTTTATCTTATTGGGATTATATGGCCTCATAAAATAATAAAAAACCATTAAATAAATTATATAATTACCTATACTAACATTATCCATGATTTTTTATACCTGTATCCTTTTCTCATACCATGAAAGCTCTTTTAGGACAAACTGTCCTATTAGGCCTCCGTACCTCAAAAAGTCCATCTTGAAAAAATGAAGCTTAAACACCATTAAGCTATTGAAATATGGAAAAAAAATTATATATATTATCCATTAAATTATTTTCATCACCAAATTCTTGGAACACTTTCACTTAGGGGATAAAATCTTAAGAACAACTCTACAACTCACTCACTTAGAACTATCAATTTACTTCAAAAAACCAGTCATGGTGACTTAGAACCCAAACATCTATGTAGACACTTTTTATGAATATTTATGCATAGAAATGGTCCTATGATATATCCATACCATACTCAAATATAAATATAATATGGTCTGATCGTAAATATTAGTCTTGCAAACTAATTTCTTGACCTTATATCACATAGTCTTATCTAAACCATACAAGTCATTTTGTGAGTAAATTTTTCATCATATTAAATGACATCCAAAACTTATTAAAAGCATGAACATGACTTAAAATTAATAAATAAAATATTCATTAACTTTTTTTCATCAATCTGATATGCTCATACCTTCAAATCCATCTTCTCATTTCTACCTGGGTTTTACACTATTAGGTCTATTTGTGACTAAATAACTTGGATGACCAAATTAGAAAATTTTAAGGATATAAAATATCCAAATATAATCATGGAAATGAAAAATTATTCTTTATATTCTTCTCACATCCATTTTCTTTCTTAACCAATATAAATTTTGAAAGCTATAATAACTTCCTGACAAATAACCCTGTATTTGTTCATTTTCTCTCTCATATAACTAACCACCACTACCTAGAGGAAATAGGAGAGTTGAATACATGTCAAAATATATTTTATATTCATTTTAATCCATTCTAATATTATTCTAAAAACATATTTCACATCAGGTCCTTATTAGGGTTTTAGGGAGGTTTAATATAAGTTTTGGTGTTAATGATTATTCATAAAGGACTACCCCTTGAATCCAAAACCAATACTTGGATATATTATATAGTAAATTTCCCCATATATCCTTAACATCTCAGGTTAAGAATGTGTGAAAGTGCTTCCCAAGTCTTGAGACCTCATTTTGTGAACTTGAAAAGGCCTAGAATAGTGTTTCATGCAATTTTATTCAAACCATGACCTCAAAATTTGTGAACATGCCTAAAAAAACTTATATTACCTCTTTAAATGCTCAAATATTTATAATTTCCCTTAAATCTTATCTTGATACCTCATTAAGCTAGGCAAGGTCTAAGAGAGGTCTAGGTGTAGGCTTGGTCTAAAGGTCCTACCCCTATAAGCTCACCCTAAAACTCTTATGAATGATTCAATACCTCATATAATTTATCAAATAATTTAATACAACCTTAAAATTTTAGTTAATTCATTTTCATTCACATACCTCTTCATGTCATGATTAGGCTTATGACTAGGCTTCCTATGCACTTTGTCATCAATGCCCTGTACCTTTATGCAACCATAAGGCATTAGTTGGCTTCAAATTCTCACTTTTTACTCACTCATGGAAACACTTTCTCAATCAAAATTCTCTCTTAATTCACCTTATCACATCACATACTTCCAACTAGGCTTAGTCATATTTGACATCAACCTTCTCAATATGCACCTTTGACATCAATGGCAATACTCAACACTCATGGAGTGGTGCTAGAGGTATTTATTTAAATATTTCATGAAGATAATTATCAACCATATGATTTTTCATCTTGGATAACATGGTATTATAACATTGAGCATAATCACTAAATGGTTCATTGGATCCTTGCTTGAGTTTAGAAATTTGAACATAGGATAAATTTTCAATAATGTTGATGGAGAAATGTGCTAGAAAACAATCCATTAAAGGGATGGAATTATTTATTGACTGATATAGGATATCATATAACCATTATATAATACAATCTTTAAATCTAAATGGGAAAAATTTAGTCAATAATTTACCACTGAATTCATAATCCAAACATTAATATAAGTGCACTTTTCAATTAAAAACATTCCATGTGGAAGGATCTAAGATGCTTTTTGGGATATCATTTACTATAATACAAAGGAATATTAGGAGCTAATAAAACCATAGGTAAAGTGTAATATAAAATATCTAAGTCTAAATGATTATGAAGAAAAGCATGTGAATCCATATAATAAATAGCTCTAGAGAACCTTTCTCTGACTACAACACCTTATCTTATAGAGATACAAGATTATTATCAAGGGATCATGTAATTAGTGAGGTTGGTTATATAATATGTCTATTCATTGTAATATGTGCATAGGTTTTTTTTGGTAGTGATAGGCATGGACAGATGGGGAAAACCTTGTGTTTCCACCACACCTTGGTTGGGAAAATAATGTGTAGCTAAGGGTGTAGACATATGCATAGTATAAATTGTAATTTTCTGAACACCCATCATGGAATTAGTTTCTAAAAATGGTTCATTAATATCATTAAGGGGATCATATTATTCCTTAGATGAGTTAGATCTATCTAGTTTTTTTGTTCATATCTAGTGACATATAATGATGAATCATGTATTTATGGGTTCATATCTATAGAGTGAGTTAATTATCTATCATCAATGTCATCGAATCTATTAGGAAATTATATATATTCAATGTTTTGACTACCATACATGGTATTGGTTTCATGAGCCATATTAGATTTGAATATACAACAAGATCTATGAAGACAATGAATTGAGGGGGAACAAAGGGGAACATGGGTGCCATTTGGCACCTAGTAATAAAAATTAGCAACTCAAATTGAATAATACATGAGAATTAATTATAAAAGGCTTGAAATTTCTCATTAATTATTTCAATTTTATTAATTTATAAATATTTAAACCATGTAATTACATTTTTGTTAGTAGAGGTTCCTAGAAAACCCATCTGGACATGTTAATACATGGATAATTATGCAAAAATTCACAAACATATGCAACACACTATGAATAAATTCAAACATAACAATTTATTAAATAAAATAGATATAAAGACATAGAAAATATAAACTTGGGACTCACAAAACATTTGATAAAATCTACATGACTAATAGATTTAGTGAACAAAGCATTCACTATACATAGAATAATCATAAAAAAACATAATGAAAACCATTTCTAAATTGTATATTAATATCTATCAAATCATAACCATTTACAATACATCTGAGCACTATATGAAGATTTTTTATAAAGCATTTCCATTTTATATTCTAACCTTTTATTGCATCCAAATGAAAGACTCTATGCATTCTATAGACTATTTTTATGCTTTCAAATAGTTGAATACATGCAAATAAAGATACAAAGGACAAAATAGTGCAATTCACACACATGTCCACCAATTACAATGTAATTTTGTAAACATGTTATACTCTCAACACTTTTCTAGACTTAAACAGTTGTCTCATCCCAAGACAAAGTCATAAAAAAGATGCCCTTAGCTAAAGCTGAAAACTTTGACCATGTTAAGGAACTGAACTAGAAACAAAAGTAATAGTATTTACTCTCAGTGTTTTTAATCGATTTTCACCCTTTCAACACTACTTAACTACCCTTTTAGGTTTAAACTAAGTATCATACTAGTCTATTACCCTCATAGATTTTAAATATACTAACTTAACCAAGTGGTTATCTTTTATGGGTTTTCAACCAATCTTGGCCCTGATCCTAATGCTTAAGGCCATCCTACTGAAGTGTAAAAAAAAAATCAAAACTATAAAATTTGAACTGTGAGTAATATCTAATGAGTAGTTGGTGGCCTGATATATGTTTTATGAATAATAGGTTGATATGATGTTGATTCTACTTGAGGTGCTAAAGAATAAAGTGGTGCTACAAAATTTGGTAGTGGAGGTTGTTATTGTTGTTAGATCATTGGCTAAGAAATTTTAGATGTATTCCACTAATGGATCACCTGTTGTAACTATTGAGGAATAAATTTTGTCTCTTCAATAATTTGTGTGATGGATATCTAGATGTGATAAATTCTGATTAAACATTCTCAAGTTAGTGAAAACCTCTTGCACCATAATAATCAATGTGCATAGTGATACTTGGGACTCCACCATATTCTAAACATCTTCATATTCTATGATGGTGATGAGAAATCTAGAGTTTGACACTTTAATTTGGATATCATGGGATAGCTCCTCCAGTCGATCTACATGGCTCTATGTTTGAATGCTAGAAAATGTGTTGCACATAATCTTATTTTTCTAGGTATAGAGCTTATACATGACATTATCCTATGATATAAGTAACTATTTGAGTGCGTTATCCATTGATGTAGAGGTATTTGAATGATCTTCCATCATAGATTTGGCTTTGTCCACCCTATCAAACTCTAACTTGGCCTTGAACAATACATTGGTGAGATGTTGATTCTAATTAAGCATGCCCTATGTAATCTACTTGGCTTGGACTACATCTGTATCCAATACTTGCTCATATTATTCTAAGACATCATATATTACCTCTATCTCTACTTTTATATTCTTCTATTGAGGGTGAAGGGATTGTAGATTTTGCACAACAAGCCAAACCTTTGCTAGCTACAACAAGAGGGCTGAGAGTTGATTTTCTTTTAACATGACTTGGTCACCTAGAAGTTGGGTGACTAATGCAGAGCAAGTCTTATGAATGATTTGGTGTGGATTGGTGAATTAAATGTGTAAATATTCATTATCCTCCCAAAACTATAAAACTTATTTCTCTAAGTTTGAATCTTTATGCATAATTGATTTTTGAAATGTAGTTGTACCTTTGTTTTTCTTGGCAAAAAGTTGGGAAACATATAGAGATGCCTCATGCATTATTGTAGCCAAATATATAGAGGAAGCCATAGATGCCACATGTGCCTTCTTGATATGTACCATGTGAAGAGATAATGTTGTGTGATGGGTTGATGATGTAGGGATACATCCCATAGCCATTTATTAGTTATTTTAGGGTTGAGTTGAGATGCCTTATTTTATGCACCTCCTTGATAATATTATGATCTTTGAGATGTGTGTAATGATTGATGGGTCTCAGGTGTTTTAACTATCTTGATGGTATTTTCCACTTGATTTGATAAAAATTCTAGCTATGTTGTTTGCTCTACTTCTACCTTGGATTTTTCTCTCACATCAATGTTAAATTTATCATCTATTTCAAATTTAGCTTTACCTTCTACCTTAACCTTGGCTTTGACTTCTAATTCAGCCTTGGATTTGGATTCTATGTTAGCTTTGGATTAGGCTTTTACATCAGCCTTGGAATTGGTAGTCTTCTCATTGTCCTTAGATTAGGCTATTGCCTCAACCTTAGATTTGGATGCTACCTCAGCCTTATCTTTAGATTCCTACTCCTTAACTTGCCTCTTCGTTTACTCCTCTTGAGTGCATAAATTTTTTTACATTTTGCTCCTTTTGAACTTTTGCAATTGCTACTACTTTATGTTTATTTTATTTCGATACCTCCACTTATAGATTTTATTTTTATTTTTACTTCTTTCTTCTTCACCTCCACTTTTTCAGCTATTTTCTTTTTTCCCTTAACTTCCTTGAATTTTTTCGTGTGTTCCTCCTCTTTAGCCTTCTAATTCAATTATTCTTATTCCTCAGTAACCTTGTAATTTTCCTCCTCCTTATCCTTCTTCTCTAAATTTCTCACCTTATTCTCAGCCTTCTTTTGTGCCTTTGCTTGCTCCTCCTACTCCTTAACAACTTGTTCTTGAGTTGCAGCATGTATTTACTCAACATGTGGCTTTAGATGTGGTAAGCTAGTCTCTCTAGGCTCCTCCATAGGAATTAGTGATTAAATCACTGTAATTGATTGTGAATATTCTAAAGAGGATGACTCAATAATAAGACCTCTTCATGTGATATCCTTCTTCATATAATATGGAGGGGGAGTGAGAGTTTTCTTTACATCTTTATAGTCTGGACATATCTTATGTTTTTTGTTGAACTCCCTATGTTTGTTACATTCCATCCTCTTCTATTATATCTATATAGGACATCATCATGTCTTTTAGTGTTAGAAAAATTTTGGGCATACAATGGGTCCTTAGACTACACATTAGGGATGGAGGTGGAATTTTTGTACCAAAAGGTATGTTTCTTGTAGAGGGGAAGATCACTCAGTTGGATCAATTTAGAAAAGCTTTGCTTTAAATTATTGGCATGGTACTTCTTGCCCAACAATATCTACTATGATCGATAGATGAGGTTGAGTAATATCAACCCAAAAATATGGCCTCAATTAGTTCTACACCTAGCAAGTGTGTAATGCCTTCCAAAATAATAACTCTTTTTCATCTTATTACTCATAAATGTCATTTTTGATGTTTGAAAGCATTGATTTTAGGAATTTGTACTCATCAACTCCCAACTTTGCAAGGTCACACTTAATATATATATTTGGAACATGTTTGGTGTCCATCTATGACTTTGTATGGTGTGTCCTTTTCATTTGGTAGTGGTGGTGTGTGTGGGTGACATTCTCTTACCCTTATTATCCTATGATGTAGTCTCCTTTGTCCATATTGGTTCTTACAGTTGAGATTATGCCTATGTAGGAAAATGTTATTGCACACGTAAAGTAAAACTCACAGAGTTTTTACTAACTCATCAACTAGATATTGTTACTATAGAACTTCTGCTTGGGCATCCAACATGGTGATGAAAAATGGAAATGAAGTTGTTATTTTGGTAAATTTAAAAACTCTAAAGTGAATGTCATTATGCAAATTTGTAACCAATGCATGTTGCCCTAGGTATTGCATAACATCTTTAGGTACTCTATATGTAAGATGATCATGGATTGGATCTCAACCACTATGCATTAAATCTTCCAACTACTTTCAGTATTACCCTATCTTGGTCCAAGTGATGTTGGCAAACACTGTCATGGGCCAAAAGTCTTCATCTGGATTCACTAGCTCCTTTGGTGACTTCCACTACATAAAATAAAGGAGCATGACCAAAAATTAATATTAAAATTCTTTTAATTCTCTAAAAATAAACTTCTTAATGTTAATAATATGTCATGAGGCCAAAAACTCTAGTTAATTGAAATCCTTATGCATTTGTATCATCTGATACAGAATGTCAACAACTCCTTTAGTTTCCTACTTGGCACTCTTGGTGATCTACTAAAAGTGTTTGGAGATGCACTTAGAGAGAATGTGCACCTAATTATCTTCCACTGAGTTGATAGTTATCCCCTTCCTACCCTTGTATATTTATCTTTTATGTCTAAGTGGATGGGTGGGGCCTTAGTTTTATAAGGCAAAAAATATATGATCGAGCTGGAAGTCATGTTGATTTTGTCATGGACATAGGTTTAATGAAGATTATAACATCTTATGAGAGATGAATAACACCCTCATTATATATAATAAGTAATGCAAGCATTATCTCATTTAATTGCCTAAAATTAGGTAACTTGATAAGTCATTCTACATCAGAACCTCAAGAGGGTATTGAAGCACTAGAGATCTTACTTATATTGCTTCCAATTGATTTGGGCTAAAGAGAGTGGATACTACAACATTAATGAAATCAAAAGGATCTAGATCATGGTATTTTATTTTCTTAAGTATTAGTCCAATCCCCATTTTTTCCTTTTACACATTTGTGAGTGGGATTAATAGTTGTGTACAATCCAGGTTTGTTGTCATAGATATAATTAAATAATTTTTTTAGTTGTATTGGTGCTAATAATAATTTTGTGCATAAATAGTTGAATGTAGAATCAAATCATATATTTCTCTTGTTCACAGCAATGTGTAATATCTTTGTGTTCATATTTCCCTTTGTTATATAGCTTTTAGCACTCAAATCCATCTGGTAGAACAATTTAAATGTGTTCAGATGGTTGCATATGATTTTACGTAGAGAAATAATGTCAACCAACTACTAGAGATAGGACATTTAAATCCTAAAATAGTATCCCCATTACAAATGTTATGCAATTAATTTAAATAATTAAATCATATTAGTCCCCCTTACTAACAAATGCTTCATGGTTGTGTTATGGTTATTATCAAACACTCATAAAAATGTATCCAATGTGATATTAATTAAATGTAATGAATTATCTGAACATGGTAAGTTCCACCCCACATGAAGGCCATGACCTTGAGAGGATTTATCCCATATTCACTAGTTAACTAATGATAGTGATGTTGATAAAGGCCACCACATGACATAAGATTTGCTAATAGGGAAAAAGTCCAAAAATATTATTTGATTAATTTAATTAATTAAATAATATTACTCCCTTTACTAAAAAATGATTCATGGTTGCTTATGGGTGGCCTTTTTATTTATTTTTTGCCTTGGAAGCTACTTTTTATAAGGCTCAGAACCCTTTTTTCTTGCAAAACTAATCAAAAATAAATGATTCATGTTTATGTTACAATTATTATCAAACACTCATAACGATGTAGACAATGTGATATTAATTAAATTGAAATTTTATAAATTTGGTTGTTGAATTATTCATTTATACAATTTTTCATATATTGTGTTATTCTATTCTATTTCTTTGTTATTCTCTTATAATGTTTTCTTCCTTATTAACAGCCAATTAATAAAAAATAAATAACTCTAATAAAAAATTAACTTTAATAAAAATTATTTTTTAACTATAATAAAAAAATTTAACTTCAATAAAAAATTAACTCTTTTTTTTTTTTTTAACTCTGATAAAAATAATATACTCTAATAAAAAATTTAACTCTAATAATTTTTTTTAACACTAATAAAAACAAATTAACTCTAATATTATGAAAGTATCCCATTTATTTATTGGATGTACTTTAGTATGGGCCATTGGGCTTCTAAATGCCCCCGCTTGAAGGTTCCTCGAGCTTCATCTTGGTGGAAGGATGCTCTTCAAGAACACCTAATGGTAGGTGTTGATGTCAATGATTCTAACTCAGATGCTTCTAAGCCTCCTTCTAATGATGAGAAGGTTCCCCTTGTCCAAATTGCATGACTCTTCTGCTGCTAGGACTATTGCAAGGTCCTCCCCTATTGTTGTTGATGATTTTGAGACTACTGATGGGACCTTCATTGCTACTGCAGTTACTAGGAATACTACATGGACTTCAACTACTATGGTTAGAACTATAATAGGGTCCTCCCCTACTGTCTCCCATGATATTGCTATTGTTGTTATTACGGTTGAGACCAGGACTACTACTATTAGTGTATTGTTTGTTGCTGGGATTGATGTTGTTATGTCCTCCCCCTAGTTTCCATCCCCTTATGAGGAATTGGTGAGTTTTTTACCTCCTTCATATCCTAATTTTTCATATGGAGATAATATTTCTTATTTGAATGTTGTTCAAATGAGGAAGTGAGGTCTTTCTAAGCATGTTTCACAGACCCACTTTCAGGCTAAGGGTGTTCAACTTGCTAGGTCAGGGTTGGTTATTGTTTAGTCTATTATGTGTTGTTAATATACTATTTCTGGTATGTTTGA
Source organism: Torreya grandis (assembly GCA_037957365.1). Classification (NCBI taxonomy): domain Eukaryota; kingdom Viridiplantae; phylum Streptophyta; class Pinopsida; order Cupressales; family Taxaceae; genus Torreya; species Torreya grandis. The sequence goes on along the minus strand of JARHVA010004929.1, from coordinate 428,634 downwards.
GACCTTTCTAACCTAGGGGCTACTTTGTATAGGGTTTAGGACCCTTTTTCCTACTAATTTAATCAAAAATAAATTAACTTTAATTAAAAAATAATAATTATAATAATTTTTTTAACTCTAATAAAAAATTAACTGTAATAAATTGTTTTTAACTCTAATAAAATATTTTTAACTCTAATAAAAAAATTTTAACTGTAACCAAAAAAATTAACTATAATAAAAAAATTTAATTCTAATAATTTTTTTTTAAATTTAATAATTTTTTTAACTCTTATAAAAAAAATTTAACTCTAATAATTTTTTTTAACTCTAATAAATATTTTTTAACTCCAATAAAAAAAATTAACTATAATAAAAAAATTTGAACTCTAATAATTTTTTTTAACTCTAATAAATTTTGTTTAACTCTAATAATTTTTTTTAACTCTAATAATGTTTTTTAACTCTAATTTTTTTTTTAACGCTAATATTATTTTTTTAATTCTAATAATTTTTTTTTAACTTTAATAATTTTTTTTAACTCTTATACATTTTTTAACACTAATTATTATTTTTTAACTCTAATAAGAAATTTTTAAATCTAATAATTTTTTTTAACTCTAGTAATTTTTTATTAAGGGTAAAGGGGAGGTTTTTGAAACTAAGGACCCCATACCTTAGAAGACAAGCAGTCAAATAGGATCTAAAAACCTAGATAACACCATAAGTCTAACACAAATATCTAAAACAAGACTAGGGACTACATCCAACATAAAAATCATGAAAATACCGCCAAAAGAGGGTTTAAAGGCACAAATCCACAAATCTTGAACATGAAACCAGCTCCTTAAAAAAAAAAAAAAAAAAAAACCAAGAGCTAACATAGACAATCCTAAAACTTTTAGGCCTTGACTCATCCTTCCAAAAGGTATCTACAAGGATCTCCAGCTTGAGGCAAGCTAGACAATTAGAGCTCCCCTTTTTTTTAGCTTTCTTTAAACCTTAATCCAACCTCTATTATCCTTTAAGCTGTTTGGAGAAAGAATATTTCCAAAATCATCTTCAGGGTTATGCAAAATCATATCAAAATCCTCCTCATCCAAGGTATCATATTTTACACTTGAGGTTATCAAATTAGGACCATTGATTTATTATGTAGCTTCTAAAACACCTGTGTGATTAAATTCATCCTTATCTATTCCCACTTTAGTAGGTTTCTCCAAAACTAGTTTTGAATCTTTCTCTTCTTCTACATCTAAAGATTTATTTTCTATTGAATCTCCAACCAACTAGTTTACTAAATCTACCTTAATATCCGTTAATTCTTCCTTCTCTAAAGACATTTCTTTAGCTTCCTTAAAAAATTTTGCTTCTACTATCAATAGATCCCTATTAACATTTTTTCCCATGAAATACCTTATTTTTGCCTCCTGCCTAATGTGCATGTATTAGCCAAATTCCCTGTATCAAAACAATGCCTACATCTGAAGGCTATCTCTTCATAGTCGACAATCTATATCTAAATCCAATTATTAACAATCAACTCTAAATTTGTTGGGAGCTGAGAGTCCACATCAATATTAACATGGATACTTATATAGGTAGCATAGAGATATTTTATAGTAGATTCATCAATATCTAATAGTCTTATTAAAGCATTATCGATGACATTAAGACTATCCTTGGTCCAAAACTGCAATGGAAGGTAAAGAAGTTGGATCCACAGTGGGCTAATACTAAAAGATTTAGTAGTTGGGTTAAAATTAGGGCACCAAAGCTTCAACGTGAGAATATGGTGATCAAGGGATCAAACCTATTGCTACATAATCTTATCCTTATCTTCTCTTTTATGAAATTTTTTTACTAAAAATCCTTTTACACAAGGGTATATTTCTAGGTTTTCTTTCATTAAAGGTCTCCAGACTCCAAAATCTATGCATGAAGGATTTGAAGGTTTGGCCAAAAATGGTTAAACTTAAAAATTAAACACCTATCACAATACCATGCTTCCCCTTGTAAAATCCATTCAAGGGACTCACCCTCAAAATAAATATATTTTCAACATTTTGTAGGGGTTAAAATTTTGGTTACCTTGTTGGAAATGGTTGTGATAAGAGATCCTTATTTCAAACTCTTTTTAGAAACCATGACAGCATAAGACCCATGTTTTTGACCCTATGTGACCTCATTCAGCACTGGGTCCTTTTTGGATGCGGATTTTAGATCTATAATGTCAATACCTTTAGTGTCTACCTACACTAATCCTCTTAGAGTTAAGGTTCTTATTACCTCCTTTCCATTATACAAAAATACCATAACATGAACTGATCTAGCCATCCCATTGGCCTCCTTTCCCTTATAAGAGATACTACTAGTAGGGGATTTAATCCATTGATTCCCTCTACCCATCTCAATAAAAGACACACCCCCAGTCACCGTCTTAAAACTATCATTCTCTTCTATCACATTGGAGACACCGATAGATATGGATGGGACTATATCCTTAATCTAAGGGGCCATTTCACATATCTTATTTATAGCTATGCTTGACTCTACCACCACCAAAAATAGATGCAAAACCCTATCTTTTCTAATTTCAGAAGCCTCCATCATTAGGAGAGAGGGTGTTGCATCTGAACTAGAGGGCATCACTGAACCCTTTTCCAACTCTACTGCTGAACCATCTTTCATGATGCAGAGCCATTGGTAGAAATTTTTTAATTCCAATAAAAAAAATCTAATTTTTTTAAAACTCTAATAATGTTTTTTTAACTTTAATTAAAAAAATTAACTCTAATAATTCTTTTTTAACTCTAATAAAAAATTTAACCTCTAATAAGTTTTTTTTAACTCTAATAAATTTTTTTAACTCTAATCAAAATTCTAATAAAAAAATTTAATTTAATTAAAAAAAAATTATAATAATTTTTTTAACTCTAATAAATATTTCTTAACTCTAATATTTTTTTTAACTATAATAATTATTTTTTTAACTCTAATAAAAAAATCAATCTAACAACTTTTTTAACTTTAATAATTTTTTTTTAATTTTAAAAACTATTTTTAACTCTAATAAAAAAATCTAATTTTAATTTTAAAAAATTAATTCTAATAATTTTTTTAACTCTAATTAAAAAAAAATTAATAAATTTTTTAACTCTAATTAAAAAAAATTAATAAATTTTTTAAATCTAATAAAAAAAAATTAACTCTAATTTTTTTTTAACTCTAATACATTTTTATTAACTCTAATAAAAAAACATTAACTCTAATAATTTTGTATAACTCTAATACACTTTTATTAACTCTAATAAAAAAACTTTAACTAGAATAAAATTTTTATAACTCTAATAACTTTTGTTAACTCTAATTAAAAAAATTAACTCTAATAATTTTTTTAAATCTAATAAATATTTATTAACTCGAATAATAAAATTTAACTCTAATAAATTTTATTTAATTTTAATAAATTTAAATCTAATAATTTTTTCTAACTCTAATAAAAAAATTAACTCTAAAAAAAACTTTTTACCTTTTATATTTTTTTAACTCTAATAAAATTATTTTAACTCTAAATTTTTTTTTAACTCTAATTTTTTTTTTAAAACTCTAAATTTTTTTTTAACTCTAACTTTTTTTTTTTAACTCTAATTTTTTTTTAACTCTCATAAAAAGTTTTTAACTCTAACAATTTTTTTTAACACTAATATTTCTTTTACTCTAATATTTTTTTAAAACTCTAATAAAAAAAATTTAACTTTAATTTTTTTTTTTTAAAATCTAATAGAAATTTATTTACTCTAACAAAAAAAATTAAACTGAGTGAAATATTTTTAACTTGAATAAAATATTTTTAACTCTAATAAAAAAAATTAACTCAAAAAAATATTAACTCTGATAAAAGTTTTTAAACTCTAATAATTCTTTTTTAATACATAATTTTTTTACTCTAGTAATTTTTTTGAACTCTAATTTTTTTTTTTAACTCTAATATATTTTTTTAATTTAATAAAAAACATTTAACTCTAATAAAAAAAATTTAACTCTAATTATTATTTTTAACTATAGTAATTTTTTTAACTTTAATAATAAAAATTTAATTGTAATAATTTTTTAACTCTAATAAAGTTTTTTGAACTCTAAGAAAAAAATTATAATATTTTTTTTACTCTAATAAAAAAAATAACTCTTATTAAAAAAAAAAAAACTCTAATAAAAAATTTAACGCTAAATTTTTTTTAACTCTAATAATTTTTTAGATTTCTAATCATTTTTTTAACTCTAATAAAAAGAAATTAACTCTAATAAGAATTTTTAATGTTAATATTTTTTTCAAATCTTATAAAAAGTTTCTAACTCTAATAAAAAAAATTGACTTTAATAAAAAAATTTAACTCTAATAAATAAAAAGTTAATTCTAATAAATTTTTTTAACTCTAATAATTTTTTTAACTCTAATATTTTTTTAAAACTCTAATAAAAAATGAACTCTAATATATTTTTTTTAATTCTAATAAAAATTTTAAATCTAATAAAAAAATATTTAACTCTAATAAAAAACATTTAACTATAATAAATATTTTTTAACTCTAATAAAAAATTGACTCTAGAATTAAAAAAATTATTAGAGTTAAATTTTTTTGTATTAGAGTTAAATTTGTTTATTGATTCAGTAAGGAAAAAAAATTTAAGAAAAGAACAGATAAATATAATCGAATAACACAAAATATGAAAATTGTAAAGATTAATAACTCAACAACTAAATTTTTTAACTCTAATAAAAAAAATTGACTCCGATATTTTTTTTAGCTCTAATAAAAATAAATTTAACTTTAATTATTTTTTTAACTCTAATAAATTATTTTTAACTCTAATAATCTTTTTATTTCTAATAAATTTTTTTATAAATTAATTTAACTCTAATAAAAAGTTAACTATAATAATTTTTTGTAAACTCCAATAATTTTTTTATTAAATCAGTAGGAAAAAATGGGTCTTGAACCCTATACAAAGCAACCCTTAGGGAAGAAAGGTCTCAAATGTGCCATAAACAACATATTAATAGGATACAATAGACTAAATAATAATTGAACCAGACCTAGCAGGTCAAACATCCTTGGATCGAAAACAACTCTATGAAATGTGCTTAGGAAGACCTCACTTCCTCCTTTGGACAATAGTAAAATAAGAAGTATTATCTTCACTCATAGAATTAGGAGATGAAGGAGGTGAAAAACTCACCAATTCCTCATAAGGGGGTGGACCCTGGGGGAGGACACAACAACATCAGCCTCAGCAACAAACAATGCATTAACCGCAGTAGTCCTGGTCTCAGCTATAGCAATAACAAAAATAATATCATGGGAGACAGTAGAGGAGGACCCTTTTTAAGTTCTAGCAATAGCAAGGGAAGTCCATGTAGCAGTCCCAGTAGTGGCAATAGTAGTGGAGGTCTAGAGCAGCAGTCTCAAAATCATTAGCAATAGTAAGGGAGGACCCTGTAGCAGTCTCATCAGTAGAATTCATGTAGTGGGGGAAGGGGATCCTTCTCATCATCAGAAGGAGGCACAAAAGTATCTGAATCAGAATCATTGACATCAACACCTATTGTAAGGTGTTCTTGAAGAGCATCCTTCCACCAAGATGAAGCTCTAATAAATTTTTGTTGACTCTAATAAAAAAATTTAAATTTTTTTAACTTTAATAATTTTTTTAACTCAAATAAAAAATTAGAATTAAAAAAAAAATCTTAGAGTTAAAAAAATTCTTAGAGTTAAATTTTTTTGATGAGAGTTAAAAACTTCGGTTGTTGAGTTATTCATTTGTACAATTTTTCATATATTATGTTATTCTATTCTATTGTGTCATTCTTTTCTTATAATGTTTTCTTCCCTATTAGCAACTTGTTAGTCAAAGAATTTTTTTAACCCTAATAAAAAAATCTCTCTCTAATAAATAAAATGTAACTTTAATAATTTTTTTATTAGAATAAAAAAATTATTAGAATTAAAAAATTAATTAGAGTTAAAAAAAATTATTAGAATTAAAAAATATATTAGAGTTAATAAAGAAGAAAAAATTATAAAAAATAATGGGAAAAAAAAATAACACAAAATATAAAGAAGTATACAAATGAATACTTCAATATTTTTTTCTTAATTTTAATTTAAAAAATTAACTCTAATAAAAAAATTTAACTCTAATATTTTTTCTTTAAATTTAATAGAAATGTTTCAACTCTACTAAATGTTTTTAACTCTAAAAAAATTTAACTCTAATTTTATTTTAACTCTAATAAAAAAAATTTAACTCTAATCATTTTTTAAGTCTAATAAATTTTTTTAACTCTAATAAATATTTTTAACTTTAATATATTTTTTATCTTTAATAAAAAATTTAACTGTAATAATATTTTCGACTTTAATAATTTTTTTTAACTCTAATAATCTTTTTTTTTTAACTCTATTAACTTTTTTAGCTCTAATAATTTTTTTAGCTCTAATAAATATTTTTAACTCTAATAATTTTTTTAACTTTCTTTTTTAACTCTAATAATTTTTTTATTAAAAATATTTATTCATTAAATGTTAATAAGGAAGAAAAAATTATAAGAAAATAATGAAGAAATAGAATAGACTAACACAAGACATGAAAAAATGTATAAATGAATAGCTCAACAACCAATTTTTTTAACTCTAATAAACAAATATATTTCTAATAAAAAAATTTAACTCTAATAATTTTTTTAAACTCTAATAATTTTTTTTAACTTTAATAATGTTTTTTTAACTCTTATAATTTTTTTTAGCTCTAATAATGTTTTTTAAATCTAATAATTTTTTTTAGAGTTAAATTTTTTTTATTTGCTAAATGTTAATAAGGAAGAGAAAATTATAAGAAAATAATGGAGAAATAGAATTGACTAACACAAGATATGAAAAAAAGTATAAATGAATAGCTCAACAACCAGATTTTTTTACTCTAATAAAAAAAATTAACTCTAATTATTTTTTTTAACTCTAAAAAAAAATTAATTTTTTTTAACTCTAATAAAAAAATTTAACACAAATAAAAAAATTAGAGTTAAAAACAAAATTATTAGAGTTAAAAAAAATATTAAACTTAAATTTTTTATTAGAGTTAAAAATAAATTATTGGAGTTAAAAAAATTATTAGAGTTAATCAAATAATTTTTTAATCCTAATAATTTTTTTAACTCTAATAAAAAAAATTAACTCTTAACATTTTTTTTAACTCTAATAATTTTTTTAACTCTAATAATTTTTTAAAAACTCTAATAAACTTTAAACTTTTTTTTAACTTTAATAAAAAAAAAATTAACTTTAATAATTATTTTAACTCTAATAAAAATCAATTAACTCTAATAAAAAATTTGACTCTATTAATTTTTGTAACTTAAATAATTTTTTTTAACTCTAATAATTTGTTTTAACTCTTATAAAAACTTTTTAACTCTAATAATTGTTTTTATCCGTAATAAATATTTTTTAACTTTATTAAATTATTAGATTTTCAAAAAATATATATTTAAAATTATCTTATTAGAAATTTTTTAAGAAAAAGAGTTAAAAAAATATTAGAATAAGAAACTAATAATTAAAATTAAATTTTTTATTAGAGTAAACAAATTTATTAGAGTTGAGAAAAAATTTATTAGAGTTTAAAAATTTATATTAGACTTAAAAAAAAATTATTAGAGTTAAAAAAATTTATTAGAGTTAAGAAAAAAGATTAGATTTTTAAAAATATATATTAGAGTTAAAAAAGTTCTTTGATTCACTTGGTGCTAACAAGGAAGAAAAAATATAAGAAAAGAATGGAGATATAGAATAGAATAACACAAAATATGTAAAAAAAAAAAAAAAAAAAAAAAATACAAATGAATAACTCAAAAACCAAATTTGTTAACTCTAATAATTATTTTTTAACTCTAATAAAAAATTAAACTCCAATAAAAAATTAATTGTAATAATTTTTTTAACTCGAATAAAAAAATTAACTCTAACAATTGTTTTTTAACTCTAATAAAAGTTTTTAACTCTAATATAAACTTTTTAACTCTAAAAAATTATTTATAACTCCAATTAAAGAAATTTAACTCTCAAAAAAACTTTTTTAACTTTAAATAAAAATATTAACTCTAATAAAATTTTTAAACTTAAATAAAAAAATTAACTCTAATAAAAATAATTTAACTCTACCTCAGAAATTTTAACTCTAATAAATTATTTTTAATTATAATAATTATTTTTAACTCTAATAAAAATAATTTGATGTTAACAATTTATTTTTTAAATCTAATAAAAACATTTAACACTAATAATTTTTTTAACTGTAATAAAAAATATTAACTCTACAAAAAATAACTCTAATAATTTTTTTAACTTTAATAATTTTTATAACTCTAATAATTTTGTTATTTGTAATAATTTTTTTTAACTTTAATAATTTTTTAAACTCTAATACAATAATTTTAACTATAATTATTTATTTTAACTCTAATATTTTTTTAAAAATCTAATTAATTTTTTTCAACTATAATAAAAAATGTTTTAAATTTAGAAAAAAAATAACTCTAATAATTGCTTTTAACACTAATAATAGTTTTGAACTCTAATAAAAAAATTTAACTCTAATATTTTTTTAAACTCTAATATTCTTTTTAATTATATTAAAAAAAATTAGACTCTAATAAATTTTTTTAACTCTAATAATTTTTTTTAACTCTAATAATTTTTTTTTAACTCTATTAAATTATTTTTAACTCTAATAAAAAAAATTAACTCTAACTTTTTTTTAAACCTCTAATACAAACTTTAAATCTAATAATTTTTTTAACTTAAATAAAAAAAATTTAACTCTAATACATTTTTTTCAAATCTAATAATTTTTTTTTTACTCTAATAAAAAAAGTAACTCTAACTAAAATTTTTTAAATCTACTATTTTTTTTTTTTAATTCTAATAAAAAAAAATTAACGCTAACATTTTTTTTAAAATATAATTAAAAAATTGAACTCTAATAATTTTTTTAGCTACAATAAAAAAAAAATTTTACTCTAAAAAAAAAATTAACTGTAAAAAAATAACTCTAATAATTTTTCTTAGCTTTAATAAAAAAAATTAACTCTAATAACTTTTTTTAACTCTAATATTTTTTTTAACTTTAATAATTATTTTTTTAAAATCTAATAAACAAATTCAATCTAATAATTTTTTTTAATTTCAATAAAAAAACTAACTCTAATAAACTTTTTTAACTCTAATAAAGAAATTAATTTTAATAAAAAAATTAACTCTAATAAAAAAAATTTAACTCTAATATTTTTTTAAAATCTAATATTCTTTTTAATTATATTAAAAAAATTTAAACTCTAATAATATTTTTAACTCTAATAAATTTTTTTAACTCTAATAATTTTTTCTAACTCTATTAAATTATTTTTAACTCTAATAAAAAAATTAACTCTAATTTTTTTTAAATCTCTAATACAAACTTTAAATCTAATAATTTTTTTAACTTAAATAAAAAAGTTTAACTCTAATACATTTTTTTCAAATCTAATAATTTTTTTTTACTCTAATAAAAAAAGTAACTCTAACTAAATTTTTTGAACTCTACTATTTTTTTTAAAATTCTAATAATTTTTTTTAATTCTAATAAAAAAAATTAATGCTAACAAATTTTTTTTAAATATAATAAAAAAATTGAACTCTAATAAAAAATTTTACTACAATAAAAATAAATTTACTCTCAAAAAAAAACTATAAAAAAATAACTCTAATAATTTTTTTTAAGCTTTAATTAAAAAAATTTAACTCTAATAACTTTTTTTAACTCTAATATTTTTTTTAACTTTAATAATTATTTTTTTTAAATCTAATAAACAAATTCAATCTAATAACTTTTTTTAGTTTCAATGAAAAAATTTAACTCTAATAAACTTTTTTAACTCTAATAAAGAAATTAATTTTAATAAAAAAATTAACTCTAATAAAAAATTAATAAATTTTTCAACTATAATAAAAAAATTACTCTAATAAGAAAACTTTTAACTCTAATAATAAATTTACTCTAATTTTTTTAACTCTAATAATTTTTTATAACTCCAATAAATTTTTATTAATTCTAGTAAAAAAATTGTAACACAAAAAAAAATTGCACTAGCAGTGACGGATTCAATGCAGCATGGTGGTGAAGGTAGCTAGGTGAGGTGGAAATCAAAGGGAAAGTTGAAGGATTTGGAAAGATCAAAAGCATTAGTCTCAGAGGAGGTAGGTCACAATCTTTCTAAAGGTTTTCAATCTACACAGTCATAGGGGTAGGAAGGTGAGGTTGAAGAAGGCAAGGTCAACGGAGGAGAAGAAGTTAGGGCTAAACTATTGGAGTGTGCATATGTAACTACATTTTTTTATGGAATGTGTTGGTGCTCTTCTCCAAGTTCACATCAAACTTTAAGTAGATTGAGTAGGTTTTGAACCTCTTGATGATGTTTTAGGGTTGAACCAGTTGAGAATGAATAATGGCTAGTCCTTAGGAGGATCCTTTCAGAAGGAGAGAGAAGTTGGGTTTTCAAAAGGAGAAGATAAGGTTTTACATAAGGCTTTAGTGTATTCAAATTACATTAATATCTCTAATAAATTTCATAGCTATGGTTCCTTCTGTAAATAATTTATCCTCAAGGCTCATCCTAGTTCAGTTATAACCTTCTTGCCTAAAATTTAGACTCCTTCAAAATCAGCCCTAGAGAAGGATTTTCTAGGTGAGGAGGGTTTGAAGGGGAATCTAGTCATAAAATTTATCCATCCTAAAGCTCTAGAGGTGGCTTGTATAGGTGATGTCCCTTTATTTTTTTATTCTCCTCATATTCCTGATATAATAGATATAAAGCTTGTCGTAGTGGGTATGAAGAGGGGAAGCAAATCTTTGATTGCCATATGTGTGAGGAAATGATCATCTTAAGAAGTGCTTCAGCATTGGGTATTAAGTTATTAGCCATATTTAAAATCCCCTTCTATCTTCATGCTTTCAAATGGGTTTTTTTGGTTACAGTTTCTTTCTTCAAAAGACAGAGATTATGTGTGAACATATGGGCCCTGATGTGTAGGTAAATAGGGGGTGTTTTCAACCCATGGGTTCCATTCTTTGATCCAAATTATTTAGTTATTTTGAAAGCCCTAGTTTGGGTAATATTTTACAATCTTCCTTTAGCCTATCATAATTTTGCTTTTCAATCAACTAGTGAGTAAATTGGAAGTTTTGGTTAAAGTTGATGAATCTATTGAAGCTCACTTGAAATTTGTATGAGCATGTGTTATGATAGACTTGTCTCAACATATAAATCATAAGGTGTTCTTGATGGAAGGATGCTCTTCAAGAACACCTTATGATAGTTGTTGATGTCAATGATTATAACTCAGATGCTTCTGAGCCTCCTTCTGATAATGGGAAGGATCTCCTCCCACTGCATGACTATTCTTCTGCTAGGATTGTTGCAAGGTCATCCACTACTATTGCTAATGATTTTGAGACTACTATTGGGACCTCAACTACTATTATAGCTACTAGGACTACTGCATGGACTTCCCCTACTGCAACTATAACTATAAAAGGGTCCTCCCCTATTGTCTTCCATGATATTATTGTTATTTCTATTGTGATTGAGATCAGGACTGTTGTTGTTAGTGCATTGTTTATTGTTGGGGCTGATGTTGTTGTGTCCTCCGCCAAGGCTTCACCCCCTTATGAGGAATTGTTGATTTTTTCACCTCCTTCATCTCTTAATTATGTGAATGGAGATAATACTACTTATTGGATTGTCATTCAAAGGATGAAGTGAGGTCTTCATAAACATGTTTCATAAACCCACTTTCAGGCCAAGGGTATTTGACCTGCTAGATCAAGTTTGGTTATTGTTTAGTCTATTGTGTGCTATTAATTTGCTCTTTTTGAAATGTTTGAGACCTTTCTACCCTGGGGGCTATTTTGTAGACCCTTTTTCTCATTGAATTAATCAAAAAAAAATTCTAACTCTAATAAATTTATTTTAACTCTACTAATTTTTTTTTAACTCTAATAAAAAGATTTAAATCTAATAAATTTTTTTAACTCTAATAATTTTGTTTAACTCTAATAATTTTTTAACTTTAATAAAAATTTTAAACTCTAGTAAAAAAAATTTAACTCTAATATTTTTTCAACTCTGATAAAAACATTTAACTCTAATCATTTTTTTAACTCTAATAAAAAATATTTGACTCTAATAATTTTTTCAAACTCTAATAAATATTTATTAACTCTAATAAATTTTTTTAACTCTAATAATTTTTATCTAATTTTAATAAAATAAATTTAAATATAATCAAAAAAATTTAACTCTAGTAAATTTTTTCTAACTCTAATAAAAAAATTAACTCCAATAAAAAAAATAACTCTAAGAAAAAAAATTGACCTTTAATATTTTTTTTACTCTTAAGATTTTTTTTAAACTCTAATATTTTTTTTAAAAAATTTAAGAAAGATTTTTTTAACTTTAATTAAAAAATGTAACTCACATAAAAAGTTTTTAACGCTAATAATTTTTTTAACTCTATATTTTTTTTACCTATAACATTTTTTGAACTCTAATAGAAATTTTTGTCTTTAATTTAAAAAAATAGAAATTTGCTAACTCTAATTATTTTTTTAACTTTAATAGATTTTTTTAGCTCTAATAAAATGTTCTTAAATCTAATAAAAAAATTAACTCGAAAGAAAAAAAAAAAAAAAAACTCCTATAAAAGTTTTTAAACTCTATTATTTCATTTTTAACACATAATTTGAACTCTAATATTTTATTCAACTCTAATAAAAAAATTAATTCTAACCAAAAAAATTTGAACTCTAATAATTTTTTTAAACTTTAATAAAAAATATTTTAACTCTTATTAAAAAAACTTTTAACTCTGATAAAATACTTTAACTCTTTTTTTTTTTTTTAAAAAAATTCTAATAATATTTTATGTCTTTTATAAATTTTTTGTAACTCTAATAATTTTTTTTAATTAAATTAAAAAAAACTTTTAACCATAATAGAAAAACTTATCTCTACTTAAAAAAAAAAATTAACTCTATTTTATTTTTAATTCTAATAATTGTTTTTAACTCTAATAAAAAAAATTTAACACTAACAATATTTTTTTTAAATTTAATAAAAGCCTTTAACATTAAAATTGTTTTTAATTGTAATAAAAAAAATTAACTCTAATATTTTTTTAACTTTAATTTTAAAAAATTAACTTTAACTATTTTTTTAACTCTAATAATTTTTTGTAACTCTAATAAACTTTTTTTAACTCTAGTAAAATAATTTTAACTTTAATTTTAAAAAAATTAACTCTAATATTTTTTTTAACTTTAATTTTAAAAAAATTAATTCTGATAATTTCTTTTAACTTTAATAATTTTTTTAATTCTAATAATTATTATTATTATTTTTTAACTAGATTAAAAAAATCAACTCTAGTAAATTTTTCTAAATTTAATATGTTTTTTTAACTCTAAAAAAAGTTTTAACTCTAACAAAAATCAACTCTAATAGTCATTTTTAACTCTAATAAATGATTTTTAACTCTAATAAGTTTTTTTAAATTTAATAATTTTTTTTACTCTAATATTTTTTTAATTCTAATTAAAAAATTTAAACTCTAATAATTTTTTTAACTCTATAAAAAAACATTTAAGACCAATAATTTTTTTTAACTCTAATAAAAACTTTTTAACTTTAATAAATTATTTTTAACTCTAATTTAGAAAATTAACTCTCAAATTTTTTTAACTCTAATAATTTTTTTAACTTAAATAACAAAATTAACTTTAACAATTTTTTTAACTCTAAATTTTTTTTCAACTCTAATAATTTTTTTTTTTAAATATAATAATTTTTTTGAACTCTTAAAAAAAAATTAACGCTAATATTTTTTGTAAACTCTAATAAATTTTTTTAACTCTAATAATTTAAACTTTAATAATGTTTTTTAATTCTAATAAATTATTTTAACTATAATAATATTTTTTAACTCTATTTTTTTTTAATTCTAATAATTTTTTAAAATTTCTTTAAATCTAATAGAAAAATCAGCTCTAATATTTTTTTTTAAATATAATATTTTTTTCACCTCTAATAAAAAAGTTTTAACACTAAAATTTTTTAACTCTAATATCTTTTTTTAACTCTAATAAATAATTTTTAACTCTAATAAAATTTTTAAACTTTAATAAAAAATTTAACTCTAATAATATTTTTTAAAATCTAATAATTATTTTTTTACTCTAATGAAAAAATTAACTCTAATTTTTTTAACTCTAATAATTTTTTAACTTTAATATTTTTTTAATTCTAATAATTTTTTTCTAGTAATTTTTTTAACTATAATAAAAAATTTAACTCTAGTACTCAAAGGCTTGGTGTATTGGTCAGGTATAACTAGTTTGTACTCACCAACTCAAGTTCCATTTCCATTGAGTACATGAAGACTCTTTCAACAAGTGGCCATGTGGACACCTTGAGGTAGGGGTCTCACTTCTCCTTGTGGACCAAGTGGAACATAGTGGAGTGTTTCAGATGTGAATCATTCGGTGCACATTACGGATGCAAGCCCACCCACATGTCCCACATTGAGAAGGTGCTCCTCCATTACTCTAGTTCAAAGCTTTGGTATATCAAAAGTGTTTATCTCAAAAAAAATGGCCAAGCCTTCTGATGCTCCACAAGTGGATTTTGAAAATTTTGTGACCCTTCATGAAAGGTAACGTGAAAATTTACCTTGGGACTAAAGGTTTCTTTATAATAGTTTTTAATCTTCTTGAAGATTGTAATTTGATTATGTAAGAATTGATTTGGTATATGAAAAAACATCTTCTGATGAAGCTTTGGTTTCCTTCCTTTGAACCATTAATCAAATCTTTCAATATTAGGCCAGTTTGGGTACGTCTTTCTTACTTACCCCTTCAGTTTTGGTCTAAATCTACATTAGCAACTATAGGTATAACTTTGGGAGAATTCTTGGAAGTGGATGGCACTACAACATATTATCTTCACACCACCTATGCTTGAATCTTATTTTGTATGGATGTTTTTGAGCTCATCAAGTCCATTAATTTGAAGGTTTAGAATCAGACTTGGTCCCAAGTTCTTGACTTTGAAGGAGTACCATTTAGATGTAGAAAATTTTCTACTAGAGTACATTTAGTAGGTTCCTATTAGATTCCATAACAAAAAAAGGAACCTCTTGATAGAAGGATGCTCTTCTTGACTATCTCATTGTATTTACATCTGATTCTGATAATGAAGTTGAAGACATTCCAAGAGAAGTACAAAATAAATATGATGAATTGGTTCTAAGTTTCACTGGTATCTCATTAGATGAAAAAATTAAGTCTCTAAAACAAATAAATGTAGACTTGCAAAAGGAAGTATTAAAGGAAAATTGTTATTCCTTGGGTTATAAAGAAGATATTTTAGCAAGGGAATCTTTGATTAATTGCAAATCATTTTGTGCTCTTGAAGACTCCATCCTTATTAATTTAGAGGAAGAAGGAGTTTGGAATTTAGTGACCAATAGGAAGAAAGGAAGAGACAAGAAGTATTTTTAACCTCTTAACATGACCCTTAGATTATCACGGATAAATAGTTTTGAAAGGTCCTAGTCTCATTTCATAGGTTTCAAAGGTGTTCTATTTTTTGAGTTACTTTCACTACTTTTGGCTTCTTTTATATTAGCTCTATTGATTTTATTTTTGATTAGGGTAAGTAGGGTTTTTGAAAGGGCCTAGACTCTTTTACAAGAAATTAGATTCAGCTATAGAGCCCATCAAAATAAACACTCTAGAAGTTTTAGACTAGGGTGCAAAATAAAGATAAAATAATCCAGAGGGCAAAACAAAGACCACCCATGTGCTAGAAACAACATAATGACAATAAACATATCAAAGCCAAAAATAATAAGCATCAAAAAAGTAATAAAGCTATAATGAACAACAAACTAAACAATTACAAAACTTGATCTAGAAGGTTGAACATCTTTGGCCTGAATGTGGGTCTGAGAAATGTGCCTAGGAAGACCTCACTTCTTCCATTGGATAATAGTCCAATAATCATCAAAATATCCATTCATAGAAATAAGAGATGAAGGAGGTGAAAAACTCATCAAATCCTCAAAAGGGGGTAGAGCCTAGGGAGCAAACACAATAGCATTAGTCATAGTAGTAAACTGCATACCTTCAAAATCAGTCCTAGTCTTAGTAGCAACAACAGTCAAGATCCCTATTTTAGTCATAATAGAAACAATAGTAGGAGAGACAATAGGGGAGGTCCTAGTTATAGTTCCAATGGAAAAAGGACCATGTAAATATGATGGTACTATAGCAATAATAGTAGGGAAAATCCCAATAATAGTCCCCATAACTGCAGCAGCATGAGAGGTCTGAACAACAATCTTAAAAGTAGCAACAATAGTAGTGGAGGTCCCTACAACAAACCCATTAGTAGAAGAGTCATGTTGTGAGGGAAGGGAATCATTCCCATCATCAAAAGGAGGCTTAGAAGTTTTTTTTATCTTGAATCATCATCATCAACATCTACCATATGGTGTTCATGTAGAGCATCCTTCCACCAAGATGAAAATTGAAAAACCTTCAAGCAGGGGCATTCAGAAGCAAAATTACCCATATTAAAGCACCTCTAACAATAAAATGAGATACCTTCATAATTCAAGGGTTGACATTAAGAGCGATCATCAACTTATAAAACAACCTCTATGGGGAGAGGTATAGACAAATCTAAATCCACTAAAATATGAGTATAAGTGGTATGAGAGAAGTAGGTAGTGGCATAATCCGCCATGATAAAAAAAACCCCATCAAGTTGTCAATGCCTTTATAGCAAGATTTAAACCAAAAATGAAGAGGTATATTTTGTAGATAAATCCAAATTGGTAGCCTATTAAAAGATTTAGTGAGAGGGTTAAAGGTAGAAACCCAAAGCTTTAGCAACAATGCATGTTATCTCTAAAACCAAGATCGACCATCAAAAATAGTATTTCAATCAAGGATAGAATTAAAAAAACTAAAAATAATCCTTTAGCACAAGGGTAAAAAAAAAAAATCCTCAACAAGGAGACACCACTACTCAAAGATCTAAGTGTTTAGATCTTAGAGCCATGGCTAGAATCTATCAAATCTACAAATCAAACCCTTATGAGAAAAATGTTTCTCATGCTTTAACATGTCATCCCTTAAAATCACAATAGGAGGGGGTAGTGCAAAAAATTTCACCTTACCCCAGTCACAGGTGAAATCTTCTTTGGAGGAGATGAGGCTCAAGTCATAGGACCAATCTTCTTCTATTGATTTTGTTTTTTAAGCTGTCTCAAATTAGTTTTCATTACTTATCTAGGTTTTTACCCTCTTGTAATAGGGTATGGACACCTACCAAAAAACCAACCTTTACCTTTATCTAAGAAAAATTTAACTCTAATAAAAAATTAATTCTAATTAAAAAAATTATCTTTAATAAAAAAGTTATTAGAGTTTTTAAAAGTATTGCAATTAAAAAAATTATAACAATTAAAAAAATTATTATAGTTGAAAAAAATTATTAGAGTTAAAAAATATTATTATAGTAAAAAATATTATTATAGTTAAAAAAATTACTAGAGTTAAAAAAAATTAGAGTTTAAAAAAATTGTTAGAGTTAAAAAAAATATTAGAGTTAAAAATGTTTTATTAATTTTTTTTGAAAAATAGAGTTTTTAAAAAAATTATTAAAGTAAAAAAAAAAATTATTAGAGTTAAAAAAAAGTTATTATAGCTAAAAATAATTATTAGAGTTAAAAATAATTTATTATAATTAGAAAAATTATTAGAGTTTTAAAATATTTATTAGAGTTAAAAAAAAAATATTAGAGTTAAAAAAAAATGTTAGAATTTAAAAAAAAATTACAAATTAAAAAAATATATGTTAGAATACAAAAATATATTATAGTTAAAAAAAATTAGCAGAGTTAAAAAAAATATTAGAGTTAAAAAAAATCAAAGTCAAAAAATATATATTAGATTTAAAATTTTTTTGTTAGAGTTAAAAAATATATTAGAGTTAAAAAATTTAGTTGATGTGTTATTCATTTTTACAATTTTTCATATCTTGTGTTATTATTTTATATTTCTCCATTCTTTTCTTATAATGTTTTATTCCTTATTAGTAGCTAGTGAATTTTTTTTAAAAAACTCTAATAAAAAAATTTAACTCTAATAGTAATTTTTTAACTCTAATAGAACTTTTTTAACTCTAATAATCTTTAATAATATTTTTCTAATTCTAATAATTTATTTTAACTTTAAATTTTGTTTTTAACTCTAATAAAAAAATAAACTCTAAGAAAAGAAATTAACTCTAATAATTTTTTTAAACTCTAATAATTTTTTTTAAATTTAATATTTTTTTTATTTTTCAACTTTAATAAATTATTTTTAACTCAATATTTTTTTATTAGAGCTAATTTTTTAATAAGAGTTAAAAAAATTTAAAAATTTTATTAGAGTTAAAAACTTTATTAGAATTAAAAAAAATTATTAGAGTTATAATTTTTTTATTAAAGTTAAAAAAAATTAAAAAAGAATTATTAGAGTTAATAAAAATTTATTAGAGTTAAAAAAATGATTAAAGTAAAAAAAAAATATTAGAGATAAAATTATTTTATTAGAATTAAAATTATCTCTAAGAATTTTTTTTTTATACTATTTATTTTTTTTAACTCTCTATAATATAATTTTTTCAACTCTAACAATTTTTTTTAGATCTTAAAAAAAAATTGAATTTGAAAAAAAAAAATAACTCTAATAATATTTTTTTAACTCTAATATTGTTTTTAACTCTGATAATTTTTTTAATTCTAATAAAATACTTTTAACCATAATAATAAAATTTTAACTTTAATAAATTTTATTTAACTCTAATAATTGTTTTTAACTTTAATATTAAAAAAATGAAATTTAATCAATTTTAACTCAAATAAATTTTTTTAACTCTAATAAAAAAATTTAATCCTAATAAAAATATTTAACTTTAATAAAAAATATTTTTTTAAAACTCTAATAAAATTTTGTAACTCTAATAATTGTTTTTTATTCTAATATATTTTTTTAATTCTACTAATTTTTTTAATATTTTTTATAACTCTAATAATTTTTTTTAACTTTAATAATTTTTTTAACTTTAAAAAAAAACATTTAACTCTAATAATTTTTTTTTTTTTAATAAAAACAATTTAACTCTAATAAAATTTGTTTAATTGTGATAAAATCCAAACAAAGAATGTGGCAAGAGGTAAAAATGAAAAAAAGGTAGTCAATCTTCTAAACTATTTTCCCACAAACTGAAAGCTTTATTGTTGGTGTCGGTATTTGGATGTTTGAAAATTATGTTTTAATCTTCTTGTGGCTTTTTTGCCATTTGTTATAACTGGTTCTTTGTTTGGTCATGGCAATTTCGCTTAGCCCTTTTGTGTAATCTATTTTATTAATAAAGAGAGGGGTCCTACCAACCCTAGTATCTTTTTTTTTTTTTTTTTTAACTCTTATAACATTTTGTTGATTCTAATAATTTTTTTAACTCTAATAAAAAATTTAGCTCTAATAAAAAACATTTAACTCTCATAAAAAAAATTTAATTGTAATAAAAAAATTAACTCTAATAATATTTTTTAACTCTAATAAAAAAAAATTACCTGTGATAAAAAATTTTGAACTTTAATTATTTTTTTTAACTCTAATAATTTTTTTAACTCTAATATAATTTTTTTTTTTTTTGTAATAATTTTTTTAACTCCAATAAATTTTTTCAACTCTAATAAATTTGTTTAACTCTAATAAAAAATATTTAAATTTAATAAAAATATTAATTTTTTAACTCTAATAATTGTTTTAACTCTAATAATGTTTTTTAACTATAATATATTTTTTTAAAATCTAATAATTTTTTTTTTACTCTAATAATATTTGTTTACTCTAATAACATTTTTCAACTCTAATAATATTTTTCAAATTCTAATAAAAAATTTTAACTTTAATATATTTTTTTAATTTTAATATTTTTTTAACTCTAATAAAAATTTTAACTCTACTATTTTTTATAACCTTAATAATTTCTTTTAATTCTAATAGAAAATTTAACTCTAATAAATTTTTTAACTCTAATAATTTTTTTTAACTCTAATAATTTTTTTAAATCTAAGAGATTTTGTTAACTCTAATAATTATTTTTTACTCTAATAAATAAAATTAACTCTAATTAAAAAAATTTAACTATGATAAAAACTTTTTAACTATAATAAAAAAATGTAATTCTAATAATTTTGTTTAACTCTAATTTTTTTTACCTCTAATACATTTTTTTGGATTCTAATAAATTTTATTTAACTCTGATGTTTTTTTTAAACTCTAATAAAAAAATTTAATTCTAATATTTTTTTTTAACTCTAATAAATTTTATTTAACTCTAATATTAACAAAAAATTAATAAAAGTTTTTACTCAAATAAAAAAATTTAACTCTAATAAATTTTTTTAACACTAATAAAAGATATTTAACTTTAATCAATTTTTTTTTAATTTTTTAACTTTAATAAAAAATTATTTATTTTTTAACTTTAATAAAAAAATTTAACTCCATTAATTTTTTTTAACTATAATATGTTTTCTTAATTTTAATATATTTTTTTGAATTTTTTTTAACTCTGATAATTTTTTCAACTCTAATTAAAAAGGTTTAACTCTAAAAAAATTAACTCTATTTTTTCCAAAAAAACTCTAATAATTTTTTTGAAAAAAACTCTAATATTTTTTTTTTAGCTCTTATAATTTGTTTTAATTCTAATAATATTTTTTAGCTCTGATAAAAAAATTTAATTCTAATAATGTTTTAACTCTAATAAATGTTTTTGAACTCTAATTTTTTTTAACTCTAATAAAAAAATTTAACGCTAATAAAAATTTTATAACTCTAAATTTTTTTAACTCTAAAAAAAATTAACTCTAAGAATTTATTTTTAATTCCAATAAAAAAATTTAACTCTATTAAATTTTTTAACTCTAATAAAAAAATTGAACTTTAATAAAAAAAAATTAACTCTAATAATTTTTTTAAACTCTAATAAAAACATTTTAACTCTAATAAAAAAATTAACTTTAATAATTTTTTTTAAACTCTAATAATTTTGTTTAACTCTAATATTTTTTTATCTCTAATAAAAAATTAAATCTAATAAATTATTTTTAACTCTAATAATTTTTTTTAACTCTTATAAAATTATTAAAACTATAATAAAAGTTTTATTAGAGTTAAAAAAATATTAGAGTTAACATTTTTTTAAAAAATTTGATCGCGTAAATAACTTGATTTTACAAGGGTTTAAGAACCATGAAAGTATTATATAAAAAGAGCAACAAGGCAATCCATGGTCGAGCAATAAAAATGATAAAAACTAACTATAACATATTGAAGGTTGGAAAGAACAACAACATAAATTAAGAGGGGGGCCTCTAGTGCTTCCTTCTCATCCTCTGGTATCTTCTATGGAATACCCCACTTGATCTTGGATGCCTTTACCCTCGTATAATTACTAGGTCCTTATATTATATCACCTAAAAGAATCATGCATGGCCTCTTATAGCCTTAAACTTGTAGGGATGTCTTCTTAATGGGGGTCAATTTGGGGGAACTAGGTGGGAGGGTTATTGTGACCTTTGACAAGTATTTGACAAGGGTCTGATTAAGTATAGTAGATTGAACAAAAGATTACATAGTTGATTCAACCTACCTATGTAGGGAATTTCACTCTTGTATAAGGTTAGTAAGGGTCAACCTAGCCTATTGTACCCTATTATTAAAGTTTTCCAATTTCCCATTATTTTTTAGCTCTTCAAACATAATAAATTTTCCCTTCCTAACAACCTCCATGGAAGTTCCCTCGTCTAGGAAGGCTGGCTTGGATTTGGGTAGAAAGAGCTTGAGGGTAAGGTCTTCGGTAGAGGTTTTAGATAGACTGGTTTGGGGAGTGCTCACAAATGGGTGGTAGGACCCTAAGGTAGGTTCCTCCTCCAAGGAGTCCTCTTGAGAGTCCTCTTTGATGGAGGATCCCCCTAGGTACCTCCCTCCCTTTTAGAGTTTGACCATGTTTGATAAGTAGTAGATTAAGCCCTGGTATATAATGGGGTTGGACTCATTGATTTGGTAAGCCAAGGTAGTACATTCTAGTGACTTAGTAGGTAGAGTGTTAGGCTAATCTTATAGTCTAAAAAGTAGGTTAATAACAAAAAATGATGAGAAACAATCAGGGTATATTTATCCTCTAAGGTCATATATCTCATTCCTTGAAGACATATTTCCAGCCAATGTTGTGGATGGTCTACTTAGGGAAAACCCTTCTTGTCAGTCTTCATGAACTCATTCATTTGAAAAAATCACTAAAGGATCCCCTACTTCTTGGTTTGATCCTTGAAGGCCTTTGCTCCCTCATAAGACATGTTAGTATCCTCCCTAATAAAGTCCTCTATGACTGTGGTCTTTATGCCCCAAATTACCACCGTGCACTTGTTCCATGCAGTGATGAAATCCTAGGCCATGTCGACATCATGCTCAATAATTCTCACCATTAGCTCTATGACACCCTTGTACCTAAGATTTTTTCAAACCTTGTTCTGCTTCCACACCTTCACATATGAGATAGGCTCTATACATTCTCTATCTCCTCCCATTGGCACAGTGACAACAGAGCTGAGGAAAATAGATGGATGGTTTGGAAGAGAATGGGTTTGAACAATGTGAATAAGGCTTGGGATGCTTGCCCTTTTTTATTATAATAATTAAACCACCTCATATGTTTATAATGGCAAATCATCATATTTAAATTCTATCCCTTGATATAAATATTTTATGCATGTGATGACATGATATCCCATTCACCCTGTAGTACTTTCATCCCATATTAAAAATATATTAAAGTTTAAAAAAATTGTTAGATTTAAAAAAAATTATTAGAATTAAAAAAATTATTAGAGTTAAAAAAAATTATTAGAGTTATACTTTTTTATTAGAGTTAAAAAATAATAATTAGAGTTAAAACAAATTTATTAGAGTTTAAAATTTGGTTATTGAGCTATTCATTTGTATAATTTTTCATATCTTATGTTATTTTATTCTATTTCTCCATTTTTTTCTTCTCTTATTTCACTTTATTTGATTCACCTCCATGTTTTAAATAGTTTACAGTGCTATGTGACATGTGCCACATCAATAAAGGAATCTTGGGATGTTATTGTGACCTTATTTGAAAAGGATAATTAATCTTATAGATCTTTTGTACCCTCTTTTACTCCACCTCCTTCCGTTTCACATCCCTATCCATTTTATTAACGAGGATTTATCTTTTGATTATGACACTGATGTTGTTCAAGATTTGAGTCTTGATAATGACATGGGCGAGGCACTATTGTTACTTCCTTCTTCTCCTCTTATCAGTGGAGTTTTCTCCTCTAATGATGTACTCTCTCATCCTACTATAGTTCATTATGATGACACATTTTTTATGAACATTGATCTTCTTTTTATCGATCCACTTCTATGGAATGAGTTTTTACCAGACTTGGGATGTCTATTTGTAGAACTTATCTTTGTTCCTATTTATGATGTTGAACCAACATAGATTATCATTTTATAGGACTCTATTGGTTCTAGTGAGAGTACATTTGTTGGCATTATGTTCCACTTCCCATGGACATTCTTTTAACAAATATTCCATATCTTTATTTTGATCAGTTCATTTTTGTGGCATTACATCTAGTTCTTATGCATGATCTTACTAAACCTATGCCACACTTTAGATTTGGACATGGTTTAGATATCTTTGTACTATTGCCTCCATCTTATATTGTGGAATGGGTAAACTTACATTACAGCATTCATGTTCTTTCTATGGTAAAAGGAAGAAACATTATTTGAAGTAAATGGAGCTTTTACAATCTTCTAGCTGAGGCTTTCAACAACGACACTAGTCATCTTGTGAACCTA
Source organism: Torreya grandis (assembly GCA_037957365.1). Classification (NCBI taxonomy): domain Eukaryota; kingdom Viridiplantae; phylum Streptophyta; class Pinopsida; order Cupressales; family Taxaceae; genus Torreya; species Torreya grandis. The sequence goes on along the minus strand of JARHVA010004929.1, from coordinate 404,532 downwards.
AATTAGATTATAAATAGATTTAGTATTGATGACAATTGTCCTTGGGGGAATTTTTGTGTTATATGGGTTTTCTCTCTCTACTTCATTAATAAATTTCACATGAGTACCTAAATAGGCCTTGTTACTGGGACTCATACTATGGATATACTTGAAGGGGGTGTTAGAGTAGGTTATCTGAGTACATGAGTACCTACTTTATCTCATGTTTACTTGGTGCACTATTTAACACTATTTTTTTTTCCATTGTGTATTCATCTCACACTGATTAGGATGCTTTACTTCTTGATCTTTCTTGAATATATATGCAAGGCTCTCTCATTGTATTAGATAAACTCAAAAGATTTGAAGCTTTGAAGAAAGTGTTGAAGTAAGATCTTAAGCAAAGCCATAAGCTAAGATTATAGAAGAATTAATATGGAGATATATGATATTTCTCTTTGTTTTTTTGTATTTTCTTATCATGTGATTTTTTGTTTTTATCACCTATAATCTTTGTGGCTTGGAACAATCTAGTCTTCATTCCTTTCACTAACCATTATGTACATAAAACTATTAATCCATCTAAAGGAAGGTATTTATGTGACATGTTGTCTTTTCACCTATCTAATTTTATTTATTGTACATCCTATCATTTTGACATATGATGTACATTAGGAAAGATGCAATATTTGAATTGCATCATCATTAATAGTTTTTAATGATTGCTAGCCATCCTTTCTACATATTTAGATTATCGATGCAATATTCTTAGACATAATTAATGGTGCCCATGTACCCATTGTAAACTATCTTTATTTAAGGCTAAAATTTTTCCCAGATCACACTCTGCTACTTTGACATAGCAACTTTAGTTTTAATGTTCTATGATATATAAATCACATTATACAAACACGCATAAACCTAAAATAAAAATAGGAAAATAAAATCCTAAACTACATGATGTTAATTATTACCCTTTCTCATTTTATATGAAATTTGATAGAGGTTATTGATGGTAAGACTTAAGCCTATAACCATTTACACATCTTGATGAAATGGTTCCTTGAAGATCTTTTAAGAAAATTGTTCCCTATTGTGAAACATCATGAATAATATAATTTATCTTCCATTTAATATGCAAATTTCATGAAAATTCTCTAAATTTACTATCATAAATTAAGACTACTTATTCTTGATAAAATTCTTTAGATTATAATTTTCAATCACTCCATGCTTTTTGACTTATCTTATTAACTTACTGTGTCCATTGCACTCTTTACCTAGTATATTCCATTTTGGTTAAATGCATCAACTACATTTTTAGATAATCTCTATCCCTGAGTCTCATCATCATATAAATTCATAGATTAATAACTATATATTCCATGGGCATTATTTCATAAAGTACATAGACCAAATAAAATGGGGTAAAGCCTGTCACACATTTGTAGTTTGTTTTGTATGCCTAGAGAATTATAATAATTATGTCCTCCCAATCATCTCAATGTCCATTGCATATATTTGATAGCATATTTACCAAAACTTTATTCGAAGCCTTAACTTTTCCATTTGTATGCATATGATATGAAATAATTTTATGGAGTGATATCATAAATTCTTATGTGAGAGTCTCGATTGTATTATTTAATAAGTGCATTCCCCTATCACTGACCAATTTGATTAGACACCCAAACCTTGTAATCATGATTTCATAAAAAAAATAGATGCATCATTGGTACTATAACTTGGTGGCATAGTATCTTCAACCCATTTTGTAAATTAATTTATCATAGTGATGATATACTTTATATGACTATGCTTACTCGAAGGATTGATTGGCCCCACAAAATCAACACCCCACTATTCAAAAGGTTGTTCTACTAGCATTAGGTTTAAAGGCATCTCAACCCTATTATTAAGCTTGTCCATCCTTTGGAAAACATCGTATTGTTTGATGACTTGATGTGCATCTTGGAACATAGTAGGCCACCATAGAATAATTTACATGATCTTCCTTACAATTGATTCACTCATGAAATTCCCTCTTACAATTCCTTGATGTGCTTATTCAATAAGTTAAGATTGCTCAAGCTATAAAGACCCTATTTGTATCACCTTGTCTTTACCCAACTTAACGAAAATCTATTTATGATGGTATATGGAATAACTCATGAAATCACTTGATTTTTATCTCACTCAACATAGTGCACCAGAAATATTTTATGTTCTAAAAAGATGGATATATCCTCCATGTTATCAGGAATTATAGAGTTTTTGAAGAGAAGTTTGTCTAGTGATTCATCTTGTAACTCTTTAGGTTATTATACATTTTGTATCCTACTCAAGTTTTTAGGTCCCACATTCTCTCTTTTAGGTTTAACATTGATCTTAAAATAAAATTCATAAAATAATGTTAACTACCTAGAGATCCTTCCATCTAACATAGGTTTATTAACCAAGTACCACAAGCCTTGATGAATAGTATATAACTCAAAGGGTGATGTGATAAGATAATGCCTAAAATTCTATATTGTAAACACCATTACTCACATTTCACATTCAGTTGTAGTATAATTTTTATTTGTAGTTGATAGTTTTCTACTTATGAAATGGATAGGATGTCGAGTCCCTTATTTCCTAACTACGCTAACAAATATTCCACCATAATACATGAAGCATTTATGTGAACATGAAATGGCTTAGTTTAGTCAAGAAAGACCAAAATGGGGGCTATAACTAACCTTTTCTTTAGCTCAACATATGCTAATTGGCACTCTTGTGTCCATTCAAACCTCATAGCCTTGCATATTAATTTCTCCAAGGCCATAAAGATCCCTGCATAGACTTTGATAAACTTTATGTAATAACCTATATGACCCAAAAATACATGAACTTTTGTAGAACTTTTTGAAGGTGACATACCTACTATGACTATGATTTTGGCTTCATCAACCAAAGTTACTTCATCACAGACTACATGGCCCAATATAACACTAAATGGTGTGAAAAATAATTGTTTTCTCAAATTTAATGCAAGTTATAGGTCTTTGCATCATTCTAACATTAGCCACGATTAGAAAAGTGATCTTTGAACAAAGAAAATATAGCCCAATCATCTAAATAAACCTATAGAAAAAATAAATAAATTCCTTGAAAACATTCACCACAGTACTATAAAATATAGATAGAGTATTATTTAGGCAAAATGGCATTACTTTGTATGTAAAATAACCCCATTAAATTATGCATGTTGTTTTGGCCTGATCATATACTATGATGGGAATTTGATGATAGCTACTAAATTAATCTATGAAATAATATACTTCATGGCCTGAAACTAATTATAAAACCTTAATAGTGAAAGGTATAGGAAATGGGTCATTGATAGAATCATAATTCAATGAATGATAATACCCACATACCTCAATTTCACCTAAATTTTTAGGCTACAATACCATGGGACTAACCTAATCTACCTTTTCTACCAGGTAAATGATACCTACTTCCTACATGTGATCCAAATTAACCTTCACATTTAAATTCATGTTGGGATTAAATATATGTAGGCACTTATTTATAGGTCTTGCACATTCTTTGAGTTCAATGTTCATCTCCCCTAATGATGGATCTACCCCTTTCACCTCTATGAATTTAGTAGGAAAAACATCTTGATAATCCCTCAATAACTACAACCCTTCTAAAATTTCATTCTAAGTCTAGTAATCTCCCAAATTCAAAAGATTTGACACAGACTCTATCCCAATATTTCCAATAATTTTCTTTAGTGGATCCTAATATATCCTACTAGACTCACTAGGAATGGATTCTTGTAGAGTTCTCTATCATTCATGTTTTTGAATATTCAAATTTCACATATTTTATTCCATAGTTTGTTATGTGATTTGACATTTTGATGGCTCAAATTCTATATTTGGTTCAAATAACCCATTCAATTTTATATATTGAACACTATTATTGAACCCTGTCAACTCATATTCAATTGATGGTGAAAGGAAAACGAAGATCAAACTTTCAATTTGATTATAAGAGAGAGATTAGGACTACAAGCATTATTGAGAGAAAATGGATGATAAAAAAAGATTATTTATGATAAAAAGTTATTTTACACATTCATTAGATGTTGTCTCAACTTATCAAATCAATTTATAGCTTTTTCTTGTCTTGAAAATGCAAGAAAATGTAAAAATATGGTTTTTAGACCTTGTTATTAGGCATGTAGACTAATAAATTGAGATAAATATCCCTAAAGATGTAAAATAAATTTTAAATTACTTTTAAAACTTCACTATCATCCTAATACACCTTTCTATGAATTTTCATCAATTTTGACTAGTTCATTTTCAAGTTAGAGAAATTTTAGTTTTCAAAACCTTAGTTTAGGGTATTATATATTTTACACAAGGCAAGAGCACTAAAAAGAGAGTAATTTCAATTAAAAAATGAAAAATTACTTAAAACTAATAATAATACATACTTACATGTAATACAATATTTAAATTTTAGTATGAGATCAATAAGACATTTTTATATTGATTTTGAGTGCAAAGCATTACACATCCCTATTTTACAGCCCTATTTTATAGACTTATTTGTTTTTCCCCAAATATTGGACCATTTTTTTGCCTTATCTTCTCCCATACACTTCCTATCTCTCCTAACACTATTCTTTTCTCTCACAACTCCTCAACTTTCTCAAATTGCCTAACTAACTAAATAAACTCAAGTTTTTAACTTCAATTGAGGTTTACATCCTTAATTGCGAGTTAAGTCATTAGTAATATTCAATATGTGTCTTAATATAATCCTTTATACCCTTATAAAGTATCATGACCGAACCAAACCTTGAAATATGATGAAAAGCTTCAAAAATACTCCAAAAAAAAATTCAAATTCAAATTTCTAGTTTTGGTAGGAAAACTAAAAATAAGATAGAAAGATTGAAATAGAGCAAGGTGAAGCATTAAAAATATTTTTAGAGACATGAATCCTACAACCTATTCAAACCAAAATTTTCAAAAATAAATAATAATTCTCATGCATTAGGCTCTTTGAGTAAAAAAGTATTCATGAGCTCCTTCTCCTGAGATCTTCAATGGTGGTTCCATACTAAAGTATTTATGATAGATTCAACCAATAATAATCTTAAAGTGGATGATTCTTCTACTTGACTAGATATTTGAATTAATCCTTATCTCTAGTTCTATTTACAACATGTTTATCTAAAATAACTTGTAAATCATCCTTCTGTGCCTTAGGTAATTGTTATTCCCAATCAATGCCCTATTTATTATCATTTTCATATGTTCTTGTTGTGTATTACCATACTCTATAAGGATACATGTATGCTACATTAAAAATGGGTGAGATCCCAATATCATATAGGAGGTATAGTTCATAGGTTTTAACAAAAAAAAATCAAGACCTTATAAGGTCCTATCTTCTTCAATTTGAGTTTATTGTATTCACCTTTAGGAAATATCTCCTTCCTAAAGTGTGATAACATCAAATAACCTACCTAAACATTCATATACTTCCCTTTGCTATATTAATTTATTTTACCTTAGCTCATGTCCACCTAAGTACTTAATTATTTCCTTTTATTTAGTTATCCCCATCCATTTATGTGTGAATATTTCATTTATCTTATTTTATATGTTATGAGCTATTGAATATTTATATTTTAGATATTATGGATATGTTTTCTAGTTATTTCTATCCATTAAAGATATTTATCTCTTAATCATAAGTTTGATATCTTAGTTTGATCTATTAGTTATGATTAATCACTTAACTTGATCATTTAGTTAGGATTCATCCTCCTTGTTTATAAATGCAAGGCATATTCATTATATTAGATAAGCTTTAGAGATGTAATATATGGTATTGTTGCTCTTATATATATATATATATATAGTCAAATTACTTTCAAAATATTATTTTTATGAATGTGATGTTCTATCAACGCCATAAATCTATTTCTTGGAAAAATTTGATTATCATTCCTTTCATGATACCATAGCTTAAGGTATTGTAGACATTCATTTATAAATTCATTACAAGATTAAATTTTTTTCATATGTCTAATGCTTTTTATTTGCTACGATGGGAGTCAAGAAGATATCTATAATTTTTCTTGAAAGTTTTGGCTTACAATGTTTGCAGTGACTGTCTGAAAGGAAGGAAGAAGAGCTTTTTTTTTTTTCAGATCTGTGTTTGATTTTGTGTTGTTTATAGTGTGGGTGTGTTTATGGACACATTCTATTTTTTTTGTGCATCTTTGGGTGTAGTTCTATGCTTATTTTATATTGCGTCTATGTTTTATATTGTTTTTTATGAATGTGATGTTCTATTAAAACCATAGATCTTTGTGGCTTGGAACAATCTAATTTTTATTCCTTTCATGGAGTCAGAGTTTAAGGTGTTATAGACATAAATTTTTAAATTTGTTATAAGAGCAATTTTTTTCCATATATTTAATTCTCTTTTATTTGTTGCAATGGAAAGCAGGAAGATTTCGACATTTTTTCTTCTAGGTTTTAGCTCACAATGTTTACAGTGATGATTTGGAAGGAAAGAAGAAGGGCTTATTTTTTTGCAAATCTATATTTATTTTGTGTTGTCTATGGCATGGAAATTTTTCAAACTACATTTTATTTTATATTTGCATCTTCAACTATAGTTTTATGTTTTTTTCTATATTATAGGTTTTTTATTTTGCAAATCTATGCATAGAACAACAATGGCATTCAAATGGGTGTCAAATTCAAGACAACAGAGAGAATTAGAGTAATGTGTGAGAGAGTGTCAATTTTAGACTAGTAGATAACAACACTATTCATCTCAAATTTCCCTCTCTTTTTTGATGATGTAATACAAACATCAATCAAATCAATCAAAAGTGGGAGCTCTCATCCTCATCCTTATCCCTTTGGTCATATGGTATGGTCATGTGGAGGGGGTTTAATTTTTGATTCCTACTAATGGGAGCTTAATTTCATCCCTTTGAATTTATTTTTGTAATATCTCTGAGAATTTTAATTTTTTTTGTGCAAATTTATTTTTAATCTATTTATGACAAGAAATTTTATAAAAATATATCTTTTGATCTATAAATCAAAATCAAATGTTTTTTTTTTAAAAGTGTATGTTTTTTACACCTAATCTATTGGTGTCATTTATTTTGTAAAATATAATAAAATATAAAGTGTCAAAATCTATGAGGGGATCAATACAAAATATTTTGGGGATTGTCTCAATGCTTATTTTTGCACCCCTTTGCATTTTTTTTCTCTTTGATGATTTATTAGAATGGCTTCTTCTGTATTAGATTTGTGTGAACCATTAACAACACATAATTACCATACATGGGGACTAATAATGGAAACAATCATTAAACGTAAAGGATTATGGGCCTTAATAACTATAACACAACTAGTGTTCACTAAGGAATATGAAAAAAATAGCACCAATGCAAATTTGATGAGTGTATGGGTTTGATAAGAAATTATTTAAATGATAGTTTTTGGTTTCATTTGAAAGGTTGTGACTCTCCTTTTAAAATATGAGAAAAATTAAAGGGTTTATTTGGTAATGTGGATAATATGAAAGCCATGTAACTTGAATTAGAGATCACTTCTCTCAATCTTTAAGATTTTTCATCTATTGTAGTTAATCGTACTAAATTTAAGCACTTGTTGACATAATTAAAAAGGAGTGGAAGAGATAAGAAATATGAAGAGTGTGTTTACCTATTTATTTCCAAATTTAAAGGTCCATTCCAAATCTTTGCTTCTACATTTTTCTTTAGCATGGATGCCTCAGGTGCCACTTTTGAAATTTTGTGAAAGACTTATTAGGGAAGAATCCAAATTGTCTAACCTTGAGTATTCCACCTCTCAAAAGATATTATTATAATTTCATCTTAAGGGAAAGGGAAAATCAAAAAGTAAAATTAAAACCACTCCTCCATCTCAAAGTGCCATGAAACCCAAAGACAATAACTCTAAACCCAAAGAGTCTTCTAAATCTAAGAATAAGTCTAGCCTTTTATGCTTCTTTTGTGAGGGGATTGGTCATGTAAAAACTATGTGTTATAATAAAATGTAAGCTTTAGAGGATTCAATTATAAAACATAATATCTCTATCTCTAATCCACATCCTTCCAATGAGCATGGAAAATCACTTAATATTATTGAGAGATCTCAGCCACCTATTACAGATAGTTGGGGTATATATTCTCATACATCTCACCACATGACTTCTTCTAAAGATTCTTTCATATCTATTGGTTTGAGTTCTACTTTCAACATTGAGGTTGAAGAATCTTATTTTATTTTTGTTAAGGGAAAAGATGGCATACAACTTGCTGGTGACCACATCAAAGATGCACTATATGTTCCTGACATCACTACACATTTGCTTTATTTTTATCAAATTTATCATTCTAGTCAGGGAAAGATAGTGAATTTGAAACCAAATGGGGCTAAATTTTTTAATTTGTTGGAGCCTCATTCATTTTTTGCACATTATTTTATTGATCATAGTTATATACTTTATCACTTTGAGAGTTTTGATGACACTTCTTCTATGGGTTCATGTTTTTTTCTCATGTTGTTTCTGACATTAAGCTTTGGTATGAGAGATTTGGACATCTTAATTATCAATATTTGAATGATTTGAGAACTCATGGTATGGTTGATGGTCTTCCTATAGTTTCTTTCTTTGATGGAGTTTGATGTGGATGTGCATTAGGGAAACAACACCAAGATATATTTTCTAAGGGTATGTCACAGAGAGCTTCTTCATGACTTGAACTTATACATAGTGACTTGATGGTTTTTTCTACTCCTCATTTCAATGAAGCTAAGTATGCACTTATATTTATTTATAATTTATTAAGGTATACTTTATTTTATTTCCTCAAGTACAAGAGTAAATATTTTTCACACTTTAAAGTCTTCAAGGCTTTGGTCAAGAATCAATATTATAGTTGCATAAAGAATATTCATACTAATAATGGGGGGTACTTTAGCATGGATTTTTCTGAGTTTTTGGAAACTCGTGGCATTGTTCACCAACATTTTATTCCTTATACTCTAAAATGGAATGATTTAGCAGAAAGGAAAAACTAAAATTTAAAGGATATGGTTAATTTCATGATGCATTCTTGGGATTTACATCCTATTTATTAGGTAGAGACACTTAATTATACAAACTACATTCATAATCACACACCACATAGAGCACTTAGGAATTTGAGTCTAGAGGAGGCTTGGTCTAGATCTAAGCCTTATGTCTCATTTTTTTAAGTTTTTGGGAACCATGTTTGAGATTTAGTATCAAAGAAGAAATGGAATCCTCGGATAAGAAGACCAAACCCTTGATCTTTGTAGGGTATTATGAATATATGAGAGCTTATCAACTTTTACATACTGATTCTCATGATATTATTTTTAGAACACATGTTAAGTTTGATGAGCATTTTTCTTCTCATGAGTCTTCATCTTCTTCCATGACTTCTTATTCATCTTTGATTCCATCCATTGATGATTCTTCACTTCATCTTAACGATCTTTTCTTTGAGGAGTTAGTTTAGGGGGACACTGAGGAAGTTATGGATGTAGACTTAAATGTGGATCCTATTCCCACTATTATTAAGTGGGATCATACTATACTTTTTGAGGCAACACCTTTTATACAATATCTTCCACCCATTAGACATCATCATACACATTCTACAGGGTTTAGATTTTGTATTAGGCATTTTCTGGGGATCCACAATCTTTTTCATAGGCTCATGGGATTCAGGATTGAGGTGATGTGATGATATATAAATTTTCTTCTTTTATGAAGAATCATACTTGGGATTTGGTCTCTCCTTCTAAGGGAAGAAAGGTGATTAGATGCAAGTGGATATATCGAACCAAATATGTAGCTAATCGATCCATTGAAGTCTTATTAATGCTTGTTAGATTCTCACAAGCCTCATATGCTTCCTTGAAATATAAATCTTCTTCATACAACCCTTTTAATGATTCAAATCTCAAACTACTCACCTGAGATTTATGTATAATCATACTTCTACTTGATGCATCAACTACCTTATTTGGTTGTTCACTCTTATGCTTGAGAGTAAAACATAAATTTTTTAAGAACTCTATCCATTTCACATGTCTTTGACTCAGCTTGATTTAGTTATTTATGAACTACAAAGCATGATTTTATATATCACAAACTCTATAGGCAACAAGTAGTGCCTCCACTTATTCAATGCTTGAATGATGGCATATAATCTTTGATCATAAGCTGAATAATTCTTAAAGATTCATTTATATTTTCATTGAAATAAGCAACATGATTTCCTTCTTAGCTCAAAATAGTTTTGATATCTATTCCACTAACATGACATTCAACTTGAAAAAGTTTGTTAAAGTTAGGCAAGGTTAAGATAGGTTATTCAATGATCTTTCTCTTCAAAATCTGAATTCTTTTTTTAGCTGATTTAGTTCAATGGAACTTCTTCGTATCACCTTTATAGTTTCAACAATAGGTGCACAAATACCACTAAATTTTTTAATGAATTTTCTATATAAACTAGTTAATCTATTTTAAAAAAAAAATCTTACCTTAAAAACACTTGTTGGAGTAGACTACTCCACTATTTTTCTTACATTTTCTTGATTCATCTTTAAACCATCTTTGGAAATGATAAATCCTAAGTAAATGAATTTAGTTTGTATGAAGGTACACTCTTGAAGTTAATCAATAATTTCTCTTCCTATAGCTTGTTCAACACCATCCTAAGATGATTGATGTGTTCTTCCTTTAATTGGCTAAATAAAAATATGTCATCTGAATACATAATAAAAAATTTACTTGGAAATGGATTTAACTCTTCATTCATTATCCTCATGTAAGTTCAAGGAGCATTGGTAAAACCAAATGACATGACAATCTATTCATGCATTCCATCATTAGTTTTGAAGTTTATTTTCCACTCATTACTCTTTCTAAGTATGATTTGATGGTAACCAATCTACATATATATCTTTGATAAATATTTTACTTCACTCAAATAATCCCTTGGATCATCCATTCTTGACAAAGGAAACCTATAATTGATAATTATCTTCTTAATGGCTCTAAAGTCTATACACATTCTCAATTGTTCACCTTTTTTATGAGTTAAAATTACCAGTACAACATAGGATTAAGACTCTCTCAAATCAAGCCTTTATCTAATAGCTCTTGTACTTGTCTTTTAATCTCTTCATTTTTTTGTGTTATTTTATAAGATTATTTATTTGGCAAACTAGCTCCTAGAATGAGATCCATATGATGGCTTATGCTCCTCATTGGTGGAAACTCATTAGGCAACTCATCAACCACTATAACCACATACTCATCTAATAAATTTTGAATTTACAATAAAAAAATCAGTCAACTTAGTAGTTGTAATGACTATTTTGGGTTTAAAAATCAATTTATTCTTCATTCATCAGATGTAATAATTATTTTTCACCTACTATTAATGCTTTAGTGTTGTTTTTAACTACTTCATTTCCATCTTTCAATGGTGTCAATGTAAGCTTCTTTCCATCCTTCTCAAATGTATACATGTTACTCCTTCCATGATGTATATCCCTCCTATCAAAATACCAAGGTATATCCAATAACACATGGCAAAATTCCATAGGCAAAACGTCATAAAGTACTTCATCCTTATAGCTATCAATCTAAAAATCAACTTTGCATTGTTTATTATCTAATACTTGATGTCTTTTTTGTAGCCAAGATATTTTGTATGGTATAGTATATGTTAATCTTCTCAATCCTAATTTTTAAACTATTTATGAAAAAATCAAGTTATATGTATTACCACTATCAATAATAAATTAACAACACTTATCTTTTGATTTACATGTAGTCCTAAACAATGTCTTCTTTTGGGCTGGTTCTTTCACCTCTTTGTTTGGCTTTAGTAGTACTCTCTTCATCAATAAGGACTCTTTCACTTCAAGTTATTCCACATGTGATGGTGATCCTACATTTTATTTTTTATCTTGAATAACTTGATTACTAATTTTAGTTTTTATGTGACTTGTTTGTAGTTTCTCAGGACATTCATATGACCTCTGACTAGCATACATATTACATTTGAAGCATTTCCCCCAAAAGCCTCTTCCTCTATCTCTTATATATGGTCTTTTTCCTCTTTATAAATAGCCTCCTCTTTTGGGGTTAGCTTGACCTTGATGCTTGTTTCTTCATTATAAACATATAACCAACTTTTATCACCTTGTCCTCTAGCTCTAAAATTTATACATCTTCCTCTAGATTGTTGAGTTTGTTTTCTAGCCAACTTTTCTTTTGCTTTGAGATAAAAATTGATAAATCTTTTCAACTGATCTTGGTGACAACAAATTGATCTCATCCTAAATATTAAACTATAGACTATAGATGTACTTTATTATTTTATCATCATCTTCTTCTACATGACTAGCTCTGATTATATGCTTGTAGAATTATTCAGTGTAGTCCTTTACATTTATGTCTTTCTTCTTCACATTTTGGAGTTTCTTGAACACATTTATCTAATAGTCTACAAACATGAATTTGGATTTGATTTTTGACATCATTCTATTCCATGACTTAATTTTCTCTTCTTTTTTTTTTTTTCTTTTTTTCTTTTGGATACTATCCCACCAAAGAGATGTATGTCTCTTCAACCTTGTATACGCAAAATTGATCTTCTTGTTTTCAACTATTCCTTTAAATATAAAATACTTATTTATTGCGGCTACACAATTTACCAATTCTTCAATATTTAGACTGCCTTCATATACTAGAACCTCCAATTTAGACTTAGAACTTATTCTTATGATTACTTTCAAAAATCTTTCTTTCATTCTTTTTCTTCTTCTTCTACAAATTGTGAATATTTTTAGATTAATGTCTCAAATCACACTCTATAATCCATCATTATGAAGAGAATAGAGTGTAATCCATCATACAATGTGATCCAAAACATCGATCTAAAAATATTCACAAAATATGTCTGAAAATACTCATTACATTCTAAAATCATTATAAAATACTATTATTCTTAATATATATAAACATTTAAAAAAATTATATATATATATATATATATACACTTTTCCAAGTAGCATGGGCGGTCAAATCTCATCTGTGAATGCAAAGGTTAAATCAGACAGATATTCGACCAGGTTATGTACTTGTCCTAACAATACAAAAACTAACATTGTCAAGGAAATGTCAGACCTCTGCCAAAACTCTGCGCACATACTCGAAAATGGAAAGGCCGATCCAAATTAAAGTTGCGCATGACTTACTTGTCTCCATCCACATTCGCAGCGAGTGCATATTTTAAGATTATGAAAAATATTGTTTTTTCCCATCCCATTGCTATGTGTGCCAACGAAATTCATCCATTTCTCATCTGAACGCCTTTTCCAAAGCACATGACAGTCGAGTGTTATAACTCAAATTAGTGGAATTCATTTCGACTGAACTAATGAATTAGTCTACTTGGGGGAACAAATTATCCACATATTACTTTTTTTTTTTTAATTGTTTTGAATCATGAATATAATTTTTGGTTTTAATTATGTAGTTCTGATTCAATATATATCAATTTATATTTTAAAAATTATTATTTAAATATTATAAATATTAAATAGAATATTTATAACAAATAGGTTTTTTGAATCATTATTTATGATATAGGGATATAAATTAATTGAAAATTATGTAATTGAATTCTAAAATCATATCTATAATATTACAAAATTTATTTCAATTATAATAAAATTTATTTCCATAATATTTATGATTATGATCATAATTTATAAAAATACATGAAAATAAAAAAATTGTAAATTTTTTATTCATTTTTGTTTCACAAACTATAATATATATTGAAAATTTCTTTTGTTATGCTGTTTAAGAATTTTATTTGTTTCTATTGATTTAAAAAAAGAGGTTATTACACTCCATTTTTATATATTAAGATCTTTTTTTACATATAATAAACATAATCAACTTAAATAAATCTTAACAAGATTAAAGACACGTTAATAATTATTTAATTTTATATATATTATTTTGAAAAAAAAAAAAAAAAAAAATTGTAGTAGAATTTATTTTTTTCTACAATATTTAAGAGTGTGATCATTATATTACAAAAATGCATTCAAATATTACTTAACCAAATAAACTATATTTGATATTCTTGTTTTTCAAACTATTCACATATTTGCACATATATATTTTTTTGTTATGTTGCTCACAACTTTTATTATTTTAAAAAAATTCTAAATTTGTTTCTTTAGAATTTTCACAAATTATAATAGTATTTACTTTCTTTTATAAGATTAGAAACTCATTATTATTATTAACAAACATATAAAAGAATTACGAAAATCAGAAAAAATTCATTTCTTTTTGTTTGACAAATTATATACATATTTTTTTTGTTGTTATGTCGCTCACAAACTTTATTATTTTAAAAAAATATATAAATTTGTTTCTTTAGAATTTTCTCCAATTATAATAGTATTTACTTTCTTTTATAAGATTAAAAACTCATAATCATTATTAACAAACATACAAAAGAATCATGAAAATCAGAAAATTTTCATTTCTTTTTGTTTGACAAATTATATACATATAATCGTATATAAATACTTTCTTTTATTATCTTGCTTATGACTTTAATTAAGTACAAATAATTTATATAAATTTTAAATCTATTAATTTAAAATTTATTCTCGTTACAATTAAATTTATTTTATTCTACAAAATCAAATACTCATAATCATTATTTACAAACATGTATGCTACAAGATCAAAAACATAAACATCATTTACAGACAGGCATGTCTATGAACTTTGAGAGACTCCATTTATTTGACAAACTATACATAATCATATATAGAAACCTACTTTTGTTGTGTTACTCGAGAGACTCCATTTGTTTTGTTTGTCAAACTATACACAATTGTATATAAAGACCTACTTCTTTTGTTGTTTTGTTCATGACCTTAATTTTAGCAGAATTTTAAAAAAGAAAAAAACGAAATAAATTTAATTTTAACAGAACTTACTAGTGATCATCATTCACAGGTGGGTATAAAGAACCATTAAAAACCACAGAAACTCCATTTATTCTTGTTAAACAAACTATATACACAACCATATATAATGACCTCCTTTGGCAGTCGTTCGCAACCATTGCTATTTACACATAAATCTATTATTTTGGAGTTTGTGGGACAATCATGACAAAATTTACTTTGTTTGACTCCTGATCATCATTGAATACCGAACCAGAGAAACTCGCGACCCTTATCACTTACATAGATATTAACAAACTTGCACTTCCCTGTGCCGTATTGAGCGACGGTGTGCATCTGTTCGTGCGGTTTCTTTGTTTTCTGTTACGCTTGAGGTCGATGACAACAACGCTAATATTGTCTGTGCTTCCTCGTGCAAGAGCCAGTTGGGTGAGAAGAGCAGCAGCCACAGCAACGCCACATTTATTTGTTCCTTTGAAGCAGCGAGGCTTGTAACCCGCCAGACATTTCCAAGCCACTTCGCATACGCATTCGTTTGAAACCACGTCCCACAGCCCATCGCTCGCCAGTACCAGAAACTCGTCCTCCTCTCTGCGTTCTGTGCATATCACCTCCGGCTCAGAAATCACATACTGTTTCAGAAATCTGTCCCCTGCAACAACCATTAAACAAAACAACATATTTATACCTGCGGATATTTAATGTTCCTCATTCCACACGACAATGACAGAGTTTTAAGAATATATATACCTAGAGCTCTGGACATGGCAAGGAAGCCACCGACACGGTAGCCGTTCCAGTATATGATTTGTCCTCCCGCTGCTTCTATGCGATCCATTTCGTCCTCTCGGTTAGCCTGCCTTTTTAACACAGATTAGTAAGTGTTTCTGTCGTAATTCAACTGATTGTAAACTGAGGAAAACAAAACAACGCTATTTCAAAAAAAATCGCTTCGCATTAAATTCAGACGAATCACTTTGTGATCATTTGAAAAAGGGACAGCTTTGCCTCCCCTGCACAGAACCGCCCTAGAGTCGCCGCAATTTGCCACAACGATCTGAGACGAGCTGACCAACGCCACAACGGCCGTGGAGCCGACGTTCTCCGGCGCGACCAGATCTTGGCAACATGTAGCATAAATATCAGCATTGTCATCGTAGCAACAGTTGCCGCTGGGACACAAACCTCCGACTGCGATGTCCATTTCGATGAAGCAATTTCTCATCACTTTTCCCCATTCATCATAATCCCTCCGGCCGTCGTCAAAGGGGGAGGGAGGCAGAGCCGTGAGTTCTTTCGCCAGCGCTAAGTGCAGACGCTCCTTGCAGAAGACTGAAACCTGAGTGCCGCCGTGGCCGTCGTACACCCCAAAGAAATGTAGAGCAGAAAAGGAAGACGAAGAGCCCTTGTAAAAGCCCGGAATGGCGGCCACTGTGTCCTCCATTTCGTCTCTGCTGCCGATAATAGACATCAATCCGTAGCGAGGGCACCAGTCGTTAGCCGCCATTGTAATACTCGTGTTCTCGCTGCGTGCGCGGCTGATATGAGTTTTATTTTTCATCATTGCTGCAGCAACTAATTTAGACTTGTTGCCCGACCCCTGCAGGTCGACCTCAGGGCCGAGTGCGGCCACTGCAACATCAGGAACATTTGATTCTTTTACAGTAGGCAATATGTTGCTGCTCTTAAGCAGGCTGCCTATTGCTCCAGCAGCTGGACTTGAAACCGACCTAACCAGCCTTATCTGAGAATTGAGATCATCTCCATCTTTTTTTATACATCCAACAAGCTTCTTGGCGGTATCAACATAAATATTATGAAGTATACCGTCTGGCATTGTTTTGACGCGTCTCATTTTTGGGGGATTTGCAGGGCTCTGTTCCAAAATTTTAAGAATACTGTCGATGGATGCATCCCGCGTTACCATTGCTTTAAAAACCTAATCTAAACTTCGAGAAGTTTTCCACGAGAAAAGTGTTTGCTCGGACAATCGAAATTTTGAGCGGTGGGGAATTTAATATTGAGGGGTAATCAGCCCGCCGTATCTTTGGAAGAAAGATATTGTAGACGGTGTGTAAACCGCCTCGCCGTGTTAGTTAAAAGGCGGCTGAAGCGCAGGCCCAAAGGACGTCACGCTTTTCAGTGACGCGTGTTAGCTGCCGTAGATACGTAATTCAGTTTAAGAATTCAAACGGGCAACTAGAAGGCGTCACGAAATAGCCATGGCCCATGACTCAGGCTGCCTGTAAATGCCTCCCGCCGCTGCCTCTTCATTCCATATAAGGGGCACTTCTCCCACACCTGTCGCTTGACGCGCGGTTAGCGAAGACAGGTCTTACGAATTTCGTGGCCCTTTGCAGTGCATGAGCAGGCCCGAGGCACTTCTTAATTTCATTATTTTTAAGGTAATTTTTGAACTTTTCTCAATATTTATTGGTGGTTTAAGTATGATGGGATTTTTTTTATTTTGGATTGAAAAGCATATTAACTATGATGGGATTTTTTCAATATACATAGTTAATACTATTTAACTTGTTTTTAAGGAGCACTATTCACAAATGATATGGAAGTTACATGATATATGAAGTGGGTTCTTTTGAGAAAGTTTTAGTTATAAGAATTGGTGTAAAATTTATAACAATAGGGAGTAAATCAAGAGCGACATTAAAGAAGATTGAGAGCAATGGAATTTTAGTAAGGAAGAGTGACAGAAATTTTAACAGTAAATCTGTGGTTAGTAGTGTTTGTGATGGTTGAGGCTTGTTATAGTTGTGGCTACAGCTTCATTCCCCTTTTTCTTGTTTGAATTATACAGCCCCTGGGATATATGCAACTAGTGGTTTGATGAAGCAAGGCCCTATTCTTTCCTTTAAGGACATTGCTCACCCTAGGGCTCCTCCAACAAAAACTTCTCCCTCCATTTTTTCCATTCCGTACATTGTGGAGAGATTGGATGTTTTACCAACCAGGGTAAATTTTAAGAGCCCCTATCAGAAAACCTATTGGAATTTTTTGGCAAATTTATAGAAAACTATTTCACAGGCATGGCGAATTCGATATGCATGGTGGGGAATCCACTAAGAGGAGAGTAAGGACAAAGAAGATTCAAGGTTTCAAAATTTTTTTTCCTTACTACTATTCGGTGACACCAAAAAAGGAACACCAAATGGTGATGTCAGATGGTGCCATTAATGGTGCCACCAAATGGTGTTGTCAGACGATGCTACCAAACAATGATGTTAAAAGGTGATGTCGAATGGGATTGTCAGATGGCACACTCTACCAGTGTTGTCAGACGGCACTGCTGCCTTGGAGCTGTCAACCGATGTGGTTGGCCGGCGTAAAAGTTATTCGATTGCATGTTGCTTGTTTAGCACAACTGGGAAACCCATATTGTTGGTATATTAGTCGATGCAACTGTTTGACTTAATAGCCGCGATTGTCACCCTTCGCTTATAAATACCCCCCTTTGCCCTCATTTTAACCATTTTGTAGAATCATTTTCTCATCCCCCCTCATATTTTCTATAGTGATTACCCTACTATATGCACACCATCCACACAATGATTTACATACTCCCGCAGCCCGCCACATTCACCTATTCCAACACCATGCATTCGACAAGGAAATACGCTTTCAAGAATTTGTTATACCCAAATATTTTGAAGCTATTACAACATCTAGATGCATTCAACGATTCAATTTCCATATGTAGCTTTGGTGGCCTATTGCAGATCCCATAATACGAAATTGACACTGACTTGATGAAATCGCTAATGTCTTGTTATGACACTAGTGAGATGAAGTTCAAAGTGAGAATTGGCTTTAGATTAATCCCCTTTAGTACCTCGGCTACAAATATCCATAATTTGACAGGGCTTCCATTCCACAATGTCAACCTTGTAACTCCAAAAATAATGTTGACTGATGATGACAAGAAATATTTGGAGTCTACTTTTAACTTGCAGATTAGTCAAACCAATATGTATATTTATTTTTAATATTTGAAATTTAAGTTTTTGTAATTTGTTGTCCATTTCACTAATTCATTCAAATTAAAAAAAATTCTTTAATTTGTCAACATTTTCCCTCATTCATAATTTCTTGATTTTGTTTTAGATAGTTGGAAAAGGGTCCTCCATGTTGATGACATATCTAACCCATTTCTTAAAGTAATGGTTCAATTTTTCCTTGCAATAATAGTGTTACAAGGAAGACCAAAAGACATTCCCTTTTGGGTTGTTTACATGCTTTGTACTCTTTCGGGTTTGAGATATGACTGGTGTACATTAATTTCTTATAAGACCATGTTAGAATTGAATTATGCTTGTACCAATCCTAGTTCTACAATTTTTTGTTCCAATTTTATTCTAGCATTATACTATTAGGCTTTATATGACCTTCAGAAAACATCAATTTCAACTAAGCTGCATCCAAAAATGAGCACAAATGTTTTGTCTATTGATGAGTAGGAGGTTAGTTTTACCATTCAAATGAATCACCTGAATGATTTACTTTATAAATTGTTACAAATTTGAAGCTTAATATTTCTTTATTTGTTACAAGTAAGATTTCATGCCTCTATGACATGAAAACAAGTTGCTTCAAAAGTGCATCATGCCCCTAAAGGATCTAGAGATTCTAAATCTACAGAATCATCCTTCCATTCCTTTCGTATTTCAAAACATCCAAGAGTTTCTTCTAGATCATCTCCACATCCAAGTTTCATATTTAGAAATATCAATAATAAATGCATAATGAAATTTTAACTTTCAATTTTGCATTATCTTATTTATTTATTTAATTTTATCAACTGAATCAGAATCGATTGAGGTTGGCCTTGAACAACCTCAGCAAACCCCAACATTTCATCTGTTAGTATTTTCTCAACCATCTGTTTAAGGTATTTTACATGCCATGTTTTGGTTTTTTAGTTGAAGTTTCTTAGATTATAGATTTTATTTACTATAAGATTGCCTATTGCAGCTCAAACCACTCCCGTCACTCTGAATATAACACATAGATTGGACGACATACTCTTTCCAACTACAATTACTAAATCTTTAATTTTATATTAGCATTGAGTTTTGTTTTTTAAATTGACAATTATTTTTAGTATAATTTATTTTTGTAGGGAACCCTCAATCTCTGAGGAAAAGTATGTCATCACCACCAACACCAAACTCAAATCACATAAGGGGAAGAATATTTCATTTCCATCACCTAGCAGAGGAACTAAAATTGTCGGATTCTATCTTCTCAAATTTCTCTATCATAGGTTTCTCCAATGCATAGAGATTAACCTATTTACAATAAATTGATCTTGATGATAAATATCTGGGGATTGACAGTGGAGAACCCATTGGTACTGATTTCAATCCCTGTGATTTTATTTAGGGCCTAGAGGTAACGGCTCCAAAGGAACCTTATACCTCTTCACTCCCCACCCACTAGCTAATGTTGACTTGTCTATCAATGACATGACTACTTTTCCATTAACCAATTTATTATCAAAAAGTATTGTATCCTAAATTTTAGATTTAACTCTTATTACTATTTTTAGTAATAAAAACCTAAAATCCAAACATATCAACAGGAGGGGATAAAAGATATAATCAAATTGTTAGAGGGAATCTTACCATCACTTTACCTCTTTATAACTCCTCTCCAAGATTGTCAAACAGATGCTTGATACCAAAATTGAAGGATGTTGGATTGCTTGCTTGATATATGATAATGGCTTCCAATAAACAATTGTGTTTGATAGTGGTTGTTGATGGATGTAAGAAGGATGATAATATCAGAAAGATAACAAGAAGGCTCTAAGTTTTTAATTTATTTTCATGGAGGGAGTGAGCTTAATTATATAGGAGATGGAGGGAGAAATCAATGGCTCAAATTTAATTCTAAGACAATGAAATCAATGGCTAGGATATTTCCAAATAATTTAAAATTTCTTGGAAATTTATAGAATGGAAAATTCTAAAGGAGAAAGGGTTAAAATGGAGGAGATTTCTAGAATCCTCCACTTCTATAAATCTCTTATCAAGATTTAGGAGTTTAGGAATAACTAAGAATAGGTTGGTAGATGGGTAGGTAGAATAAATTGTATTTTTAAATTGGCAAGTGGCTTAGGGAGTAGGTTAGTGGGTAAATGGATTTTATTAGGGGACTAATGAAGGGATTATTTGGTCATGGGATGTAGTAAGGTTTGTAGGATGTAGGAAATGGGATCTGAGACAATGGGGCATTAGTTAAACTAGCTAAGAAATGTAGTTATAGATTAAATTAGCAGAATTAGTATAATTAGCTAGGTGAATGGATTTTAGTGCATACATTTTGCTCCTCTTTGAAAGGGAATTGCGAGTGCACATGATAAGAGGAGTAATGGTGTTTAAAATAAGAACCATAATCATGTGGAATCATTTGAGATGTTGTCATAAATGAGTCAATAGGATATGATGCCCCCTCGAGGGAGCATGCAAGGATAACCAACCTTGATGGTCACTCAAACAAAAATCCTAGGAGTGGGATAATACTAGGATGATAAAATGGGGTTGGGATGCCCCAAATAATAGCTATGGTTAAGTTTCCCAAAGGGAGGATAAAGTGGCTTAGTTGTGATGGGTTCTAGACAAATGATTGATGTTTATAAAATGATTTGATTGATGAGACAAAATTGATGTGACGGGTATAAGCTGATGATAAATCCCATAGCAAGAACACATGCTAAGGAAGGCTTGAAGATTGATAAAGGAGATAAAAGTTGTTTATTAATGATAGGGAGCCAATTTACATATGATTCGTAGCTTAAAAGTATCGAGTGACTAGTCCGATGATGGAATGAGGATGAGGAGTAAATGGTGGACAACTATCTCTGGGGGGAAATTTGGGACTAGGTGTTACCTGCATAGTCTTTGGAGACCTCAAGATGATGTAGTTCTAATGTGGGATTAAGATTGGATAGTGGGGGAATGAAAAGAGCATACCATAGATGACTTTTAGGAATGATGAGGGATGACTGATTGGGATTTTGATAAGATTGGATGCAGGATTTATGGGCAAAAGGTTGTTAGGGTGTAGGGGCTAAAAGAGGTAGGATCAAAAATGACAAAAGAGTAAAAATAGGGTCATTTGAACTTTTTGTCTTTTTTGAATTTAAATTTGGGCTAAAAACATGACTGGCTTCCCTTAGCATCCCATCATGGTGAATGAGTGCAAGAGTTCTAGAGAGTGGTGTAGGCTAGACCACTGGTGAGTAATAACCCCTATGCTTTGTGTTTTTGTGAATTTTTTTGGATTTTGAGTAGAAAAGGATGTCATCTAGGTTGCTAGGGCAATTTCCCTCAGTCACGACATTGCCATCATGACTTACAACTTTGATAGGAAGAAGCAATAATGCAATACCATGAGTCTAGATCTACAATATTACAATACCGCAACTATAGACTCATGGTTTTGCAATATCACAAATTATGGAATCGTAGTTTTGCCTAACCATGTGGTTAGGAAAAATTGTAGGTCACAAAGGGTGGTTTTGTCAAAATCATGACTTAGGGAAAGATCATGATTTGTAATTTTTCCATCTTTGGAAAAAGTAGTTAAGTGATGGAGATAAGCTAGGGGGTGGTTGGTTAGGTAATGTTAGAAGGTTGAAGGGTTGGTTAGGCAAGTGGTTAGATTGGCTTAGAGATGATTTAGTTAATATTTAGAGGTGGTTTAGGGAATAGTTAGAGGTAATTTGGATATTGTTAGATATAGTGAGTGGATGTTGTGGTTAGGTTTAGGTAAGGTAGGTTTAATTAGTTATTAGGTAAATGGTTAAGATGGAGGGTAAGCAGGAAGGTGTAAGTGAGCTTGGTTTAGGATATGAGATTAGAATAGATGGAGGTGTAGAGGGATGAGGATAAAGGGTGGATAGTGGATTAGTGTAAGTTTATGGGCATGAATAATAGGTTTAGAATTAGTTGGTATAGGTGAAAGGTGGGAAAGAAATTCAAGTTAAAGATAGGGGAGTTAGTTTGTGATGAAAGTAATGATAGGTGGGAAGTGATTGGTGTAGGAGGACTTAGGTGTGTTGGCTTCACAAATTTAATTATCATAGGTGTTATACGAGATGCACATGTTGATTTATGTTGAGTATGGGGCGTTAGAGCTAGTGGGACTTCACTACATTATGATGATGTTAGTGGTGCATATTGACTAGGCTCTAATCACATCGTTGGTGGAATGATGGCATTTAGAGACTAGCACATTCCACTTTGTGACCAGGGAGATGATATTGATGTTAGAAGATGTATACCAAATTTTCCATCTACCAATGTTAGGAGATAAGATCTAATAAAGATCCCACACACTAGATGTGACACTATAGAGATTGGCAGGAGGATTTTAGGTGGGATTTTGGGACAAATAAATATATATAGATAGAGTCTCCAAGAGAATACCATTGATCACCTAATCCTTGTGGTTATGTCTCTTTTAATTATCATACTCCTACCAGATAACAGTGGGCAATGGTTCCATCTAGGCCTAGGAGATGTAGTAGACATGGTTCAAGATTTTTAGAGTGTTTGCCTGGGGGCTAGTGGTATTGGCCCATCTATATCATGAGATTCACCTAGGATCATATAGGGGATCAACTAGCCTAGGTCCATCCCTATTATTATAGATCTAAAGCTGGGAGCACATTGCATCTAGAAACTACTTTAGACTCGAGTAGCTAGGGAGGCACACCAACCCATGGTATTTCGGTGGTATATTTTACTTGGAGTGTAGAGGGGCCATGTTGGGAAGATGAAATTCTATCAAGATGCATTCGATAGTATATGTCTCGAACACATCACATGGATTCCCTACAGGAGCTTACAGTTCAGTTGGGATGATGAGGTAGTGGTGAATCAGTACATGTTGATTGAGTGCTATCTAACTAGACATAAGGATATTATTATAGAGTGGTACATGCTTGATAGAGTACAAAAGCAACTTAGATTCATTTAAAACATACCCAAGGAGGAGCACTTGTTTTCTCAGAGTAAGAGGGAGAGGGTACAATGGGGGAGACTAATGGATAGAACCTAGGCATGTATAAACTATGAGAGTATTACCCTAGTGCTATGGGATTTTTAAATGCCTATCCTTGATCTAGGAGTTACAGTAGCATATACAACATGGTGGATGCTGAGGATCCCATTAAGATTACTTTGACCCAGGGTTATGGTTAGGAGAGGGGTTGTGAGGAGAGTGATCTAGGTGTAGGACATATTATAGAGGAGGATGATGCTAGAACCCACATAGGATGGCCAAGATGGATAGGGGGATGGAGATGTTATGGACATAGATGGAGGTGATGGGGGCTAGGCAACAACTATAAGGCAGGTTGGGCCTTAGATTCAGGCATAGGTATAGGTTGGCACATAGACTAGAGGTAGTGGTGGTGGAGATAGTGTAAGGCCTTCACAACAACCTTTGTCAAAGAGTGAGAGGTCTATACTTTCATGACTTTAGATAGAGATTTAGGATCAATTTGTAAAGATTATCAAGATTAATTAGGAGAGGGATCAGTTATCAGCACAGTTGTAAGCCCAGATGGCATAGAGAGATGGGCATTTGGCCTTGGTACAAGCATAAGTGATTGGGTTACAAGGGTAGGTTGCTAAATTACAAACATAAATAGCCACATTGTAGGGCCAAATTGAAAGTTGTGATGCATAAATTACAGGGTATCAAGGCCAAATCACTTAGATGTAAGTACAAATTTAGACTTTGATACGGGAGGTAGAGAAGGTTGAGAAGGCCAAGGAGGAGGATGACTTGGTGATGAGTGAGCATAGGATGGCTAATGTGATGAATAAAATTATGAGATTAAACCATGAGGCCCAGTATTATAGGATACTATATGAGACAACAATGCCAACTGAGTGGCATGCTCCTTCCTTTTGGTCTAGTTTTCCATATTCAGTGCTTTAGGCTACTAGAGGACCACTAGGGCCACTAGGGCCACTAGGACCACATCCATGATCAAGATATGATATATATAGAGTATTTTTGTATTGTATCACAATCTTGCCCCATGGGCCCATGTATTGTATCTATTTTTCTACATGCACTCCATGTGGACTATTTATATATTTTATATATACAATGAGATTTCAGAGGATGTGATGTGACGTGTTATATTTGTGTATTTATGATTATGGATCTTTTCATGATGTGATTAGATGGATGTGATGGATACATGATTTATCATTTATATGATGGGTTTATTTATGATATGATTAGATGTATGATAGTTAGATGTATGATGTTAGATGTGATGTTAGGTGCATTATGTTGATGACTTTATGTTATATGATGTTAGATGAGACAATGTGATGGATGTATATGCCTATGAGCTTGTGGAATTGATTTTTGTATGATTATGTGATGATTAATTGATGATGTATATGACTTAGATAGATGGGAGATGATTATGGTGTAATGTTTTGAGATATATTTATTGTCATATGTTTATTTTAATGTGGGATGCAATATGGATTGATTTATATGTTGATAATGATGTAATGTGATTACTATAGGATCATGGTAAATGATGTATTGAAATGTGATATACTATGTGAATGTTTAGCTAGATGTCATATGGTGTGATGAGATGGTATGAGATTAGATAGATGTATGGAATAATGGTAATGGGAAATATAAATTAATGTGTTAATAAAAATATTAATCCCCTTTTAATTCATTATGTCTCACAATGTGGGTTTAGGGTAGGAATCCTCCTACACCATGGAGGTAGGATAATGATGGGCTAAGAGATAATTAGGTTTTAGACGGGATGGTGATATTATTGGCCTACCATGGAATAGGACTCATTGCAGTATGTGCGAAAATGTGTATCTTGTCAAAAACATGGTAATCTAATCCATGCACCCACACAAGAATTACAACCTATAATGATTCCATGGCCATTCTCTATATGGGGACTTGATTTTATTGGCAAGATAAATCCTACATCCTTTGATGGTCACAATTTTATCATCACAATAATGAATTATTTCACTAAATGGGTAGAAGCAATGTCACTTACCTATACTACAGGTCTCTAAATTTCTAAATTCATCTTCTATGAGATCATTTTTGCTTTGGCATCCCTACCAACATCATATCTGATGATGGCAGGTCATTCAAAAATCAAGAAGTTGAGGTTTTCTGCCAATGATATCACATCAAGAAACATTTTTATTCTCCTTACTACCCTCAAGGGAATGGACAAGTTGAATCAAGAAACAAGACCCTTATCAAGATTCTTAAGAAAATAGTTAATCAAGTAGGTAGGAATTGACACCTACAATTATATCCAACACTTTGGTCTTATTGAACAAGCATTTGAACACTTTCTAGGGCCACTTTCTAGTGAGGTGTTTTTACAAAAAAATGCTATTTTTTAAAGTTGAAAACTCATTATTATATTTGAAAAGATAATGTTATGTTTTTTAAAAAATAATTTAAAATGACAAATTTAAGTTTGAATTTGCAAAAATTAGTTTATTAAGTTTCAATTACTCTTGTTTTTCTTAGTTATGGTTCATTTATCATCTTACATGTATATTCTGAGATGATGTAGTTCAAAGAACATGGTGATGTGGACTGTAATTGTTTTTTTCTATGGATATGTGCTGAGCGTGAATTTGAATTTGAATTTTTTGATGATAAAAATTCATTATTTTGTTTAAAAGATAATGTTATGTTTTTTAAAAATAATTTAAAATGAAAATGTTAGTTTTGAATTTACAAAGATCAGTTTATTAACTTTCAATTACTCTTATTTTACTGAGTTATGGTTCGTTTATCATCTTACATGCATATTCTGAGATGATGTAGTTTAAATAACATGGTGATGTGGACTACAATTATTTTTATATGGATTTAGATTGATTATGAATTTGAATTTGATGTGATTTCATATTGTTCAATTATTATCATTTTATTAGATGATGGAAAAGTTGTAGTTATTATGGATGTAGATTCCACACAATAATTATGGTTTGTTTCTAGTCAATGGAAACTTGATTGGTCTATTTGAAAACTAAGTAAATAATTTATTTTATTTCATAAGCATTGAATCCAATTCAATGATGAAGTTTATTCCTAGGTTATTGTTCTACACTTGAATCTTCACGAGTTTAATTTTCTTTTCTTTTTAATTTGGTCATGTTGTTCAATAGGCTTGTCGTTTTTTATTGCCTTGGTATTTGACTTCAATAATCATATTTTCAAGTTAAAATTTAAGGTTAAAACTATTAATATGTGCTATAATATCAAATTCATGTTTTTTTAAAGTAATAAAAATATGTAGTTAACAATACAATCTTAGAAAAATACAAAAATATTATGACTTATTTGAAATTTTGAAGAACCAATTAAATAAAAGGGAAAGTTTCATGATGAGTGGGATAAATATTTAAAATGACAATGCTATCAACAATTTTAATGAATTAAATATTTGAATTTTTTTACAATATCAAAAATGATATGAAATTGGATTTTATAATATGTTAATTGCAATAAATATACAACTAAAACTTGGGTAGTGAGACAATCATACATAAACTTGCTCATCGTAAGTAACATTTGCATATGCCATGTCATTGGAATATTTAGTGTCAAAATTTACATCCTCTCTATCGGTCATTGTATTACTAGTTAATATTCTTTCAGTTAGAGAACTCTATGTTGCCAGAGATATTTCATAAGGAAACGTGTTCATATCATATTCTGAAACTTAAAATCTCAAATAAATTTCTAATTTTTTATACAATCTATTTCAAAGTTTTGAATTAATGAAAGATAATGCACTAAATATTATTTCATCTTCCATTGAGCCCAAAATCATTATTTGAAAAATTTTATATAATCATAAATATTCACTAATACTTTCTTGGAGGATGCTACTAGGATAGAGTTTCTATAGCCATGTAATTGCCCCATTTTCTATTGGTTCACTTACAAGGCGATATTGTTCAAACATTTTAATTCTGAAATATGTTGACTAAGATGTCAGTAAATCCTCTCCCAAAATACCTTTAATTTCAACTCCATTAACCTCTACAAATTTACTAAAATGCTTGACAAGAGAACCCTGGTATTTGTGAAATAAATTTCTAATTGGCTTTTGACATTATTACTATTCTAAAATATAGGATTCACAATTACCATGGCCTATAAAAAATCATCCCTTTGAAAATGATCTCTGATTTTAGCAGATAAGTTTTGTGAAATTATACTCAATTTCATCCATGTTTCAGATATAATAGTATCATATAGAATACATGGTACAGACAATCAGGGTTAATTTTAAGAAGACTTACTTGATAACCTATAGGAAATATTTGGCGAATCTAGGAAAATTTAAATCATAGCTATGGTGAATCCTCCATGGGTGATGGAAAATCTATGATGATTTTAAAGGAGTGAAAAAAAAGCAATTTCCTTTTTTTCATATAATCATTTGACTACACCAAAACATAGATTCCAAATGGAACCATCAAAAGGTTACACCAAACATGGATGAACTAAATGGTTGTACAGAGGAATTAAATGAATGATTGTCTTGAACAAATGTAACAAACAAGTACATCAAATGACAGAATAGAATAGTTTGCACTGAATGGAAAATTATAGATGGTTGTGATAAGTGGTAGACTAAGTAAACCATGTCGAATGGTGATGTCAGGCCAAGTTTCTAGGTGACCAGTGCGGTTGGTCTATTATCTAGTTGATTGATCACCTCCCTAGTCTTATAAATACACCCTCTATCCTCATTTTAAACATTTTTCAAATTAGATTTCTCATCCCCCTTCAGCCCCACCCATATAAATTCACCATGGTAATAAAATACATTTTGAAGAACTTTCTAAAAATGCCAAGCCCATATATTTTGAATATTATACAACAACTAGATGCATACAATACAATGATTGGATTTTAAAATTTAGTGTTGATGCTATGTTATATATTTACCTGGATATATCCTAGATAAATAGGAAGTTCACATTGTTCAAAGAGATATTTTTAAATATGAATATAAATCAAATTTACAATGGGTTTATAAGGGGAATTTAGATTCTATGTGTTAGGAGATGAGCAAGTATGACAGTTTTTCTTCTATAAGTATTGCCATTGTTTTAGATAAGTTGTTACAAACAAGATTAAATCAAGAAATGATCAAGCTACCTAGAGTAACCAATGTCATGATTCCATTATATAACACAACAATTTATCCAGAATCATAAGACCTATCCAAAAAAATGGTCGAGAATGTTTTTAGAAGATATGGGGCACGATTTAGATGATAGGGATAATGAACAATAAGATATGGAAATTAAACATGTCAAAAGTCATCCACATTTGCTAAAGGTCCTTTATATTGATAAATATACTACAAGTATGGAACAATGATCATTGAATGAAAAACATGAAACCCTTGATGACATAAAAATTAAACTATTGTATGGAATTTAATATTAGCAACCACCATATAAAGAGCCAAACCAAGATGAAGAGTTTACAGAGAACTCTCAGTACATGAAAATATTCAATCAATGGGTATTTAAATTGATGTATAAATCATCAAAAATGATCTTGGGAGAGAATTTTCTATAGGAAATTGATCTCATCCTCACAAATTCAATACCAAATACACTAGTGTTATGGCAAGCTTCAAGTCAACAAATCCATTATAGATTATATATGTGATGCACAGATTACAACTAAAGGTTAAATATGCTAAAAGTTTAAGGAATGTAAGATACCTTGTGTTGCAAGTTAGGGTTTGCTTTATTTCAACCCTTGATAGTGAGAATTGAGGATTTTATTATCTTTCATTCCCTAAACTTGCAACATATTAAACCTTCAGTTGTAATCTATGCATCGCAAATATAGTCTACAATGGATTTGTTGACTTGAGGCTTGTCACAACACTAATGTATTTGGTATTAAATTTGTCAAGATGAGATTTATTTCCTCTATAAAATTATCTCCCAATGTCATTTATGATGATTGATGCATCAACATAAATATCCATTAACTGAATATTTCCAAGTATTGAGAGTTCTCTCTAAATTCTTCATCTTGGTTTGGATCTCTATATGGTGATCGTTAATCCTTAATTCAATGCAACTGTTCAATATTTATATCATTAAAGGTTTCATATTTTTTATTGAATGACCATTATTCAATCCTTGTAGTATATTCATCAATATGAAGGACCTTTAGTAAATGTGGAAGATGTTTGACATGTTTAATTATCATCTCTTGTTATTTGTTATCCTTGTCATCTAAATTGCACCCCACATCTTCAAAATAGACATTATCAACCATTTTTTAGCTATATCATATATTTATAGATGAATTATAGTGTTATCCAATGGATCCATGACATGGTTACAATAGGTAGCTTGACTAGTTCCTAATTTAATATTTTTTTATCAACTTGTTTAAAACAAAGGCGATACTTACAAAAGAAGCACCATCATTTTTTCTAACTCCTAACACATGGAATCTAAATTCCCCTTATAAACCCCTTGTAAATTTGATTTATCTTCATATTTAGAATCCTCTCCTTTAACAACATGTGAACTTCCTATTTCTATAGGATAGCTAGGCAAATGTAAAGGTGCACATGCAGTGCTTTTTTCGTTATCCCCAATACCATTGAAAGTCACTTTGGTATCCTTCAAAAAGTGAGGTACATTTAATGGTTTTCTATGTTTCAAGGCTTAAACCTTGGTTTCCTTATTATTTTACACCTTGGTAGTGTTTGGGAATTTAGTCTTGAATTTTTATTTTGCTTTCTTCTGCCCATCCCCTTAACTCCTTTGAATGTTCTTGCAATTTTATTCAACATTGTCAATCAGTATGTCTTTTGACACTTCGGTTAGAAACTATCATGAGGTATTGTCATTCGACATTTTCATTCATATCCTTTGATTATCACTATTAATATTTGATATCATCATTTGGTTCCTTGATTTGGGTTCTACTAATTGACTTGTTTGATATCAGGGGCTAGGGTAGTTGTACTACATATATGTGGTTAATTGAAGGGTAATCTAATATATTATTATAAATGGTTGGTGATATAAACCCAAAAATAATTTATATTCCTATATTTTTGGTGATATGGACCCATCTACCAATCCTAAAAAATCACCGAACACAAAATTTAAAAATTAGAATATTCATGAATTAATGAATATTCATCGCTAAAATTTACCATGCAAGAAATTATTTAGTTTTGGGTCCCATAATATTAGGTATTCTATAAAAAGTGTTCATTGTTATCTCCTTGCCATTTATGATGACATAAAGATGATCATTGATATTCAATTTCAAATAGATTTAATTATTCTTAAAATCTATCAAAATTTGCCAACTTCTAAAAATAGGTTCCTAAAACTTTTCAATCAAAGTGTATAATATATCTATAGATTAACATACTCATTGCATCAACTATATGAAGTCAAAAAAATTAATCAATCTCTCCTAAGCATGTTTCATTAAAAAAATCATTTCTTTCAACATTAAGATAATTCCACATAATGTCAGTAATTTTTTCAAATCTATTAAATGGTACAACAAATATTTTGCCTTTTCAACTTATCTATGATATTTATACATAAAACTTACTAATGATGGATATTCTTCAAAAATTATACATGCATATTCATACATATAAATCCATCTTGTATCAACATCTTTCAGTAGTTTTTTTTTCCATCAATCACTCCTATTGTAAATTTTTAGAACTCTAAAAAAAAATTTGGAATGCTTGACATATAATCATGTAAATCATGAATGAACTCTTCTAATTCTATGACATTAACAAATTTTCTAACTATTTCATATGCAAGATTCATCTTATGAGACATGCAATGAATCATAATCATATATGGGGTAACTATTGTTTGTAGTCAAACACAAAGATCATTTCTTTACCCCCTACATAACTAATGCACCATCATCCCCAACACACACCAACTTTTTAGCTATTTCATAATCATACATCCCACCTTTAACTTTAAAATTAGATACAACCAATTTGTGAAGGTTTTCAACATTATAAATTTCTACCATTTAATGAATTTTTGATATATGAGGTTGCCTTGAATAGTTCTCAAAAATATAAACATGTGTACAAACCCAAGATATGTTATCAATTATTGTGACCTCATCAATGGACAGTGAGATGAACAATGAGTTTTGAAATTTTTATTTTAAAACCTTTGTTTCAACTATTAATAGACATTTTTTCCATTTCCCAATCATTTTTATCTAACCAATGTGATTGTGAAATATAAGAAAACCCATTATGTTGAAATAAAATCTTATAATCTAAAAAATCAGAAATAGGCCTACCCTTTTTTTTAAATGTGGTCTACAATAGAGAAATGTATATATTTCGTCTTTAGATGAGATTTCATAACTTTTCCAAATTAAGGATTGATTATTCCCCCTTTTTCAACAAGATGTTTTTTAACATTTCTTATCATTTTCATAATTGCTTGCATTTCTTACATCCATGCATTCTTTTGCATTTTTCCACACGTGTGTTCTTGTTGTCTATCCATTTATATGCTTCACTGGATCATGAATATTTTTTTACAATTTTTCTCAATCATGTCCAACTTAAGTTGCATTATATGTTCCTTTCCTAGTTTCTAGCTACATATTATACATCTAAATTTTGTTGGAGTATCATTGCCATTTTCAGGCTATATGGGTTCAATGAATGGAGATTTTTTTGCCCAATACACCTTAAGGACCTTCCAATTATCCATATACTTGTCTTTTTTTTGGAAATATTTATGAGTAGATTTTTTAGTTGAATTTGGTGTTTGATGAGAACTAACAATCTCATCTAGCAGTTGAGTTTCATGATCATTATTATTGGAAACCGAAGGAGAATCTTTGAGTGGTGTAATGTCATCATCGATATAATATTTAGGGGTGACATGTTATTCTGATTAGTTATTTTTTGTGAGATACAATCATGATTAATGAGGATTTCTACACGTAAAATTATTTTGATATTATTCAATAATTAGAATCAAATTCAATACAAACTTAAAAAGTAATAAGTACCTATATTTTGAGTGCATTGTGGTTGTGTGAGATTTTTTATTGGTTCTTTAAAATAAGATAATATGCTCCATTTTCTTGATAATTGGCCTATCCTTTTACCATTTATACCAGATGCCATGATGAGCAAGGATGTTATAGTTTAGTTTCAACTAGATCCTAGAATGCCACCATCTAGTTTCATACCATTTGATTGCATCCAAGATACTACCATCTAATTACATTCAGTTATTTTGTATCACAAATTCCACCTTTCAATTTAGTCAATCAATTACAGCATGTATTTTGGTGTTTATTTCTATCATTGAGTTATAGTATAGATGTTATCATTTGGTTTAATTGATTGATCATAGTAGTGTAGATTCTATCATTTAGTGTAGATGTTATCATTCATCTATATCTATTCAGTTGAAATGTAGATTCTATCATTTAGTTTCAACTTCTTTCCTATTGGGTGCTTGTTTCATATCATTGGGTGATTTATAAAATTATATTTTGATGGTTACCCATGGTAGTGTATGTACTCTGTGTGTGTGTGTGTGTGTGTGTGTGTGTGGTGAATTGAATGGTTAAATAAGAAATTATTATAAATGGTTGGTGAGTTAACCCCTATAATAATTGACATTATAAAATTTTAGGTGATTTGGACCTCTTTAACAACCCTAAAAAATTGGAATAGTTGTGAATTAATTGTCACTAAAATTTACCTTACTACTAGTAGTGGAAGTATCTCTTCCTAAGGTAACTGTTTTAATTTCTACATTTAAATATTATGTAGTTATTGATAGGTTAATGGTTCTAGCCTCAGTTATAAAAACTATATCATTGGATTTATGCTACCTAGACCAACAAATGTGAGATCTAGCTATGTTTTAAAGGGTTATTCATAGTTCATTTTATTGAACCTAAGGATTATCATAGAGTTTTTAAGGAGGGACCCTAGTTTTGGGGTAGAGATAGGTTATTTATTACTCCTTGGTTCATCTATTTTGATCACTCAACAATGATGGTATCCAAAATACTAGTTTGGGTTCGGCTCCTAAATGTCCTTATTCCCTTCTAACACCCTTTAGTTTGTGAAGAGATTAGAAACATGCTTGGAAGATTCATAAATATAGATGATGAGAAATCTAATCAAGGTTTTTTTACCTATCCTTGTATTTGTGTGGAGGTAGACCTTAACAAAGGTCTCCTAAATATAATTTAATTGAAACATGATAGCTTTCACTAGATCTAAATTTTAGATTATGAAAAATTTGCCTTTAGATGTCATTTTTGCCACCAAATTGACGATCTCTAGTGGGTATGTCCTCATGCAAGAAATCCTAAAAATAAAAAAAGACTAGTCTTCTCATCTTAAAGGCTGGTAGTTGTATGAGCATTCTCTTTCAAATGAGGTCATAAAAACATATAAATATGGCACAGGGAAGGAAGAAGGCATTGAGTTTATTGGATAAATGATTATAACATATTATTATTGAAAAAATACATATTCTCATAATATTATAGGTGGATGGCTCAAGAGATCACATGAATCTAAAACTTATGGATCTAATAAGGATCAACCCATGTTTGAACCTCAAAATAATCTTGCACTTTTTATGGTTATTGTTAGTCTGATGGATATTGGTAGGCCAAAGCATTGGACAGAGGTTAAAAATAAAAAAGGTAAAAGGGTCATATTGTGGATACAAGTTTTGGTCATCTTTGTTTTGTTTCTCTTTTTGGGTTTTTTTTATCTTGTGTTTTTTTGGCTCTACCTATCTAGCCTTTTGTAATCTTTTTTTCTTCCTAAGGCTTATATAGCTCAGTTTTGATTTTAGGTGTGACTTCTCCACCTATATTTTTTGTATGATTAACATTGTACTATATTACGTTTTATCAATAAAAATGTGTTTCTCAATAAATAAAAAATAACTACACCAAATATGTCGAGACATCAAAAAAAAAAGTTTTTTTTGGTCTTCTTCTACCAAAGGCATTATTTTGGATTATGCTTAGTCAATCACAATAGTGTGTACAGTGTTTTTTATTGTATGCAACTTATTTGTTTTTATTTCTAAGATTACAAGATTGTAGTGATTTTTTTTTCATGCAAATATTTTATCTTTCCTTATAATATTACATTCACTATTAAAATTTTCATGTACTTCTAACTTACATTGCTAAGTTTGAAATATGATAATATGCATGTAATAGATCCAAATTTATGAGTGTTGTATCATTTGAAAAATAAAATGATTAGACAAAATACATATGGCAACAAAAACCACGTCAAAGGGTAAAGGGAAAACCAAGATAATAAACTAATTGATTCAAGAAGCAACATTATCATATTAACAAAAACCATCACTTATTCAATAACAAACATGGCAGCAAAAACATTCCCATTGACCTTAGGACAATAAATAAATATATCTGTAATGATCCATGTTCCATCAATATCCTAAGATGATGAATACTTGAAGAATAATACATAACATAATTAAGATGAGATTGAAGAGGGTGTTTAAATATTGTGATCTTTTGTATACAAGAATGGTAGAACCATTCAAAAATTATTCTACATAAGCATTCTCAAATGTAGTAAATGCAAGACCATACCAACTATTGCAGAACCAAACATCCTACCACATGCAAATGAATGAAAAAATATACTTAATTATAAATATATTTGAATATATGATCACTAATATCAAAAAAAAAAAAAATTATAAAATGAGCCATGAAATGGAGTAGGAACTGCTAGACAAAAACAAAGATATGGAAAAAATACATTACCAATGCCATCTAAGTAGAGTAAGAGAAACATGAAAAAACCACAAATATGAGAATTTTTAGTCTCAACAAAGACAAAAAAGAGGATATATTTAAATTGAGTAATTATTTATAATTAAACATTAAGCACATTAATATTTTGATATAGTATATGTGTGTTTCAAGTACAAGGAAAAAATATGATAGGAAAAACCTTATGGTTGTGAAATTTTGAGATGTATCAATCTATGTGAAAACATGTCGATAAATATTCTCACCTTGAGTGCCTTTGTCACTTGAGAAAATATTTATAGATACCAACATCATGTGCATTCCACACAACTCCAAGATACATGTCATGTAGTTTCAAAGATGGCATTATCCTCTTCATCTGTTAGGTGCAAAGCAAATAAGTGTCAAGGGTTTATCCCCTACATTATTGAGTGGCATTTCATTTCCTAATGATAAAATTTTGGTTATCAATCTCAACACAGATTGATGCAACTATATATTCTATAGAATATAACCTTTATACATTATGTGAATCCTACATATCTTTATGCCAATTTGTGTTATGCACACAACCATTGCTTAGCATCAACCATTTGTGAAACACTTTTAAACATACCAAGAAACAATTTTGTTGCACAAAACCTCTAGATTTATTATCAATGACATGAACACTTCATGCCACATTTCACCATACTAGATGGAACTTGATGATTTGTATCATGCCAGAGAAGTTTATAGTATACAATGCATTTTATAGTCAAGATACATAACCATCATTAGTTGAATAGTCATAAAAAGAATCCAAAAAGGATCAAATTCCATAATAGTTTTGAATATTTCACTAAATTATAATCTAAGTATACATACATGTACCTATAGACACCCAAATTTGGCAAAAACCCCTTATTCCTATGTTTTATCCCCAATTCAACTTATTTGTAAAATGTTTACATTTTAATCTATTTCTAGAATTTCACTAAATCCACATAAGTATGTATTTGATCCATAGAGCTTAAAATAATTTTAGTGTTTATATAATAGGTATTTTTTTATACATAATAACTATATTCTATCCATTATCTAACACTGCCTCGA
This sequence comes from Torreya grandis, assembly GCA_037957365.1. Taxonomy (NCBI): domain Eukaryota; kingdom Viridiplantae; phylum Streptophyta; class Pinopsida; order Cupressales; family Taxaceae; genus Torreya; species Torreya grandis. The sequence continues at coordinate 367,432 of JARHVA010004929.1, read as the reverse complement.
AAATAGAAACTAACTTATCTCATATACAAACTCATACATGTACATGTTCATCTTGGACAAACTCATATGCATACATGTTTGTCTCTTTTAGCTTTTTTGGTTTGTATCTTTTATACCAATGGCCATGATCTTTAACCCTTACCATTTATATTTTTAAAATTGGAAGACGTGATTTATTCATCCAAAATCATTTCATAAATTCAAGTTCTTGCCAAGCCACTTGAGAGATTGGATAGATGAAAGATTAGTAGAATGATAAAAGATATAGATAAGGATGAGAACATTTAACACCCCACCATACCAACAATGAGACAAGATCCAATATTATCCATTCAGGTTGTGCTTAATTGAATCGAATCATATATATTTGTAACATTTATCAATCTTGGTCTTTATACAACATTCTTTATGCCAACGAATCATAATTAAAATTTAATATTTGCATTTATAAAGTATAGGGAAAATTAGGTTAAAACCCTTAATTGAGATATTCCATTCACGCACCATAATAAATATGTGTAGATATGATTCTAAGCATGTGAGATACATAATTTAAAATTATCCTACAATAGTTTACCAACTCTAGTACCTTCATTTTGTTTTGAAGTGTGAAAGCTAGGTTAAAGAGAATATTTATCCACACATCATATTCTTCCCTCACATCCATAAAGTGATGGTCAAAATCAGGGACACGTAGTAGTAGGCATCAAAAAACCCAAACTAAGAGACCTTACATATTTGCACCTAACACCATAATGACCAACCCTATGACAAAGGGATAAAACCAAAGCATTTGAACTTATCCACATTATAATTTTATATGTATAGGTATGTCCCAATTAAGTGCACCAATCCATAAAATTAAGAACTAGTTAAATGCAATCAACACAATTAGAATATAGATTCATGATTGATAAATAATTAGGGTGTGATGATATCCTAACCTCCTTGTCAATTCATTTACTTTGTTTTAACTTAAATCTGTGACACTTTGGAATGTTTTCATTATTTAGCATCTTTGATAGATATTAATTATGTATTTCAATTATTCATACGTATATTTATTTAATTAAAAACAATTGTACCCATATTTTGTCAAAACCAAAATTAGGGTAGATAGTACCATTGAAATATTAGATAGAAAGATATAATTTTATCTTGCCCCAAATATCTATCATTTACACAAAATTTTAATTATCCTTTCAAATCACATGGATCTTCAAATTTTCAAACTTAATGAACATTATACGCCATTGTAATTTACCTTATTTTTAATTATTGAATAAAAGTTTCACTATTTTTCCAATGCTTCTTCATTTAAATGTGTTTTTGTTTATTGTTATTATAGTTTCTAATTTCATGTTGTATAAGTCTTAAGTTACTAGATGATTTATAATGTTGTCCCTTCCACCGTCATCTTGTGCCCCATGGTGTGGATCATTCGTATCAAATAGATAACTCTCATATGCCTATAAACATGCAATTATAATAGCATAAAGAATGACTACCACTCAGTTATGTTTAATATTATCCAAAAAAATTCATAGCAAGAGAAATATGGTTGATGCCAAAAATAAAAAGAGCCATCCCTACATGTCTATAAATTCATTCGAAATTCCCTCAAGAAGAATTATATCAAAAATTTTATCCAATTCTATGAAATCATTGTATAAATTGGACCACCTATGCATCCATTGTTTCAACAACAAATCCATTTCATATTGTAAGTAAATCTTTACATCCTAGAGTTAAAATTTAAATTTCATGATACATCATTGGATAGTTGAATATAAGCCTAATTATTGGTTAATTACTTTAGTTACATAGAGAACATCATATTTGGAGTGTTGAAGATGTCTATTTTGGTCTCTTAATGATGGGAGACCTTTGGAACATAGTGAAATAAATACATGGATTCCATTTAGATAGGGATGTCATTTTTAGTGATATGAAGGAGAATAATTAACCCCTAGAGCATGTTAAGTATGAGTAAATTAATTTTAAAAGTTACACTAGCTTAACAATTAGTTAGTTGAAGAATATGCCAATGCGTTTCATGACTATAATGCCCATCTATGTAATGACTTGACAGAGGAATATAAACTATTAAATTATATCATAAAAATATCACCTTCTATTCCTATAAGGAAGGATTTATTATCTTATAACACTTTGAGAAAGGGTTACTACAACATCACCAAGATATAAGCCACGGAAAAAATGAAGAAACAATTTTATTCTTCATCTAACGCTACCTACAAGAGCAAGCTTATACACAAAACATCATCTAACCATTACATGTATAATAAAAATACTTATCACAAGAGAGAGGATCCTAAAACATTTTTGCAACGCCAAAATGATCCAACTATTTAATGTCTTTTTAATTGAGTTCATTAAAACTAATAAAATTAAATTATTTAAATTTGGATGCTAGAATATACAAATATGATCATGAAATACAATATGCTACATAATTTTATAGAACTAGAAACTTGATAAAAATAGTGAATAAGTCTAAAGATATGAAAAAATCACTAAATAAAATTTTATGTCGATTGTGTAGGTTGATTGTGACTAAAAATTGCTTGAAAGGACATGTGTATTGTGTCATGATAGAGTGCAAGAGTTCAATTTATGATTGGAAAGTCCATAGAAGGTGGATAATGTCATGCTTCAACCTTGTTTGTTGATTATGGTTGTGTCTTGGTTGAAAATGTGACTAATTTCTCAATTTTAGGTCTGTGAAACTTCTTGTGAGGGTTCCTTGATCAATCTAGTGTTCTAATATATTGCATAAAATACTTGAGAAACACAAAACCCTTATTCCTACATAAAAAACCAAATAGAAGATCAAATTCAAAGGGGGGAAATGGGTAATGGAAATTGCCAAGATATCCTCATAAAAAAATTTATAATCTGAGTGCTACCTACATAGCTCAAATGGGCCTCAGGCTAATGTAGTCCTCCCTCCTAAATGATTGTGTGATCTATAATTGTGCAATTATATTACTTTTAGATATAAAATTGACTGAAATGTTAGACACTAAATTCCCTTGACCTAAAACAAAAGATATTCAAACTTGGCCTATGTTTATTATAATGTATTAAAATTGAATTTGAAGAAATGGTGATCTTTTTCTTAGTGTGAAATAAACTTGCCATGTGATTACTAGATGCATTTAGAAAAGCCTTGATGTGCTTATATAAGGGAATATTTGGAATAGTTTTTATATGAAACCTTAAAAAAAGAATGGTAGAGTCATTTTGAAATTTTTGAATTTGAAAAAATAATTTTTATAGTGCATGGTACAAGGCCACACTAGTGGATCAGGTCACAGTGAGGCCCTTTTTGACCTAGCACAAACTTGTCAAAGAAGACTAGAGACTATTGGGACATGTGTGAAAGGAGTATATAAGTTGAAAAGGGATTAATATTACTAAAATATGGATGTTTGTATGATATTTTTTAGTGTTTAAAATACATTGAATTTATCTTATATATTCAAAGATAGACAAATGGTGAATAAACCAAGTAGGGTAAAGATGTCTAGAATAAACATTTCCAAACACTTAATGATTATTGTTATTTGTATATATTTTCCATAAATTTATTATACTTATGAAAGAAGTTTAAATTAATAGAGAAAGTGGATGTGAACCTAAGTGTGTATATACACTTTATATTTTGATGTGAAGATTGATTTTGCAAGATGCATTTAATGTAAACCTACAATAATGCCACTGAAATAGTTATTGTCCATATTTGAAAGTTAAAATATAAATATTGAATTTTTAATTTTTAAAAGAGTGAAATAAAAGTATGCACATCAAATAATATGAAAACTAATTTCCTTATAACTTGAAAGTGAAGTGTTCCCCACTTTGATGAAGTACTTGGAGAAATGTTGAATCTATGGCAAATTGAGAGTGATCTTGAGTCTCAATTTTAAAATATTTGAATGCTTTTGATTTGTAAACATTGTATGCTCCAACTCTCATTTTATATTGTAGTGTACTCTGTAAAATATTTGAAGGCATTGAACTACCAAATATGGCTATCTACATAGAAAATGTGAAACCATAGATGTTGAGTGTCACTGGACTCTAATGTGGCCCACTTGCAACATAAAATATGAATCACACCACTAAAAACATATCTATATTCTATTTTAAACTTTGAATTTTTTATAACTTTATAACTTTGAAAATTTTGAACATGAGAAATTTTGAAATTTTCATGTAGTACCTTGAACATGAATGAATGTCGTGCACCTTGTATTGTACTAAATTGATATTAAATTTGATATTAATTTTTTAAACTATTAAAATTGATAACTATTTGAATCTTTCAACTTATAACTATAGGAATGAGTGCACATGCATGTCATATAGTCCCATGATCTTGAAATTTTGAATCATGTTGTATTTTTTGAAACTACATAGTGCCATAAACTTGAAATTTTATTCATAAGGCTTGAATTCTTGAGACAAGCCCATTATGATGACCCTCTTTTTGAGATGAGAGACATGGATTTCAATTCACTTAGGTTAAAATAAGAATTATGGATTATGTAAAATATGTAATCATGTAGCATCACTTTAAATAATTGAATACAATTACATCATAGCATTGAATATAACAATAAATTATATATGAAGCATGTGTTAGATTGATATATCATTAAAGAACATAACCATCACCTGCATGATATGTATCATGGAACAAAATTAAGAGTATAGAGTAGGATTAATGCATGATATTAATTATGAAACCATATAAAGAAGCAATGAACATGAAATCAATACCATAAAATGTCATGTAATTTGCATATAATATCACACATAAGGCCCAAAATCCACATTTAAGGGACATGTGAATGTTGCATAAACACATAATGCCAAGACCCACATATAAATTACATAAGGATTCCATTAAATAAATAATTTATCATACAATTCCAAGGGTCACACATAATTAGTAAGCACGTTGTAATCTATCATGCAATAAAGTAATAAAAAAACATATAACAAATGAAACTAATTTATATCAACCATAGGTGTCCATGTTATTTTTAGAAAAAAAGTAACTTCATGTCACACAATGTAAACTATGGGTGATTATAAAAAAATTTATATGATATATAGTTATACATGGTAGAAAGGTTGTGTATAGATACTAAATGTTAAATTATTCATGGTGAACGAAGAGATGCCCCCAAATTAGCAAGGTTGTTTGGTAATAAGGGAAGCTTCACATCAAAACCATCAAAAAGTATATCATGTATCACACTCAACTACCTCTTGAAAAGTAATGTGTATTTAAAAATGAAATAATCTATCTATATTAAATAAAATAAATAACATATGGGAATAGATAAGCTAGAAATTATAAAAAATGCTCTTTAGGTTTTGATTTTGATTTTTTTGTTTTTTCTTAAATTATTTTTGTCTTATTTATCTTGTTTGAAAATATTGGATTTGAAAATATTTTAAAAGTGATAATAAGGATTCAAAAATAGAGGAAGTGCAATGGATTTGAACAATCCTAAATAAGGCATAAAAGCATTGTAGCGATAAGAAGGAAGGCAAGCCATATGCCCCCAATGTATGTGCAAATGAGTCATAACAATGTACCCTAAAATATTAAGATATATAATGATGTTCATGCCCCTAAAAGGGAAATATATAAATGTGATCATGTAAGTTCAAGGAAAGATATAACATAATAATTATGCAGTAGTAAACAATAACAAACATTAAAAGCATTTGTAAGATAATTTTTTTAGATTGTTCAAATTTATTTGAAAATTAAGAGGGCAAGTGCTCAAACTAAAAAATAAATCCAATGGTAAGAAAAATGCTTGGATAAGGGATATAATAAATAGCAATGTGTTAAAAAAAAATATGTACAAATGGAAGGTGTGCCACTATAATCCCAAGATATTATCAAGGGGATGCCTCTATGTAGACCTTGTATCATCAGGATTATACCAATATTTTTAACTCTTTTTAGTTTGTTTAGGGATAGATAATGGTTAATGGGTTAGAATATCCTAATCAAATGGATGAATAAAACTATCATAAAATAAGATAATTAAATTAATTTAGATAACACAATTTACTAAATCTGTAAAACTACCAAATATATAAAATACAATGTCAATTGATATTTTGAAAGTTGAAACACAAAGAATAGATAATAATTAGTTTGTTTCTAGATTCATAGGCATATTTTATATGTATAGATGTAGGAATAGGCATATTATGCTTAGGATCCCATTGTTAGATTATGGAAATATTAATTCTAGAGGGATGGACACTACTGTCTACTTATGCACACTACCATCAATGTTTCTATATGTGGCTTGACATTTATATCCTTTAAATAATATTCATTGTATTCAAAAGAGACTATCTAGACCTATTATGGGTTTTTGTCACCTTTTTGTTGATATGTTTGGATTATGTGCATAGTTTTTGTATGATTATATATACCTAAAACCCTATTTCTTCACCTTAGGTCCTGTCACCTTACCCAAAATGGGTTAGTGAGTTGATGAAGTCAAACTGACATGAAGGTCTGATTTGTTAATAAGCATTGCCTACATAGCAATACTCTAAGAAGAACCTTATACATATGTAGCTCTCCCCTAAGTGTGGCCTTGTATGTGAACAAGGGTGAAATATGCTATATGCAAGGACATGCAATGATATATCTTGTAATTTAAAAAATACTTCTCATGGGTTATTATGTGAATGTTTTAGACTTGTAATATGACTACTCCTATGATTGATATAAAAATGTGGAAGAATGGGGCAATATAACTCAATTTTGAAATTGATTGAATGGGCTTGAATAGCTGATTTCTTGGTAGTTTATAAATGAATAATGAGTAGGATTTGATTTATATTTATACACACATATTTTGAAAATATCTCAAAAAAGAGTTAGATAAGACAAATAGGATGACCTATATATTTTTAAATATTTTAAATTTGGATGAGTTTTGAGGTACAGACACTAGATAAGGCATTTAGATACTAGCGTTGAGGCTAGTGTCCCTATATGAAGGGTAGTGTTTGATAGGATAGAAAATTATTGATGGTCTATAATTAATAGTGAAGGATATAAATCATATTTTAAGCCATTTTTAGTGTACAATTTATCTTGGTCATCATAATGATAGGGTTAGACAATAAGATATGTATTTATGCACAATGAGATGGTGAATCCAAGATTTCTGGTAGCAGGAAGGTTTTAAACTAAAGGTTAGATCCCTAATTGGTTTTTGTTAGGTGTACAAGATGAAGATGTTATATATAATCAAATTTTAGTATATACATCCCCTATTTAATATATTAATGCATAAATATAAAATTACTAAGTTAAAAGAAGTAAATGCACACCTAGGTATGTACAACACACCTTGCCTTTGAGTTATCCCTAGTGAAGTTATCATTGATGTATGACCTATAAACAAGACCATATTATAGTATAAATCAATGCATGTAATTTGAAATTGAATAATTGAAATGCTTAAAAATTAAAAAGAGCAAGGGAGGAGTACACGTATGTGTCTATGTTTTAAGATCAATAATCCAAGAGAGGTTAGTTAGTTGTTAGATAATAAATCAAAATGACTTGAAGAGATAAATTTTCAATCCTAATCCCTAGGTTTAGTTATGTGACAATCAAATAAGAAATGTAAATTGAAAGAATAAAAACAACACTTTTACCTCTCTTGAAGATATGTTTGAAAATTGGTTTAAATACACTGAGATCAACTTGTAAATGTATAAGTCTTCATTCTTGCTCAAATACTTACATGGGGAACACTTCTTCTTGTCTACACTTGGTCTTAGATTTGGCTTGGCATGAGAGAGATTGATGAAGCTTCTTGGAATTATATTGTAGAGTAAGTTTGAACTAGGAATCTTGATGAAATGAGAGGTGTGAGGGTTATATTTTTAGATTCCCTAAATTGATATGAACTATTCATCTCATCTTAATATGTTAGGTTGAGGGTCAATACTTAAATCCATTGTTGCACCTTTGGTATTGTTAATATATGTTATTTAAGGCCTTTTTGGAGTATGGAAGGCATTTATGAAGGAAAGTGCAATAATATGTCCTCTTGAGTGGGAAAGAGGGGAAAAGTGTGTAAGAGGGGTGTAAGAGATGTAAGAATGTGTGTAAGTGGTAATGTCATAAGACACCTTACACAAAATCCACTCCATTCCATTGAATTTCCTGTATGACATCACCTATGTGAGGCAATAAATCCATTTTGATTTTTAATAAAATTAAAAATTCCAAATCCATGGAATTTCCTATCATAGGAATGATTAGGGTAATTAATCAAGATGATTAATTGGTAAATAGAATAAATGTAAAGCTTTTCCATTTTTATTTATCAATCAAGTATTCACTTGTTTATCATGCGAAGACACTTACAAAGGGTTGATTTAAATCAAGAGTACTAGATAATATAAATGATACAAGATGATCCATTTCCCTAATTATGGATGTATCATTATGATTTTGGGTTAAATTTATAGTTGTGCAAATAAATTTGGTTCAGTTAGATATTTATGGTTAAACTAAGATATAACTGTAGAAATCCATCCTAAATGCAGTTTAGACATGAAAGTGATTAAAATTAAGTGTATACATTTTCCCCCTTTTTGATAAGGTGTTGTGACACTAGGCATAGTAACATCTTTTCAAAGATTGAAAAATTCCTTAAGAATAAATTTTTATAATGCTTGAAGAATGATGTCTTTACTATTTTATATTTACAATTTTATGAGTCAGTAAACTCTTATTGATGCCCCAAAGGGTGCTTGATTGGCCCGAAATGCCTCTTTGAGGGACCAATTGGGGAAGAAGTTAAAATAGATGGGCCCTCAAAAAAGAGAGGAAGAATATAGAATGAAATAAATGATAGGCATGGCCCCAAAAAGGGTGGTTATGTTTTATCACAATAGGTTGAAAAGGTCCTGATTTTATTGGCCCCAAAAATGGTGAATTAACACATGTTGGAATTTGTTGGCCCTAAAAAGGGCAATAATGGATATGTATTTGTAATTGGCCCAAAGAGAGAAGTATTGGCTTGGTAGAATTGGTGTGGTCACAAAAAGGGTGGATTATCATAAATTAAACTTGGTTTAAATGGTCTTGGAATAAAGGAAAATGGTCTTGATTAAATTAGACCTAAAAAAGGCATTATTGGTCTAGTTTGGAATGTGGTTCAATATGAATTGATTTGGCTATGATTTGGCATATGGTAACTTAGTTTAATACGAAGTGGATTTGGATTTTAAATTGGCACATGGGTTGAATGCAAACTAGATTTGTAATTGGCCTTGGTAGACATTGAATGTTTAATTGGGTATGTCAGTGCAAATGTTTAAATAGACTAGTCCAATCAAAATTGGCTCATGTAAGTATCCAAATAGGAAAGGTGTGTGAGTCAAAAAAAATTATAAAAGAGGGAAAAAATCTTGGTACATCAAGGATTTCAATAAGTTGGACTTTGTTATGTTGGTTTGATTTGAAAATATGTAAAATTTGGATAGAAGTTGGCCTTAGACAATGTTTGATAAGCATTGGTGTTGATCATTTAACTTCAATTAAACTTGATGTAATTTGGAACGTTGATTAAATTTGAACTTGGAATAATGGTTGAGTGGAATTTGAATTTTGGAAAAGGTCTTATTGGATTTGATTTGGGTTGACATGGTCAACCGTGTTGGATTAGACTAGAATTATAATTTGGCATTTGAATTGGTATTGGAATTTAAACATTTGTCTTTGAAACGGTTTGAAAGTTGATAGTTTAGATTAGGAATAGGCCTTAGTTCAATTTTGGAAAACATGATGACATGTTTTGAACAAGAATTTGGAACTTTAGTCTTGGAATGATATTGGAAATTTGTATTAAGACTAGGCCTTGGTTCAAATTAGGCAGCCTAATGACATGGTTTGGACAAAAAAGATAGGTATTAGGATAAAGATTTAACATGCCACTTTGGTTTGAATTGGAATTTTGGTAGAGTAATGCCTCATTGTGTGTGCATAAAATGGTTTTTTGTAATGTCCTAAGTTAGTTTGATTTGGTCTCAAGTATAAACTAGGTTTTGACACAACAATATAATCATTACAAGGTGATTTTAATAACTGAAGTGGGTTTGCATCACATCCATTTAACATTTTGAAACATTTTCCTTGAGATAGGATTATAAAATTTAAATGTTCATTAAATAAATTATTACAATTATTGGTAGAGTTTTTAATCCTCCCCTTATCTTTCAAGGTTCATATGATAAAGGAAAACTTTGAGGGTTGTTACCTTTGCACCCCTACATCAATGAGTGATCCATGGAAATAGAGGCATCTAAGAATCAATCCAAGATTAGTATATTCACAAGAAGGTCCTATCCCTTCACTACCAATTCAGCCATAAGGATCTCAGTGAAGTGCTACCAAATTTGGGGTGTACTTACTATTTTACAATAGGATATCTAGATGGTCCCTATATACCTTGTAGTTTGTGAGTATAAATCTATCAATAAAGAGGTTAAAACTTGTTACTAATATTTATATTTGTGAGGGTACCACACATTGACCTAGGATATTGGGAATAACTCCTTGGGATCACTTTCCTCACATGACTTTGTGTAAGCACAAAGATAGGTCTTCACAATGGCAATGTTCCTCAATTTATATACCCCACTGAATATGTAAGGTTTGGTATGATTTTAGGATGTGACTTCCTAGGTCATCACACCAATAAATACTTGCAGTGAGGTGATGAAATCCACCCCATGAAGTCAAGTGAAAAATAAGGTAAAAGGTAAATAGGAACCCTTTGTATTTCTAAGTCACCCAAAATGGGAGAGCATATATACAAAAAGGAACCCCACAAGATAATAAATAAATCAAACAAACTTAAAATAAAGTAAATAAATTTGAAAAAGATCAAGTTTTGTTATGACACAAATTGAAGTGTGAATTCATTTTAATGCCTAAATAAAAATGTAAAATAGAATTGAATTGTTTGACTCAAAACATCAGTCTTTGGCCAAGGTCCTGCAACACAAAAAGATTAGTAATTTGAAACAAGTGGAAATTGAGCCAAAAGGAGCTTGAAATTTGATTTTAGTTAACTCTCGTCCTTAATATATAACATTTTCATGATTACATAGACTGATTTCACTACCAAACCTACTGATTTCACCTCTTCAACCTACAAACAAGAGACATAATAGTCAGAATAATTTTGCTACTATAGAGAATGATTTCATCATTGAATATGATGATTTCACCAAATAATCACATGATTTTTTAGTTTATACTTGTGCACAAATAACATAAAGGAAAAATAGTAGAACAATTTTTCTATTAGATTCCATAATTTTGTTATTAAATGCTTCAATTTCATAATTACATAAAAATAATCAAAACTAAAAATAATGAATAACCAATTTTACTATTCTTAAGTGGTTTCTCTACTTTTAGATGAAATTTTTTTGATTGTCAACATGATTTTGTTGCAGTCGACCATAGTTTGCTAAAAAAAATTGTGATTTTACAATTCCATAAAAAAGAGTGTTAAAATAGAAAGTATAAATGAACAATTTAATTTATCAAGATTGTAATTTCGCTATTATATAGAGAACAATGAACACAAAAAATATAATGAAAATGACTTCACTATTTCAAATTGATTTTGTTAATGCTAAAGATGATTTCACTGATAGATGTGACAATTTTGCTTCAGCTCCACATAATTTCACCAAAGATATTTTTTATTTTTATACTCTATATAAAAATAGTTTTAGGACAGAGAAATGTATAGGAATGATTTCACTACTGTGACTCATGATTTCAATGTTAAAGGCACCAATTTTGTAGTTTTTTTCCTGTGTAGAATAGGATAAAGGCACATAGAATGATTTCATTGCTGAGGGAAAAATTTTCACTAAAGATCTTATCGAATTCATAGTTACACAGTTATGAATTTGTCATTTTCTCTTGAATAGACTTTAATATTATTTTGAGGAAAAAAAGAGTAAATTATCTTATTTGGAAGGCTAATTCTAGTACTTAAAATATGAAAAATAATCTAGAATAGTTTATGGGGTGCATCCAATCATTGGGGTCCAACTGAGTGTGCCATTATGTAATATCAAGAATCTAAGAGAGGTTAGTCAATTGTTAGTAAAAACAATCAAAACAAATTGAAGACATAACTTCTCAATCCTAATACCTAAGTTGAGTTATGTGATAATCAAACAAGAAATACAAATTGGAAGAATAAAAAAAACAATTTTACCTCCTTTGAAGATATGTTTGAAAATTGGTTTAAAGAAGCTAAGTTTAGCTTGTAGATGTAGAAGTCTTCATCAATGCTTTAATCCTTGTGTGTGGATAACCCCTTCTTATCCACACTTGGTCTTGGATTTAACTTAGAATGTGTGTGTGTGTGTGTGTGTGTGTGTGTGTGTGTGTGTGTGTGTGTGTGTGTGTGTGTGTGTGTGTGTGTGAGAGAGAGAGAGAGAGAGATGAAGCTTCTTGGAATAATCCTACAAAGTAAGTTTACACTAGGAAACTTGATGAAATGAGAGGTGTGAGCGTTCTATTTATAGATTTCATGAATTAATATAGACCGTTCATCTCATATTAATATGGAGGGTTGAGGATAAATCCTAAAATCCATGATTACACCTTTAGAGTGTGTAAGATATGCCAGTTAAGGCCTTTTTGGAGTATAAAAGACATTTTGGAAGGAAAGTCCCATCATTTATGATCTTGAGTGTGTGAGAGGGGACGAGTGTTTAAGAGGTATATAAGAGATGTAATTGTGTGTAAGTGGCCATGTCATAATCCACCTTTCACACAATCCACTCCATTCCATTGACTTTCCCCTATGACATCATCTATGTGAGGCAATAATTCAATTTTGATTTTTAGGAAAATAGAAAATTCTAAATCCATATAATTTCTTATTAGAGCAATGATTAGAATAATTAATCAAGGTAATTAATTTATAATTATAATAAATATTAAACTTTTCCATGTTTCTTTGTCAATCAAGTATTCACTTGGTTGGCCTTTGAAGACACTTGCAAAGGGCTTAATTAACTCAATATCACTAGATAAGATAAATGATGCAAGATGTTTCATTGCCCCAATTAGGGATGTATCATTGTGATTTTGAGTTAAATTTAAAGTTGTGCATATAAATTTGGTCTATTTGTATATTTATAATTAAATTAAGATGAAATTGTGAAAAGTTATTCTGAATGCAGTTTAGACATATAAGTGGTTAAAATAAAGTGTATAAAGACAAAACCATGTTTCACCTTGGTAATTTACTTTGGTAAATATGATCCTTTATGAATAATTAGAGATAAGAGAGGTTCATAACTTTACCTTATAGATTTTAAGATGAAACTTGGAGGATAAGTATGCCCCCAATCTAGTGTAAGGATGAGTTGTGACATGACCATTGAGATCATTGAATCTAAATCACACAAGTCAAGTGAATATATCATAAATCTAAGTTAAATAGTATAACTATCACCCTAAAAAGGGGTAATAGAGTTAATGCATTGAGGTTTTTTAATTTCAATTGCACTACTCAAAGGAGCCAATTGCTATAGACAAGAAAGGCTCACGATTGTGCTTCTTGGTAAAAAATTTTGAATATGTATTTGTAATTTTTAGTGCACTTGCATGACATATGCACCTATAATATGTCTCAAGATGAAGTATCTATCGACATGTAATCTATGCTCTATAATTGTGTGTAATATCTATCACAAATCTAAATACCTCTATCCCAAACCCACAAAAAACATTAGTGCCAAATGTATAGGATCTGGCCCAAGTGTATATTTGAATCATGTAAACCATATCAAATTTGTCCAATTGTGTATGTGTGGAGCCATTTATTTATTACATTGCCCATTAATATTCTCCCTCTTTTGAGCTAAGGGGAGTGGAATTTGGTAGTTTCCTTACCTTAAAAGGATAAGATAAATATATTTTATGTGTATGAATCATGTATCATATAGGATTAGCATGTATAAGTAGATATATCAATGAAACTCATAGTATGTGATCACAACAAACCCTAATATGCATGGTATAGATCATGGAAATGTATATAAAGTAACAATACAAGTGCAAAAATAATTAAGCACACACACAAGAGCACCTAATGTCACAAAAGTTTTCTAAGGAGATTGAAAACAAGGGGCATGTTCAAATTTCTCACACTCAAAAGGAGGACATATTCAAATGTCTACACACAAAGAAATAACAATTGGTGGCATAGGAGCCTACAAGAAAGGAACATCTTTAAATGTTACCAATTGTAACAAAAAATAAGCACACACACACACAAGTGATAATGTGAATAAATTAAGTATAATCAACCAACATAAACATATCATAGTAGTCCCTACATATGTGTTAGTAAAATATGTCATGTAACATAGTAGATCAAGTATGTAATTTAAGATGTAAGCATGAGTATAGACATGTGTAAGAATTAATATATAATATCAACATGATAATATAAAAAGGATCATAAAACAATATAACCTATATCGATCATGATAAAATAGAATCAACATGTTCTTAATGTAGTGTGTTATGTGCAAAGAAAAAATGTACCACATATAAATGGGCTTGTATTTAATGAACCCAAAAACTATCAAGATAATAAAATTACCAATAGGCCAAGATCTAAAACAATAACTCAAAATTGATTTATATTTAATGACTTGAATAATTACAAACCCAAACCATGCTTAAATAATACTAAACTCATAATTTAGAGTTGATATGCAAAAATTTGAAAAAAAACTAAAATCTAAAAAAATGTCTATTTTTAGCAACTGCTATTTATAGTAAGTTTCAAATGCAAGTGTGTGTGGATCTAAAAATATCCCAAAATATCCTAAACACTAAAATTAACCTATGGGATGTAATTCAATTGAAGTTGACGTTTGGTCTTAAAAATATATAATTTCTAAAAATAGAAAATTTCCTAAAAAATCATTAAATATTAATTTTAGACCCTCAAATGATCATGTACGGCCTCCAAAAATATCTAAGTCAACTCTAAGTAGATATATGAGATCATGGCAGCATCTAACTTTTTAATATAGTCATTTTGACATGTGGAAGATCTCAAACAAAGCTATTGGTCAAAAGTTATGGCCTCCAGAAGATTGGCCTATTTTTTTTGCATCAGTATTAAGGATCAGGTGTATGCCTCTAAAATATTTATGAAACATATGTGTGTATATAAAATAAATTATATGTTATATACTAAAAAAGGTGAACAATATAGATGCCAAAGAGCTATTAAAATTGTGCATATTGAATAGTTTTTTTAATTTTTGATTTATTTAAATGTTTTTGTATTTTCTTGGTTTTTTGATATATATATATATATATATGATTTTCCTAATATTTGAAAGGAAAAGTCTAGCCTATGAACCCATCCAAGGGATTATCATAGAAGATATGAACTCAGAGTATGGTAAATCAAATTCATGATACTACCAAGGGGCATGTATAGGTGTCAGATCTAAAACTATATAATCTATTATACTATGCATATGTCTCAAAGGGCTCTATGGTCATGGATAGGCAATAAGAGTGATGGTTATTGGAACCCATCATTTAGTGTTATGTGGTTTCTTTGATGTAGCTTTAATTAGAACACTTTTATTGCCTTTATAAATTGGGTAGATCATGTAGGTGTAGATGAGGACTCCCTGGAGTTTACCATGTATCCCTAGTGCAATCGTATTCCAAGTATAGGCCACCTATGAAAGGGGATTGCCTATTGCTTACCCTTTCACGAATGATTAACATTAGAGAGTTTTATAATTAGCTATCTTGGAATAAATTTCTCTTTTTCAAGTGGATGTTCATATGGAATTCAATAAACTATAAATACCCTATTAGTATGAATGTATTTAGTATACCCATGCATTATGGAAGGTACCACACAGAGTTTATATAGCCAAAGTCATCCCAATAACATATCAAAGACTTTCATGCATGGTATAATGGAAAAGGTAGTGATCACGTGTTGGAAAAAATAGTAAAGGCAAATCAATTTCACTAATAGATTGTTAGTGTAGGTTTTTATTTTTCCGTATTATTTAATTAGAGAAATTATATATTTGTGCATACATGAAGTTTTCCTACATTCGTGGGATAGGCTAGCTTATGTGGAGATGTGTGTCATAGATGTGTCATAGGTTTCATAAGAATGTCATAAGTAACTCCTTTGACCAATTAATCCAGGTATGGGAGTTACTTCTCTATTCTTAACACCTTGTCACCACCTTTCATGGAGGAGTTACAGTGTATTCTTGGGGTGCTTTGACCACCATTTGTGGAGGAGTTACTTACTAGCTCTCCTATATGTATTATTCATTATGGCCATATCATGATAATAGAATATTGGCTTTTCTCCAAATTGTCTATGCAATTTTCTCTTGTTTGATTTCATTTACTTTAGCATTTTGTGGTATTCACTTGCTTCGTCCCATGCAACCACGACTCGTGCATCCTCGTTATTCGGACCTTGGCGAATCCTCCGATATGGTATCTAGAGATTTGTTAAGGCTTTTTTTTCTATGACATTTGAAATTTTTCAAGAGATATTGCTAGTTCTCCATACTCTTGTTCCTTTCATGGCTTGTTTGGTCTCTCCATATACATGCAGACGGGATTTTGCAAGATCCAATAATCTTGTTTCTATCAATTGAGTTGTATATTTTGTGTTTTAATCAGAATTGCAGGTTATCACATGCCTTTGCAATCTCTTAGTAGCTGATTCTACCTTTGCATGCCATTTTTTGGTTGTTGGGGTCATTTTTTTCCAGCTAAAGGCATCTATTTTACACTATATCTACATCTTCTATATATCAGCAAGAAAAATGCCTTTTGGGTTTTGTTCATAGACCAGAAAAACCATCTAGGTATCTTTCAATTTTTGTATACATTCTATATACTTTGTAGAAATGTGCTATGAAAGCTACAATAGGACCCCTCTCTGTTGTCAGTTGCAATTTTGAAGGCAGTTTTTAAATGCTCCGTCCTTGCTCATACGGACTCCTTTTCCCATAATTTTTTTTTATTTTAGCTATTTTTTCATGATCTATGCACTAGTGTAGATGTTTTCTGATTTTGATGCTAAGATTTTTCAGAAATAGTCAGTCATGACATTGCATAATTCTCATTTTGGGAACTTTGGAGGATCATAACTTTCACATAAGACCTCGTATCGAGACAATTCTTTTTTTGAAAGTGCATGATTTTTTGAGTAGATCATAGTGGTGCCATTTATTTCTCTAGATATTATGCCAAAGTTGTATTTTTAGCATATGCTATTCATGAGGGTTTTGTAATGCATTGAAATCAATACCACTTAGTATTTCTTGCTAGTGGCAGTTGTAAACGCACTAATATAAAGTGCTAAATCATATTTTTTTGGGGGGTTTCTTTTATTGAGTAATATTTGAGTTTTTTTAAAGCTTGTATATTCGATTGTCAAAGACGAAGGGTGAGGCCCGGGTTGGTAGGAGGCCAATTCCCCCTCAAAAAGACCTCCTTTGGATTTCTCGCTCTGTGCCAAGTCCAACAAGTGGTTGTAAGGACACTTTCTCTCTCAAAACAGGCATTTTTAAAATGTTTTAGTGCTATTTTTTTGCAAAAACACTACTTTATGGGAAATTGAATCTTTAATATCTTGCAAACGGTAGCTCAGATTCAGGTGCCATTTTTTGCAAAAGTGTTTGTATTTTAATTATCCATAGTGTAGGCTTGTTATTTTTTAAAAATGAACTAGTTTATGAAGTGCCTAAAATTTAGGTCTCTCGGAACGCATTTTCAACTGAGTCCGACATCATGTTTGCTTAAAGTGCTGCATTGATTTCTCTAAGATGCATTCTCAACTGATCCTAACATATTTTGAGCATGAACTGACATATTTGGGGGGGCTCAAAATTTTGGGGGGGTGTGATTGCTTTTCAGCACTTGCAATCTTTGCTTTCATTCTCTTTTCTACATAATTTCACAACTTGCAATCAACACAACTTCACCTAAATTTAGCTTAAAATGGATTATTTTCAACTTAAACCCCTAACACCCTTCAACTATCATGAATGAAAGGTTAAAATGTCAATCATTCTTAGAAGCAAAGGGTTGTATAGGAGCACCATGGGTACTGAAGTAGAACCCAGCACTGATGCTGAAAAGGTCAAGTGGTACAATCGTAGTGATGAAGCCTATGGATTACTGAGCTTGTCTGTGTCTCCAAAAAATTTATTCCATTTAGAATCCTCAAAGACTTTCAAAGACATATGGGACACCCTAGAAACCTTATTTGGGAAGCTTGATGAGATGAGAGGTTATGAGCTTGAAAATGAACTCATAAGTCTAAGTCCTAGCAACTTTGACAACCTACAGGACTTCTTCACTAAGTTTAAGCCCCTTAGATTGCAATTGAAAGAATGTGGGATAGAGAAGAAAGATGATCAACTCATTCTTTCTATTCTCGTAAAGTTAGGTCCAAGCTATTCAGTCTTTGTCTCCACTTTCCATGCCACAAAAAGTGCCCTTGGCACTACATGGAAAATGCCTTCTTTGGATTCATTCATTGCCGACTTGACTAGGGTGCAAGATAAGCTAATTCAAATGGGCACAATGAAGTCTACTCAACCCCAAGCTTTTATAGATGGAAATGGTAAGGATAAGACTTCAACAAAGGAGAAGAAGAAAAAGAACAAGGACCAAGAGAAGAAAGAAAACAACAATTTTGCCAAAAACAACACTGAGTCTTCCTCTTCCAATGCTAAACCTAAGAAGGAGAAGGTTAAGTGTGCCTATTTTAAAAAGATAAGGCATGATGAACACAAATACATGAAGAAACAAATAGATCACCTAACTCATCTTCTAGAGAAGCACAACATAGGTATTCTTGAGTCCATCAAGTAGAATTCATCTACCTAAGATTCTACTAAGTCAAAAGGCAAGGGTAAGGAGAAAGAAAAGGGCAAGGCCCTTATAGCTACAACAACTTCTACATCTTCATGGGTCATCGACTCAGGTGTTTCTCACCACATGGGCTCTTCCCTAGTTGAGTTTTTATTTTTAGAGCCTTGTAGCATGACTTCAATTAGTTTGGGTGATGACACATCAGTTTCCATTGTAGGGAGAGGGTCAGTTGAAATGGAAGGAAGAACATTCAATAATGTTCTAAGTGTTCCTTCTCTTTCAACTAATCTCTTATCAGTATACCAAATCACTCACATTGGTCAGGGCATGAGAGTTGAGTTTTCACCAAATTCAGTGGCTATCAAGGAGTTGCATAGTGATACTACAGTGGCAGTGTGTAGGGTAGATCACCAAGCAAGGTTATACACCTTCTCACATTTTGCACCAGATTCTTCTCCAATAGCATTGTTGACTCATTTAGATGGAGTTAGCAAATTATGGCATGAGTGGTTTGGCCACCTTAACTATCGCTACCTTGAACAACTTTGCAAAAATGACATGGTCATTGGCTTGCCTCGTGTCTAATTCTCAAAATGACTTTGCGAGGGGTGCTCCCTTGGGAAGCATCCCAAAGTAAAATTTGACAAAGGCAAAGCTTAGAGGGCTTCACAACCTTTGGAGTTAGTCCACAGTGATGTATCGGGACCCTTTCCCAAACCATCTTTCACAAGGGCCAAGTACATCCTCACTTTCATTGATGATTTCTCTAGGTACACTTGGATATATTTTCTCAAACAAAAATCTGAAGTGTTTGAAAATTTTCTAGACTTCAAGGCTCTTGTTGAGAAACAGAGTGAGAAATCCATCAAGGTTCTTCAAACTGATAATGGAGGGGAGTATGTCAGCAACAGGTTTGAGCAATTTTGCACCATAGAGGGGATTTGATTTATAGCACATAGTCACTTGTAGTCCTTCATAGAATGGGGTTATAGAATGTAAAAATAGGTTCTTGAAAGAGATGGGTAGCTATATGATTCACTCTAAATCCTTACCACCATAGTACTAGACTGAAGCCATCAATTGTGCTTGCTACATTCAAAACAAGGTTCCTCACAAAGCTTTGAAAGGGATAACACCCTTTGAAGCTTGGCATAAAAGGAAACTTGATGTTGAGCACCTTAGGGTTTTTAGATCCCTAGCCATGGCCTGCATACTGAAGAAGAAATGTAAAGCTATGGAATGATAGTCCAAGCCTTGCATCTTTGTAGGATATTTAGATGGTGTTAAGGGGTATCACCTTTTAGATCTAATCACTCATGAGTTGTTCATCAAGAGAAGTGTCCATTTTCAGGAGAGTCCTAGAGACTCAACACTTGGCACTTCTTCTCCCTCATCAAATCTACTTCTTCATGATGATTCCTCATCAAATTCAAATCAGTGACAACAGGTTCTTGAGCCAGAGACATCTTCTTCGAGTTCAGACAGTTAGGATAGTGATGCAGAGTCATCCACCTCTAGTCAGTCAGAGGATGAGGAGTTAGCACCTGACTCACCCAATTTTAGGCCACTTTGGGCTAGACAAACACTTGAGAGTGCTAACACTTGGGCAAGAGATCCCACAAATGATAGATGCACTAGGGGGATTATCAGAGAGATCTACATGCCTTCTTTGCTTCAGTTTTAGATCCATAGACTTTTCGAGAGGCATTAGGAGTACCTGAGTGGGATAGTGCTATAGAAGAAGAATATTCTTCCTTAATCAAAAATCAGACTTGGGACTTGACTTCACTTCCTAAAGGAAGGAAGATGGTTCGATGTAGGTGGATATATCAGACCAAGTTTGTAGTAGATGGGTCAGTTGATAAGTACAAGGCATGATTGGTTATCAAGGGTTTCTCACAGGTGGTAGGGATTGACTACTCAAAGACCTTTGCACCTATTTCAAAGATGAATTCTATCCAACTCACCTTAACTATTGCCATAGCACATGGTTGGGATGTGCACCAGATGGATGTGAAGAGTGTCTTTCTTCACGAAGACCTAGAGGAGGAGATCTACATGGAGCAGCCACCAAGATTTGTTCAAGATTCTTCCTTAGTATGTAGACTTAGGAAATCTATCTATGGCCTCAAATAGGCCCCTCAGTCATGGTACACCAAGATGGATTCCTTCCTTCTCATAGCAGGTTTCACTAGGTACCATTCTAATCCTAATGTCTAGTTTTTATAGCAGGATGACTCGCTCTTGATTCTGGTTCTTTATGTTGATGACCTTTTAATCACCAAGAGTTCTTCATCATCTATTATAGTAGTGAAGGCATCTCTCTAGGATAGATTTGACATGACAGACTTGGGTTTATTGCACTACTTCCTTGGCATCGAGATCTCACAGTCATATTCAAGGATTTCTCTTGCAAACCCTAAGTATGCTCTTGACTTATTGGCTTGGTTTCACATGGCTGATTGCAAGCCATCTCTGACTCCCTTTCTATTAGGAGTCAAGCTTGAGGCTAACTATTCTTCACCATTGGTTGATGCCACTCAGTATCGACAACTTATTGGTAGTCTCATCTACTTGACTCACACCAGGCCTAACATATCATATGCAGTGGGACTTGTCTCCAGATTTATGTAGGAACCTCATGAGCTACATTAGAAAGTAGATAAGAGGATCTTGCATTACATACAGGGTTCACATAAATATAGGATTCATTACAAATTTGGCATAGAGGTTGACTTGGTTAGATATACAGATTCAGATTGGGCTGGCGATTCATAGACTCGCAAGTCCACTTCTGGTTACAGTTTCTCTCTAGGTTCTGGTCCTATTAGTTAGTCTAGAAAGAAGCAAAATTCTATTGCTATATCATCCACAGAGTTAGAGTAAAGGGGAGATGTTAATGCAGCTAATAATGCTATTTGGCTTCAGGGGATACTTTCTAAGTTTGGCATTCCTATCAGGCAGCCCACCATCATTTATTGTGACAATCAGAGTACCATTCAAATTTGTAGGAATTTGGTTCAACACCAGCAGACCAAGCACATAGAGATTCACATGCATTTCATATTCAGGTCATTGACTTGATATTTTTCCAGTCTTTAAAGCAGGTTGTAGACATCTTCACCAAACCTTTCACCAAGAGCAAGTTCATTCATCTATGAGCTCTTCTTGGGGTGCAGTCCACATCTGCAGTAGCATCATCTTCGAGGGGGCCCACTAGCCTCTTCATTTCTTTTATGTCTCTCTTTTGGGGGGGAGTTTTTTCTTATGTTTTTTCTCTTTTTCTCTATCTTATGGGAGATTGCATGTGTACATGGGTACCTCATCAGGTCTAGTTGATGGGACCCATTTTATATTTCCACACTACCCACCTAAGCTATGCTTATGGGAGGTGTTAGTGTAGGTTTTTATTTTTCCCTATTATTTAATTAAGGAAATTATATATTTGTGCATACATGGATTTTTCCTACGTTCATGGGATAGGCTAGCTTATGTGGAGATGTGTGTCATAGATGTGTCATAGGTGTCATAATAATGTCATAAGTAACTCCTTTGATCGGCTATTTCAGGTATGGGAGTTACTTCTTTATTCTTATCACCTTGCCACCACCTTTTATGGAGGAGTTACAATCTATTCTTGGGGTGCTTTGACCACTATTTGTGGAGGAGTTACTTACTAGCTCTCCTATATGTATTCTTCATTATGGCCATCTCATGGTAATAGAATATTGGCTTTTCTCCAAATTGTCTATGCAATTGTCTCTTGTTTGATTTCATTTACTTTAGCATTTTATGGTACTCACTTTCTTCATCCCGTGTAACCATGACTCGTGCATCCTCATTATTCAAACCTTGGCAAATCCTCTAATATAGATTGTTGTGATGTCCCATCAAATACTCTAGCTATTTTTTTTGAAAGGTATAAATCATCACGTGTTTATCCCACATGTGTGAGTAACATCATGATACATATGTTCTTACTAGAATAATTATTGACCATAACATTTTGTATATGATGATGATCAAGGTATGCTCTTATAAAAAATGAGGGAAGATATGAATCATCATCCACAATTTCACTATCATCAAAAGTAATAGAGCTTATCTGAACCATTGGATGTATAGTGTGTGTAAGTTTCCAATAGTACCATCTAATGTGTGCCCATTATAAAGTGGAGGAGGATGTGCATTGTATGCCATTTTTAATTCCATATTTTTTTATAATGATCTTATAATGGATCTTTAAACATCTTTTAGTTTTAATGGTCACCAGGATGTGAACTTGAATCCTTTGGAAGATCATCAAAGGTAAGTTGTTGATTATCATAAGGTCTTGAATATTATGTAAGGTATAAAATATGTTTGTATAATACCTGACACTTTGGTGATAGTCAAAATATTCATTAACATCATATTATTCTGGTAGATTTCAACTCATATCAACCTCTATAGGAGGAGGGAGAGATAAGATATGACACTCCATAGGATTCTTAAGTAACAAAGCTGGAGAATTAAGTAATTGTGTAAATTATTTCTTAGGTGCCTTAGGTAAGATGAGTTGATTAGGTTGTTGTGACACTATATTAACTTTTTTTATTACATATTTAATCTTGTTCAATTAAATAAGTTTTATTTCATGATTTTAGACAATATGACATAAGTCATCAAAATATTTAAACTTCTTAAATATAATAGACTCATATAATAGTGCAAGCATGATTTTCTTAAATATGTCTTGAATCTATTTATCTACCATTAGTTTTTCCATTTTGGCTAACATTGTTTTATAGTTCAAAACATATTTTTTAATAGGTTCATTAGTTCCTTGTTTGATCTTAGCAATTTTTGCATATGACATCTTTTCAATGATGTTGATAGAGAAAAATTATATAAACTGATCCACTAGAGGTTTGAATGATTTCATTGATAGGATTCATAAATAATAGAACCATCTTAAATCATAGTTATTTAGTATCCTTAGAAATAATTTGGTCAAAATTTTATCATTTGAATTGTAATCAAGCATGTTGCATATAAATATTGAATATGTTGTTAAGGATCACCATTTCCATTACAAAATGTGAATTGGGTGTAATAAAAGTAGTTGGAAATGGGTGAAAATATATCTCAAGTACTAGAGGATTATGTAATGCATTTTTTAAAGCAATAACATGAGTTTATTTCAGAGCATTTTATTCAATATTGGTAAACTTAGCTTACAAATCTTTAATAACTTGGAGAAGAATTTATACAGTGGACCTATTAGGATTTAGGTTTTAGATATGAGAAGCCACCAAAGGGGATGAAAACACTACCTATGTTAATGTAGGGATTAAAATAAATAATTGAGTTGAAGCATTAATTATTATCATAGAGGAGGTAACAAGAGTATTACCATCTAAGGGCTCACCATTACTAGATGTGGATGCACTAGCCTTAACATGTTTATTGATTTTTCATTTTGTAACATGTAAGAATGCATTAATTAATTCCTTATTTTCAATTAGATGATTTATTAAGGATTATTTATCTTCTATTTTGAAATTATATTTCTTAATAGTTTTCATATTTTATAAATACAAATAAATATGCTATAAGTAATGGAAAAATTCAAATCCACCAATTATTGAAATCATAAACCCTAGAAGGCCAAAAATCCTAGAGCAAGCTAGGATTTGCATGAGAAGACTTGGAGATTAAGTTCACCAAATGTTTAACTATTTTTGGTTTATTTTGGGATTGACAACAGTTAAGGGGATAGAGTATCCTAATAAAATAGATGAATAAAATTATTCTAAAATAGATCAATTAAATTAATTTAGTTAACACAATATATTGATTTTATAAATTATCAACAATATCAATTGATATTATGATAGTAGCAACATAAATAAGAGATAATACTTAGCTTGTTTGTAGATGCATAGGTATATTTGACATGTATAAATGTAGGAACATGCAGACTAATACTCAAGATCCCATCATCGGATTATAAAAATATATTTTTGGAGGCTTGGACACTACCAGACCTACTATAGACACTAACATTGACACTTTTGTTTGCGGCTCGATGCTTCTATCCTATGCAAAATATTTTTTGTATTTCGAATAAAATGCTCTAACTTGTTAGATTTTTATTCCACCTTTCTATTGATATGTTTGGATCATGTGCATAGGCTTTGTATGACTATATATATCTCAAAACCTAATTCTTCATCTTAGGTCATGTCACCTTGCCAAAAATGGATTAGTGGTCCTATGAAGTCGAGCTTACCTATGTTGGTTCATATGATCCAAATATATTTATTTATTTACTTTTTTATGTTAATAGGTTGATAATAATTTTTTTATAAAATAATTTAGGAAGTTGGTTTTAAACATGTTAGACTAGTATGGTGGTTAAGTCTAGTAAAAATACTTTTATAAAATCTTATAAAGCTTGGGCTTGTTGAAAGTAAATTTAATAGAGATATTTTACCCTTCAATACAGTTTTGTTTTCAAATTAATAAAATGCAATTTTTACACTACCTTCTTATCATTTACCACTTGTGTGAGTGGTTCTATCAGTGGTGTCAAATCCTTGCTAATGCCCCAAAGAAGAAAATATGGAAGTCATGAAGATGCCTATAGGAAATCTATGTAAAAGCATGTCAATATTTTTTTGGTAAAAATTTTAAAGTTTTTATTACCCCCTAATTTTTATTTTTTAAATCTGCTTGGAAGCACTAAAAATTATCTCTAGGAAGCTTTTTTAAAAGGAAAATTTTAAATTTTTAAAAACTTGTTGAAGCAATAAAAATTACTTGTAGAATGTTTAAATCTATTGGAGGAAGTTTTACACATCCTGAAGGAATTTTGATACACACCTAAGAGCGTGGAATATCAATAACATACTAAAAAGGCATTCTAATGCTAAAAGTGGCATGTAAAAAATATGCAATGGCATTTTATATAAGTTGGAAATAAGTTTTGAATAATAAATACTCAACTAAATAAGGTATTGAAAGAGCAAGTGCATTGTTGATGGTGTTGGAACATCAAAAACAAGTTGAAGTCAAATAATGTATGTAGTATGGCATTAAATTATAATAAATATTTATATATAAAAGTTGATTAAATATCGTGGGAACCATCTCCTGTATTGCTAGGTGGTGTTCTTCAACTCCTAGGCAAAAGTTTTTAAATACCCTGCATATATATTGGGAAATTACTTCTTTATTGCTTATTTTTCTATTTTTTTTCAAAGTACACAATTACAAAAGAAATTAAATTCAAGTTTTCAAAGTTTTACTCTCACCCATATGGAAGAGTGAGTTGGTTTGAGAAGAAAAGTTAAGACATTGTAAAATAAAAATTCATAGGTTTAGTTCTCATGTAAGATAACATTTTACATGTGCAACACTTAAAATTTCCCTATAAAAGGGTTTAAAGTTCAATTTTTTTGAATT
The DNA here is from genome assembly GCA_037957365.1 of Torreya grandis. Lineage (NCBI taxonomy): Eukaryota > Viridiplantae > Streptophyta > Pinopsida > Cupressales > Taxaceae > Torreya > Torreya grandis. The sequence continues at coordinate 340,947 of JARHVA010004929.1, read as the reverse complement.
AAAGTTTAATTTTATTCATAGTGGAATCAGCAAGCATTACTTTTGTAAGAAATCAAACTTTGAGAGGTCAAGGGTTTAAAATTAGTGTCTTTTGAAGTAAAGTTTAATTTGATGCATAATGGAATTGGAAATCATTACTTTTGTAATAAATCAAGATTTGAGAGGTCAATATTTTATAAAATTCAAAGAATAAATTTTGATCAAATTATATATTGGTCATAATTTTATCACATTCATCATTGAGTAACTTGTATTATGACACTTTTTTTGATAAATCACTATGTTATCTGAAGGTGGTCATGTGTCCAATCAATTTATAGGGTTTTAGATATTTGAGACACATTGAAATGGTAAATTTTATGTATTAAAACTTAGTTTTATAGTTTTTACAATAAATGTATTGAAAATGATGTATAAAGGTGCATTCTTGGGTGGAAACCAACACCTTCATAATGAAAATTTTCATAATTTTCTCTAATGATTGTGCTCTCAAGGAAACTATCATCTATTTCAAGTCCATCAACATCCTTTTGATTGATAAAGTCTAAGTGACAAAATGGAGGTTAAAAGATCCATTGGATGCTAGAGGAGTGTTCCCTTTATAGGGTTTTAGATATTTGAGACACATTGAAATGGTAAATTTTATGTATTAAAACTTAGTTTTATAGTTTTTACAATAAATGTATTGAAAATGATGTATAAAGGTGCATTCTTGGGTGGAAACCAACACCTTCATAATGAAAATTTTCATAATTTTCTCTAATGATTGTGCTCTCAAGGAAACTATCATCTATTTCAAGTCCATCAACATCCTTTTGATTGATAAAGTCTAAGTGACAAAATGGAGGTTAAAAGATCCATTGGATGCTAGAGGAGTGTTCCCTTTCTTCAGTTAGTTATTTGCTTAGAATTTGGGTCAAATGTTTGAATGGAAATTCTGGTGGTGGTAGTATTATTTTTTTGATATAGGTATGAAGCTTTTGATCAGAGTAACAACCGGTTACATCAACGACCACAACTGGCCAATACCAACAATATGGTCACAACCAATCAATACCAACACTATCAACATAACCAATGAATACCAACTATACTAACATAATTTATGAATACCACCAATATGGCCACAAATGAACAATATGAGTGAAAAAATGATAATTAACCTTCCAATACCTTTAAGATTTGAACCTTGGTGATGCATATAATAATCAAGTTGCTTTACCAATGTACCCCCATCTCATCAGTGTTGGAAATAATATTCTTATTTTATTTTTAGTTTTGGTTTTCTTTAATTCATTGATATTCATGAGGAGGAATAGACCTAGTATTTTTTATTTAGTTTTCTGCTGCAAGGATTCTCACTTGATAGGGGGAAGATACTACAAGGCCTTCGATCAGTCATCAATGATTGTACGAGTTGACATAAGAGTTGCTAGCACCATAGTGTTGAAAAAAAATTATCAGCATTTTTTGGACATTAAATAATTATACTATTGATGCAAAGAGATTAGTACAAAATAACTTGGAATCAAACTTCCCTTCTTATCCCTGTCTCTACTAGCCCTTTCAAAGCACTATTTTGGGTGTTTAGACAAATTTAGAAGGTTTTAAATCAAAAAAATTGAGATTAAATTACCCACTATAATACCCTAAAAACACACCAAATTTAATATTACAACTCAAAACTAAAAGTTCTTTATTTTCAAATCTTTGTTATTTTAGGCATCTTCCTATTAGCCCTCTAGAGGAACTTTTCTTGAGGTCTTTTTGAATAAATAAGGTTTTAGATTGAAAAATGAAATTTTTAGATACCCATTAAGTTTTTACAACAACCAAAAAAACATTTAGGGTCCAAATCTCCAAACTAGTATAATAACTTAAACCCTTTCTCTGTCAATTAGGTCTTCTATTAGGTCTCTTAGGTATATAACTATATTTTTTACTCTAATAGTATCCACACATGAAAAAATGTAAATATAATGTTTGATTAACATTTATTATTGAAACCCCATCATCCATGCAAAATTTAATTGTCTAAAACTATCTCTACATATAAAAACCAAGAAATGGCCAAACCTCTTCACTAGGTTCTTGACACAAGCCGAGAGAGAGGAAAAGTTGATTTTAAAGCACAAAAATAGGTTTCAAGGTCTAATTTAAATTTTAAAATGTATTTTAAACATTTATAAATAATCAAGGATAACAAACATCACTCTTAAATTGACACAAGATTAAAAACTATTAATACTCACCTGACAACATCTTCAAATAATAAGGTACATGATTATGTGAAATAAACTTTAGAATTTGATTGAGATGGAGTCTTTCATGAAGTTTTAAACTATAAAAATAAGTTTGTATTATTATGTGATAACTTATCCACTACATTTTCTAATGAAAAATCAATCCAAATGAACATAATAATTATCTCTTTAAACCCAACCTACTGAAAAACACAGAGTATAACATAGAATATATGCAATCTAATCCTTGTTTATTATTTTGATTAATTATGGTGAAATTTGTCATTTAAATTAAAATATTAAATAAAAATAACATCATAAAACTTATTAATATTCCATTTAGTATACAAATATCTTCAAAAATTGATCTTTAGCATTGAAAAGGCATCATTCTTATGTGAATGCATAGAGTTCTTGTGACTATCTCTTTTTTGTAATAGACAACTCTCTCTATCTCCGTTAGTAGAGCCTAATAAATTATTCCTTAACTCAAATATTATTTATTTACATATTTTACAAACCAATATATATTCCTATAAAATCTCTAACTTCTCAAGATTAGTCCAATGTAGGTCTTAAATGGACTAAAGATGCATTGTTTAAACTAGATCAATGACCAAAATGATAATTGAAGTGATAATTGGTAATATAAAAATTATTATTCACTTAATTACTCTATATAAACTTGAAAAACCTAAAACCATTCCTAAAAATCACTATAATTTTGTGAAAAGTCTCCTAAACTAAAGATAACCATTCAAAAATTTAAATTTGAATTTTGGTAGGAAAGTGTCAAATTCAAATTATAGCTAACCTAACATATTTTAAACACTTGTAATTGATTCAAAATCTAATTATATGACCTATAAGACCTATTTAACAACCTAATAAACTATAAAATTGACAAAAATAAAATAAAAATTGTAAACTTGGAGTGACACTCCTGCATCATACTCCCAAGGGGCAAAAAATGGACTCGTGAACTATTGTTCATGAGGTCTATAACTGTATTTCCATGGTGATTTAACTCTTCTTATGTCATCCAAGTGCAATATTTATGAAGGTGATGTTTCCACGTAACTAGATACCAAAAATACTCCTTGTTTCTTGGTTTTTTTTACAATTTTCTTGTTCAAGATGATCTCTAACTCCTCCTTGGTTGTTGGCAACTGGCTTGCCCACTCTTGGACTGATGTACATACTCCTATTTATTTCTCACTATAATCACCTTCCTTGAATGGATATATGTCTAAAACATTAAAAATGGGAGAGATGACCACTCCACTAGGCAACTCTATCTCATAAGCATTGTTAGATAACTTCTTGAGAACTTTGCAAGGACCTATCCTTTTCATATATAGTTTGTTATACTCACCCCTTTTGGAAACCTCTTTTTTCTCAAGTGAGCCAAAACCATGTCACCAATGTCAAAACTAACCTCTCTTCTCTTCAAGTCTACTTTTCGTTTATATTTATCCACACTTGTTTCTAGTTTCCTTTTCACCTGTTCATGTACTTATTGCATAGATACAACAAACTCCTCCCCTTTAGCACTTATTTTCTCCATTTTTATAAAGTATCTCAATTTAAATACTCCTCTTGTCTTCATGCCATACATTACCTAAAATGGACTCATACCAATGCTCCTATTAGAAGAGTCATTGTATGCAAATTGTACCTATGGTAATACCAAATCTCATTACTTGACATTATCTCTTGATAGGCAACTTAGCAAGTTGCCTAATCTCTTGTTAACCACCTTAGTTTTTCCATCAGTTGGAAGGTGGTATGTTGAACTAAAATTCAGATTTTTTCCAAGCATCTTCCATAAGGTACTCTAAAAGTGACCTATAAATTTGGTGTCCCTATTAGATATGATACTGAGTGGTCGTCTATGTAGTCTAACAACCTGCTTGAAAAATACATTTTATATGTGTGTAGCATCATTGGTAGTTTTCAAGGTATAAAATGTGTCATTTTTAAAAACATGTCCACTACTACAAAGATAGAGTCATATACTCTTTTATTTCTAGGTTTCTCCATGACAAAATCTATATTAATAGAATCCCATGGTCTATTTGTAAATGGTAAAGGCTGATACAAACCTAAATTTGTACTTTTACCCTTATCCATGGTCTTTTTGTAAATGGTAAACTTTGATACAAACCTAAATTTGTACTTTTACCCTTATCCATTTGACAAATCTTACATCTCTATACATACATTCTTACATATTATTGCATTCTAAGCCAAAATTAATGTTTGGTAAGCTACTCCAACATCTTGTCAAGTCCAAAAAGTCCTGCCATGCTACCAAAATGCTACTTTTTTATCAAGCTCTCCCTCATTGAACTCTTTGGCACACATAACTATATTTCTTTGAATAATAACCCAACTTGTATCATGTAATTCAACCATGGTTCTTTGTTCAAGGTGGTTGGATCTTTAAAAGCCTTATAGGCTTATTGAAAGTCTTAATCACTTTCATAAAACTCCTTAAGAGTATCAATGCCTACACTTTCAAGCTAAACTTCATGGACTAGTAATGCCCTCCTACTCAAAACATCTACTACATTATTACTTTGGCCTTTATTATGTTTGATATTAAAAATAAAATTTTACAAATATTCTATCCATTTCATATGACTCTAATTGAGCTTGCACTGACTAGTGATAAATTATAGATCATGTTTATCTATGAAGATCACAAACTCCTTAGGCATTAGATAATGCCTCCACTTCCTTAAGGCATGCACCATTGCATAAAACTCTAAATCATAAGATGAATACTTATTTTTATCATCGATTATTTTTTCACTAAATAATGTTATAGGTATTCCCTCTTGACTTAATATATCTCTAATGGCTACTCCACTTACATCACACTCCACCTAGAAGACTTTTATGAAATCAAGAAGTGCTAGGATGAGTTGTCTAGTGATTTTCCTCTTCAAAAACTAAAATTTTATTTCAACCATGTTAGTCCACATAAAAAATTTATTGTCTCCTCTAATAGTGTATATGATTAGAGTACAAATTCCACCAAAATTTATAATGATTTTTTTATAAAAGTGTGCAAGGACATCAAAACTTATTACCTCTCTAGCTAACTTAGGAGTTGGCCACTCCACTATAACTTTCACTTTGTCCTTATCCATTTTTAATACTCATTGAGATATCACAAAGCCAAGGTACAATAATTATGTCTTAATGAATACACATTTATTTATATTAATTAGTAATTGCTCCTCTTGTAACCTTCTCATAACCAAATGTAAATGATGGAGATGTTATTCTTTATTATGACTATGAATCAGTATGTCATCCAAATAAATTACAACTTACCTATCCTAGATATTCTTCTTTAATTGCATTCACAAACTCATTTTCACATACCACCTTTACACTCAACCCAATATTTTATTCACCATCTTCTTCTTTCATAGGAAATAAGGTATGGATTATACCATCCTTCTCCAAAGTGTGAACATTTCCCCTTCCATCATGTGATGTCTTCCTATCATATTGTCAAGACCTTCCAAATAACACATGGCACACATCCATTGGCATAATATCACAAAGAAATTTGTATATATAACTCAATTTGAAATTTCACCCAACATTATTCATCAACCAATATTTTCTTCCCTTTTTTTAGCCATGAAACTTTGTAGGGAGTAAGATGAGGTAGCCTTTTCAACCTTCGTTTGTCCACCATTTCAATTGAAACTAAGTTATATGTGCTACTTGAATTATTAACTACTTTTAAAATTTTACCTTGGAAAGAGTCTTTCTTTGTGTAGTTTCATTTTCTTTAGGTGTCTTGATCAACATCCTTCTCATAAGCAAAGATTCACCTACCTCTAGTTCTTCCACCTGAGATAGAGAGACAACACTCTCCTCTTTTGTTGCTTGAATTTGATTTATATTTTCAATCCTATAACTTCCTACTTGTTTACCCTCTTGACACTCCCAAAACTTTTCTTGAAAATTTATTACACTTGAAGTACTTACCTATGAATCCACTGGATCCTCTTCCTATTGATGTGTATCCACCTCTAAACTATGGTCTTCTACCTCTAAATCCACCTCTAGGATTAGATGATTATTCTTATGAAGTGATATATTTTCATTGGTTTCTTTTTTAGGTATGTCTACCTCCTTTTCGACCCCTTCCTCTATAACATTGACCTCTACCTCTATTTTATTATGTTTATATTCTACTAAGCTTGGCTTTAGTTTTCAATGTAAGTTGATAACATTCTTCAAGAGTCTTAGGGCTAACTAGACTTAGTTCATCTTGAAAACTATATCTCAATCCTATAAGATATATATAAAAATTTAATTTATCCTCCTCTATATGACATGATCTGATGACGAGCTTATAAAACTCCTCTATATATTCTTTTACACTTATTTTTTTTTAAGTCTACAATCTTTTGAAAAGATTTGTTTCATAGTCACTTGAAAAGAATTTTCCCTTCAACTTGGATACCATCTTGTCCTAAGACTTGATTTTTGTCTTTCCCTTATTTATTCTTTCTTCTTGAATGAAATCCCACAAAGGGATACATGCCCTTTCAACTTTGTGTGAGAAAACTTCACCTGGTTCTCCTCTAGAAATTTTTCATAGTCAAAGTATTTTTCTAGTTATGCAATCTAGTAAATAATTTATTTTCCACCTAAGCTTCTTAAATATGTAGGAAGTTACATTTTTGGTCTAGACCCTTATTTCATTATTGCCTTTAGTATTTTTTCAAGACCTTGTTCATCACAGTATCTAACTTCTTCACCTTCCTCTCTATCACTTTCATCTCCTATTATGACACCCCTTTTGCGGGTAGCTTATCCTGCTACAATGATAGCATAAAAAACAATCCTTAGGTTCTAAAATTCCTCCAATATAGTTTGAATATTGGCTCTATTCCTTCCAAGTGGCATTTTGTATTTTCACCTTTCAAGCTATCTGACCAAAAATTACTCTACAATTTAGCTAACCAAAACACTATCAATTCACTCTTTTTATCTAAGAGTGTACACCTTGTTTAAATCTCCTTAAATTATTAAACTTTATCCTATACCAAAATAATGTAGATGGATTAGTATAAAACAACTTGAAATCAAACTTGCCTTATTAGGTCTATCTCTACTAGCCCTCTCAAAGCATTGTTTTGGGTGTTTAAATAAATGTGGAAAGTTTCAAATCAAAAAATTAAAGATTCAAGTGCTCACTATCATCCCCTAACAACACACCAAAATTTATATTCTAACTCAAAAGGAAAAGTTTTATGTTTTAAAGATCTTTGTTATTTTAGGTTTCTTCCTGTTAACCTTCTAGAGGAACTTTTCCTAAGGTATTTTTGAACACACAAGGTTTTAGATCAAATAATTTAATTTTTTAGGTACCCATTAAGTGTTTAAAAAAAAATCAAATTTTAGGTCCCAACTCTCCAAGCAAGTACAATAACTTAAACCCTTTCTCTATCAAAAAGGTTTTCTATTAGGTCTTTTAGGTCTAAAACTATGTTTTTGACTCTAAAAGGATCCACACATGCCAAAATATAAAAATAATGTTTTATTAAACTCTAGGATATAAAAATAATCATCCATACCAAATTTTATGGTATGAAACTATCTCTGCATATCAAAACAAAGAAATGGCCAAACCTCTTCACTAGGTTCTGGACACAAGCTAAGAGAGAAAAAGTTGATTTTAAAGCCAAAAAAGAGGTTTCAATGTATGATTTAAATTTTATAAGCTATTTTCAATGTTTATAAATACTCATGGATAACAAACATCACTCTTGAATTGAAACAAGACTAAAAACTATCAATACTCACCTAACAAAGTCTCCAAATAGCAAGGTATTGGACTATGTGAAACAAACTGTAGGATTTGATTGAGATTGAGTCTTTATTTAAGTTTTAAAATATCAAAATAATTCATTATTATCTTATAAATTCTTCACTATCTTTTCCAATGCAAAATCAATCCAAATGAAGGCAATAATTGTCTCTTTAAACTCAACCTACTGAAAAATACATAGTATAACACAAAATATATACCAATTTATTCTTGTTCCCTATTTTGATCAATTATGGTGAAATTTTAATATTCTATTTATAATATAAACACCTTCAACACCTAATCTTTAGCATTGAAAAGGCATCATTCTTATATGAATGCATATAGTTCTTGTGACTGTCTTTTTTTGTTGTAACTAAAAATTATCTCTCCATTCTTGTAGCCTCCAAAATTATTCTTTACCTCAAATATTATTTATTTCCATATTTTACAAACTAATATATATTCTTATAAAATCTCTAACTTCTCAATATTAGTCCAACATAAGTCTTAAATGGACTAAATGCGCATTATTTAAACTAGATCAATGACCAAAATGACAATTGAAGTGAGAATTGGAAATTGAAACATTATGAACTAATTTAAGACACTATATACACTTAAAAACCCTAAAACTATCCCTAAATTTCATTATAATTTTGTGAAAAATCTCCTAAACTAAAGATAACCATTCAAAATTTTGAATTTGAATTTTGGTGGGAAAGTGCCAAATTAAAATTCTAAATAACCTAACCTATTATAAACACTTGGAATTAATTAAAAAGTGAATTATAGGACCTATAAGACCCTTGAAACAACTTAAGCAAATCCAAAATTGACAAAAACAAAATTAAAATTACAAACTTGGAGCGATGCTTCTACTTCAACTTTCTGTGTCGATTTCACCCTAAGTGTTATAACCTTTAAATCTGTGAATTATTATGGTTATCATTTGATTATTATTTATTTGATTTGAAATTTATGACATATAGTGGTTATGGTATTGTTATATGCTAACTAGTTTGAATTATGGATTAACTATGTGACAGTTGTACTTTATTATTTTGTACATTATGAATGTATATTTATTAGTTATGCATCATTAGTTTTTGATAAATATGATGACTCAAACTAACTACCTACTTTTTAGGGGGTGGATGTAGGATTTATTCTTCCCTCAGAGAATAAAATATGGAGAGCATCATCATAAAGGATGGCGTAGATGGGATGATTATGGGATGACAGAGGAATTGTCAGTAACCCAACAACACACCATAGTAGAATAACTTAACTATTTGTTTGATTTAGATAGTTATTTTTTACTGATAATATACTTCTACTATGATCATGTTTTGGTTGATGTTTATGATGATCTAATTGGGTGATCTCATGTATGATTTTAGTTCATAAATTTACTCATATAATGTTGTTTTATGATCATGTTATCTATGCTTACACTAATTTGGTTATCTAACATAGTAATTGGTTAAAATGATATTTGATAAATATCATTGTCTTGATTTGATGTCTTTATGTATAATAAATAGTCAAGGCATTGGTATAAATCTATGATTAGATAATGACAATGCTATCATTATTATAACATCTCTCTGTGTGATGAAAGATTATAATGTTTAATAAGATTCTCTTTGTTGTCGAAAGATGGTTATTAATTTTTCCATAGTTGCATTATTATTCAAAATAATAATGTTTTTAACCTTTTTGAGTTAATGCCAATAGTTGCATTGTTATCCTATGAAATTAACCTTAGCTAGAGGATTGAAATACAAGTGGCATTAGTCTTATGTTATATATAATTGTGAGTTATAGTTATCATTAGTAATGATAATGTTTGTGGACATTTGAAAAGGTTGATGCATGGGATATAACCTATATGACTTTTATAAAGTTGGCATGCATATTTGAATGATTTTACAATGATTATTTACTTTTTATTATGAACCTTCCAGAAGAATTAGGATTCTTTATGGCTTAATTTGAGTGGTAATCTTTTAATAAACCATTTTTGATGAATTTGGGGGTCTTTTGCATGGAAGAAATTATGGAGCCTATGAGTTCTATTTTGGGCCATGGCAAACATGCATTAACACAGTAATGATCTTGGATGTAAATTTTATAAGTTTAGGGGAGATTTGGAGTGGTGGAAAAATAATAAGAAAGGGAATGGAGGTAGAGGAAGACACAACACAGCATGACACAACACAGGAATAAGATGAAGGCAAGCTAAGGGAAGTTAAAAATAAATTCAAGTACAAAAAGAATAATTTGGAAGCTATTACTAGGTTGGTGGTGTAATTCCATTTCATGGTTTCTAGGCTTGGAAATTTTGTGTATTTTTTCTTGTGTGGGTTTTTGGTAGTCTATTATTATATATATACATGTGATAAGGATTTAGCTCTATGGATAGCTTGACCATCCATAGAACTAAATCCTTATCCTTGAAAACCTAAGCCTATGAGAATAAGACTGTGTCATGATATAGTGAATGAAATAAGGTAGGAAAATCTGTGTGGTTACTCTGAACAATTTTTAAGCCATTGCTGTGAATTATAAAACCTACAATTAGGTTTTTAATATATATATGACTTGGCTAGGGATGGGTTTTTAAACTGTACCTCTTAATGGAAATTATTTGTGTTATTATGTTCCATATAAACATAAAATTTGCATATACAGATAAGTTTCTTTTATTATGAAAATTCATCACTATTAGGAATAAATTTTACATTTGTGTAAATTTGAGGTAGTTACCGAGTGGTAAATAGTAATAGGTGAATATTTATGAGAGAGGTAAATAGTAGTTACTTGGTTATAACCATATGGTTATTAAGATAAGTTTATATATCAGAATATTGTTATATTAACCATATTACGATAATAGATTTTATCTTGGCTTCTTGTTTATATTATTGGTAACAATAATATAAACTATTATAGGAGTTCCAAAGATTTTATAAGTTAGATAATATTAGAGATATTATAGGAAACATTATTCTTATAAATATGTAACATGTCCTAGAATGTATAATTTAGATTAATCAATGATAAGGAAAAATATATTGTGTGAATAAAATTTGTCTTTATGTATGTTTATCTCTCTTTTTATTAGTGCATGAATTAATTATTGTGTTTGGATATGTTTCAATTCCTATCATTGGTATTAGAGCTATTTATGATCTTGTCCCTGTGAATAATGAGATTCCTAAAAGGGTCTTGAATTGTTATCTTTAAGATAGATTCCTATTTCATAAGAGCCTTTACATACATTCTTGTATCCGTATTACAAGTAATTATAGTTACATCTTGTTCATATCAGGAGTCTCATTGCTACCATTTTTTGATATGTGATATATTACTAAGATAGCATGCATCATGTCTTATAGAAACTACTCAACATCTACTTGATCAAATACTTTGCATTCAGATCAAACTACATGATTATGGTTTGATTGGAAGAAAGCTTTGCTTCATGGTAACACTAAGCTTGACCTTGTCTATGTTATACTAGAATTTGGGTTTGGATCAACACCTATGTTCATAGCTTCCAAATTTCATTAACCTCATGATTCAGATTCTACTTTAGACATGAGTCACCATTTAAAGACCATATATGCTATAAGCATGATTGTATGCATATTTCCAAGTGTCAAAATGTCTTCATGATGTTGAGTATAACCTATTAGTTTATTTTCTATATTTTTCTAGTATCTAGCCTATTCCTTTCATTGGACTACACATATGATGTGTAAATTAACCGTTCAAGTCAAATAATCTATGTATATGTGTGCAGATCTTATCCAATATGATATATTCTACTCATTTCTTGATGTGCCATGACATCCCTATGCACCATGTCAATAGCCATTCAAAGTTGCATGTTCCATTGATGTGCCAGATTGAATGACAAGTTGTTAACTCCATTTTTGATTCAATGCTACTAGGTATAGAGGTTAATGCATTAAATAGTTTGTCTAATTATAGTATTTAATATTTTGTGATGTCTTATAACAAGTTTCAAGTTTTATTAACATTAGTGAGTTTAGAAAAAGTCTTAGGTATTTGTATTTTAGATATTGATGTTATAAGTATAAGTAGTCATGGTGTAGAGTCTCTTTTTATTTACTATTTTAGTGAAGATAATATCTTCAATAGTATTCTATTCAACTCAAATAAAGTTTGTCAAATATGTCTACATCATATTTTTATTTAATTATGTGTCATTTTTTGTCAATTTGTCAAAACTATCAAAATCAAGAATCAAAAATTATGTCTAAAGTCATTTTGAGTCATTTTAATATTAAGACTAAGTTCAAAAATTTTGCATCAATAATAGAGTAAAAAATTGTAAAAAAAAAACTTATGGATGCATTTTTGCTTATACACCACATCCACATTATGGGGGGATTTCCCTTAGAAAAAATCATGTACCTAAGCTACATCGATATACCAGCTAAGTGAATAGTGACCTAATAGAGGATGGAGAATACACAGAGGATGGAGGTCTCTCAGCAACTTCTCATTGGTTGCCAATAATGGGACCACATTAGTTTTTTGGTGACATAGTGTGGCGTGTTATTTTTTAATGTTGTGTGTTTTTCATTTTTGCTGTGCAAAATAAGAATAGAAGAATAATGCTTGTTCATGATATTTATGTGTGCAAATTCCAAACATTATTACCTAATGTGAAAACATTATAAAAAGATATAAATTACCAATGTAAGCTAGTTGATGGATCTTGAAAAGGTTTGTGGTAGAGATCTAGAAAACCACCAGAAGATGAACAGTGTTTTGGCAAAAGTTAAGAGAGTAGCTGCTGTAGAGATCCTATGACTACCTTACTTGTTTATGGAGATGGCCCTCAGTGACACATCTATTACAGTCACATAATATAAATGTGGGATGTATTCTTTTGTATATAATGGTCATGTTCAACAACATTTCATCAATAGTATGTAAACTTGTGAATATGCGGTGGCATACAGTTCTATTTTTACCAATTCTTGGAGGTAGATGGTGTTCCTGTTCATTTCAAGGTTTGTGGTAAACATATAAAACCATGGGAGGAGTGAGTCTCTCTGTATCAAGGTCATGAGCCACATAGTTTGGCATGTTATAAGAGGTGAGCATACTATAGATTAGAGTGTGAATGTTTTTGTACCATGTAAAAACTATGGGGAGAATGTTAGGAATAGATTTTAAATTTGTGTAAATTTGAGATATTTATTGAGTGTTAAATAGTAACATGTGGATATTTATGAGAGAGGTAAATAGTAGTTACTTGGTTATAATCGTATGGTTATTATGATAAGTTTGTATATCGAAATATTGTTACATTAATAATATTATGATAATAGATTTTATACTGGCTTGTTGTTTATATTGTTGGTAATAATAATATTAACTATTATAGGAGTTCTAGAGATTTTATAGGTGAGATAATATTGGAGATATTATAAGAAACATTATTCATATAAATATGTAACATGTCCCAGAATGTATAATTTAGAATAATCAATGATAAGGTAGAATATATTGTGTGATTAAAATTTGTCTTTATGTACGTTCATCTCTCTTTTTATCAATTCATAAATTAATTATTATGTTTGGATCTACTCCAATTCCTATCAATCACATCCATTTACGGGTTGGGTTGTGTATATAAGTCATTGATAGTTGGACAAGTTGAGTATAGTATGGACTGTAAGTTTGATTGAGTGTTGAAGTTATTTTTCCCATATTTTTGTAAAAGGATTAAAATACTATATGTATGTATGTATGTATGTATGTATGTATGTATGTATGTATGTATGTATGTATGGGACACACATAACATACTTGTGTATATACAAATTTATATATATTCACCCATGTCTACGTATAATTATACAAAACTTATATAATGTATATAGTGGTTTAGGAATTGATCTTGAGTCCTTTATGTTTGAAATCATGAAGATCTATATTAACTTTTAAAGGTAATTATTATAAAATGGATATGTATATATGCACAGTTATAAAATAGTGTATATGCATAGTTACACATAATTTTTATATTATTAATTTGATTGAGGAATTCTTATGTTGATCGAGCATGGATTTTTGAAGTCAATCATTATAATAGTTTGTGCATAGACATTTGAAAATAATCAATATGTTGGTTGTACATTGGATTTTGTGGTTACATGATTATCTTAAAACTAAGTTGACTATTGGTTGGGTTTACATTTTTGCTTATGAGATAAGGGATAAACAAAATATTAACATGGTTAGGAAGGAACTGTGTAATAACTATGAGATTAATAGTTTTCCTTGACATTAGGATATGTCTTTCAAATTAATATAGAGTAAAAGAGAACCATGGGTAGTGTAGATAAGAATTTTTATATTCATCTTAGTTATGCAACTTCCAATGAAGTATTTATATTGATTTTATTTGAACTATATGAAGTTAATAATAAAAAATAGTAGTCAGAATGTATAACTATTGTATACATTATACTCTAAGGTTATGTATGGTAGTTGAATACTTAGAGTTAAATGGATACATAGTTAGTTATGATAGTACAATATTCCTTTAAAAACATGTACAGATACGCATATCTGTATAAATGAGATGTGTACATATACACATATAGTATATATTTATATGTATGAGAGGTATGATTATAAATATGGCATAAGTTTATGACTGTTAATTAAGTTATAAAATCTATGAATTAGTATACCATGATTATATGCATATAATTCATTAAATGTACGTCAAGTTAATATTAAATTTGGATTATTGTTTAATGTGAGTTAATGCCTCACATATGAGGTATTTTATCCTTGAAATTATTTATGACTAGCTTGTTGTTATTTGAAAGATATGTACAAGGAAATAAACTGTGATAAATGTTGTTTGTCATAGATGGTACTACATTTGAGTTATAGTTTGAGATTAAGTAAATTTTACTCTAAAGCATTAAATATATCTAGATGGTATGATATTTTAAAAACCGTTTTACTTTGTTTATTATTATTATGTATTAAATAATATGATTATAGATTTATTGCATAACATTTGATATACAAAGTGTATATATTTTGATTATTTTTGTACTTAGGATGTTTTATATCTGCTAATAGAAAATAATCTGATTGAATCTATTTTTTATGTGTTAATCAAATCTTGCATTTATGATACTAAATAATTAGTGATATGGACTTCACTAGCTTAGTTAGTGACATCAATGCAAGATGAAGGTAATCTGATCAAGTGGTGTGTATGAAATAGAGTGATCCTTGAGATCAATATATATTTGAAAACTTTGGCCAAATTAATGTTAGATAAACATTGCCATTTCATATGTTTGATTTATATGTTATTTGATATCATGTTAAAATATATTTTATTTATGGTACACATCATATAGTAGAAATCTTACAGCACACGGGTACTAGCATGTCTCTCTAGATTCCCACACCGTCACTATCTACCCATTCATGAAAGGAGGGCTATTCCTTGATGGGGGATTGTGTGGGGTATCAATGGTCCATGGTGGTTGTGTAAAAGAAGTTAGATGATGCTCTCCCTCCCCATTGTAGTACTTACTTGGAGACTACACTTGAGATTATCAAATATACATGAGTTATTTTGATTTGAGCTCCATGGAGCATAGTATCCATTTATTATATTAAGGAAAAATACATAATAAAAATGTAATTGTACTATTTTTTATACTTTGATAGTAGTAGTTTTATTATTTTACCATCTATGGTTGGATTTTAAAGTGATTACTTTCCTTGTAATTATGTTATGTTACATAAAATGCTAGTGATTAGAACTGTTATTGTTATAAGTTTTTGAAATTCTAATATGATTTGATTGTATGTTAAAAATCACAAATTAGATTATCATGGTGTAATATAATGAAATAAAAAATGTTTATTAAATATTTTAAAAAAATATTACTTCATTATTTTAGATAATCCTTATTACATGTGGTTTCAAAGCCAAGGCTCTAACTCTAAGACTTAATGAGTCTACTAACATTTTTGTATTCTTATATTTAGAGAGAAAGAAGAATGGTGTGGGAAAGAGCATTAGGTAAGATTCCTTTGAATGTCAATGATAATAAGCCTCCAAATTATCCTAACCAATTTGTTGCTAAATAAGAATTAAAGCTAGATCAGATTCTCATAGCCATGAATTATGCAATCAAGTAGGATTAGAATTTCAAGTCTCTTGTACACGCCATGGATAGGCTCAATAAATTTTTTATAAGTTATAATTTGACTTTTAAGAATAATAAATATAAATAGAGGAGTGGAGACTCCAAGAGACAGTTCAATAATCATAATGCCAAATTCAATAGTGGTTCAAAAAATAAGAAACTAGGTAATGGTTTCAAAGGTAGTTTCATGGGATCACCTAAAATCTATTTCATTTGTAGAAGAGACCATTATGCTCATGAATGCACTTAGGACAAGTCAAAGAAAAAAGAACCTACTCCTTAGTAGGGTAATTTTTAGCAGTGTATTCATGTAGCAATTGGTAATTGGCAAGTTGAATTTCAAGCATCACCCATAGACCTATCAATTATTTTTTTTGAACATCCAGTTTCCATTTTGATAGATATAGGAGATACTAAATGTTTTACAAATCCTAGAATACTTGGTAAGTTTCCTATAAGAGGTGGAGTTATGGCAAATGCATGGTCAGTACGGTATGGGAATGACTCAAAAGTCATGGTTAACAAGTGTTTAGTTGAAGTAGAGATTAGGTTGCCTGAATTTACAACACTAGTGGATATATTTTTAGCACCACTAGGATCATGTGATGGGATCTTAAAAGTCAACTAGATTTCAAAACACAATGCCAAGGTTGAATTATACTTGAAGAAGGTTAAGTTTCTAGATGATTTTAGAAATTAGACAAAAAATCAGGGTGAGAAAGGAGAGTTGAGGCTTAGGTAGATTTATGCAATGCAACTCAAGAGAGATAAGGGAAAAGGGTGCCAAGCATTTATCATCAAGATAAATGAAGTATAGGAACCTAAAGAACCATATTTCTAAGATTACCCATTTCTTAAATATTTTCATGATGTGTTTCTAAAATAATCACCAAGATTACCTCCTAAACATGAGTTTAATTTCTCTATTGATATCATACCTAGATCAAAACCATAGTCTAAGGCACCATATAGGATGACAACCACTGAGTTAGTTTAATTGAATGCTCAACTCTAAGAATTGTTGTCAAATGGGTTGATTAAACATAGTGTGTCACCTTGGGGTGTATGGGTTATCTTTGTCAAGAACAAGGATGGTACTCTTTGACTTTACATTGATTATAGGATGTTGAATAATCCAACTATCAAAAATAGGTATCCACTGCCTCATATAGATGATATTTTTGATCAAATTTGGGGAACAACAGTCTTTTCTAAGATTGATCTTAGATTATGATACCATCAATTGAGGATTCGAGATGAGGATATTCTAAAGACAACTTTCAAAACTTGTTATGGGCATTATGAGTTCATAGTGTTACCTTTAGGTTGATTAATGCACTAAAAACATTTATGAATCTCATGAATGGTGTGTTTAGAGATTATTTATATCATTCTTTTTGTCTTTTTGGATGACATTATTATATATTCTAAGAATGAAGAGGATCACCTTCAACATCTATAACTAGTTTTGCAATAGTTGTAGAGGCACAAGTTGTATGGCAATTTGTCTAAGTGTGCATTTTTCTAGGAAAGAGTGCAATATCTAGGACAGATTATTTCTAAAAATAGTATTTCTATATATTTGGCTAAGATAAGATCTATAATGGAATGGTTGGTGCAAAGTAATGTGCATGAGGTAAGAATTTTCATGGGATTAGTAGGCTATTATAGGAAGTTTGTTCCAAACTTTTCCAAGATAGCTAATCCAATTACCTACTTGTAATGGAAGAACCAAAGATTTTTCTAGTCAGAAAAGTGTGAAGTAGATTTTCAATAATTGAAAATAAGACTTACTTCAGCACTGTTGTTAAGAGTTCTTGACCCCAATGGTTAATTTTTAGTCATCACAGATGCATTGGGAGAGGAACTAGGAGGAGTCCTTATGTAGGACGGTGTAGTAGTGGATTATGAATCAAGGAATTTGAAACCTTATGAGTTTAATTATGCACCTTATGACATGGAACTTGTAGTAATTTTTCATGCCTTATAAGTCTTATGACATTATTTGTTGGGAAAATCATTTGATCTCAAGACTGATAACTTAAGACTCAATTATATTTTCACCCAACCAAATTTGAATGCTCATTAGAGACACTAGATTGAGTTCTTATCTTATTATGATTTTGATATCAATTACATCAAAGGTAAAAATAATATAGTCACTGATGCCTTGAGTCATAGAAGGTACATAGCAAATGTGGCTACTATCAAGAGTAATTTTAAGGATAGTGTGATTGAGTTATCACTAAGAGATAAATTCTATGATCATGTCAAAAAAGCATTGTCTAAGAGTGCTCAGAGTCCTCAGTATAAAGGATTAAAATTAGAGAGTGATGGTCTTTTGTGTTATAATGGAAATATGTATATGCCATATTGAGAGAATCTATGAAGGACATTGCTAAAGGAATTGCACAATGCCCCATATTCAGGACATCTAGGATTAACCAAGATCATGGCAGAGCTTAGACCTCTATATTTTTGGAAGGCAATCAATAAATATGTGGTAGATTATGTGTCATGTTGTTTGGAATGTTTGCAAGTGAAATATGAGCATGTGCACCCAACTAGATTGTTATATCCACATGATATTATAGAATGGAAGTGGTAGGGGATCAATATGGACTATTTCTAAGATTTATCAATGTCATGGAGCATGCACGATATGATCTTGGTAGTTATTGACAAACTAAGAAAGGTGGCTCATTTTATACTAGGAAATGTGATAGATGATGCACCTACCCTTGAAAAGAGCTTCGTAATGGAAGTGTATACATTACATTGATATTTAGAGAAGATAATTTTGGATCATGATCTAACTATGAATTATAGGCTTTGGATAACTCTAAACTTAGCTTTAGGTACACAACTAAAATTTAGAACTACATATCATCTAGAGACTAATGGTCAGATTGAGCAAGTTAACTAGGTGTTAAAGGATCTTCTTCATATGTATTACATGGATAAATAATACAAATAGGAATATTATCTTCCATTGGTTGAGTTTGCATATAATAACTCATACCAATAAATTTTAAATATGGCACTATTTGAGGCCTCATATGGAATAAAATTTAGGACACCCATTAGTTGGGATAAGTTAGAGGATAGGGTAGTCTTTGGACCTGATATACTTTCAAAAATGGAAGAACAAGATAGATTAATAAGGCAAAGATTGGCTGAGGCCAATGATAGACAAAAGAGTTATGTTGATCTGAAGAGGATAGATTGGTAGTTTTTTGTAGGTGATAAAGTGTTCTTACAGGTTAAGCCACAAAAGAGTTGGATTAAATTTAAGAAGTCATCAAAATTATCACTAAGATTTGTGGGACCCTTCAAGGTTTTAGAAGTGGTTAATCTTTTATAGAGTGTAGGTTTTCATTGCCACCAACCTTAGATCTATTTTATAATGTTTTCCATGTATCTTATCTTTGAAAATATATATATTATCCTTTGCATGTACTAGATTAGAATGCTTTATAGGTTATGGATCATGGGGTGGTCATGATAGAACCCATCAAAGTAATTGACACTCAAAAACTTCATTTTTGTAATGAAGTATCATAGTGCAAGGTCTTGTGATACCAATACTCTGATGATAGTGTTACTTAGGAGGATTATGATGAGTTCTATTCACTATTTCCATATTTTCTTGCCTGATTTGATACTAAATGCTATGTTTTTATTCTTTTAAACTTTGTTTATTATTCAAAACTATTATTTAAATAAGTGTCATTGAGATGATAACTAGTTTTAGAGGGGAAGGATGTTACTTCTTGATTTCACCTTAAGTATTATAACATTTGAATCTATGGATTATTATGGTTATCATTTGATTATTATTATTTTTATTTGAATTTTATGATATATACTGGTTATGGGATAGTTATATGTTGATTAGTTTACATGATGGATTAATTATGTGACAACTGTACTTTCTTATTCTATACATTATATATGTATATTTTTTAGTTATGCATCATTAGTTTTTGATATATATGATAACTCATACTAACTACCTACTTGTCATGAGGTGGATGCAATATTTATTCTTCCCTCAAAGTATGATAGAGGGAGAGCATCATCAAAGAGGATGGCATAGATGGGATGATTAGGGAATGATAGAGGAACTGATAGTAGCCCAATTGACACCACAATAAAATATCTTGTTTAAATCTTTATTTGATTTAGATAATTAGTTTTCTTTTGAGTGCTAATATACTTTTTTTATGATCATGTTTCAGTTGATGTTTATGATGATCTGATTATGTGATCTCCTGTATGATTTTAGTGAATACATTTAATCATATAATGTTATTTTATGATCATGTTGTTGATGCTTACACTAATCTAAGTATCTAACACAGTGACTAGTTTAAATGATATTCAATAAATATGATTGTCTTGATTTGATGTCTTTATGGATAAGAAATAATCAAGGCATTAGTATAAATCTATGATTAGATAATGATAATGCTAGAATTATTATAACATATTTGTGTGTGATGAAAGATTATAATGTTCAATAGGATTCTCTTTGTGGTCGAAATCTATTTATTAATTTATCCATAGTCACATTGTCAATCAAAATCATAATATTGTTAACCTTTTTGCATTAATTCCAATAGTTGCATTGTTATCCTATGAAATTAACCTTATCTAGAGGATTGAAATGTAAGCGGAATTAGTCTTATGTTATATATAATTGTGAGTTATAGATATCATTAGTAATGATAATGTTTGTGGACTTTTAAAAAGGTTGATGCATGAGATATAACGTGGATGACTTTTATAAAGTTGACATGCATATTTAAATGATTTTATAATGATTATTTATTTTTTTATTATGAACCTTTGAGAGAAATTAGGATTCATGTTGGCTTAACTCGAGTGGTAATATTTTGATAAACCATTTTTGATGAATTTGGGGTTTTTCTACATGGAATAAATTATCGAGTCTGTGATTCTATTTTGGGCCATGATAAACATGCATTGACATAGTCATGATCTTGGCCAAAAATTTTATAAGTTTGGGGGGAAAACTTGGAGTGGTAGAAAAAGAATAAAAAATGGAATGGAGGCAGAGGAAGACACAACATAGCACAAAAAGAAGAGGAAGTCGAGCTGAGGGAAGTTAAAAATAAATTCAAGCATGAAAAGAATAATTTGGAAGCTATTATTAGGTTGGTGGTGTAATTATATTTCATGGTTTCTAGGCTTAGAAATGTTGTGTATGTTTTCATGTATGGGTTTTTGGTAGTCTATTGATAGATCTATACTTATGATAAGTATTGGAATTCATAATGAATTCATAACCAGTAGGATCTCTCCTACAAACCATTACCACAACTCTAATAACATAGATATTATGCACAAACCAGTCTCTCCATTATTTCCTCAAAGTGAATAATACAATCTATAGATTTCTCTCTCCACCATCTTAGGCTAAGCAATAGGAGTGCCTATTAAAAAGGCATAAAAGTTTGTTTCACACAATAAATAATTTGTTGTGTGAAACCAATTTTATTTTTTATGGAATATTTTCATGCATAAAATAGTTATGCAAATATTTGACACAACAATCAATAAACTTACTTGTAATAAAGATTAACACATGAGCAAGTGTGAACACTCATTCTAGCATGCTCCCTTAAGTGTAAAATAGAGAGTAAAAAAGATAAAACTAAGAGACTGAATGGGTCCTAACAACAAGGCTTGATTAGGTACTCATGTATAAATACATAGTGAAATATAAAGTGTCCCTATGGTAACCAATCCATCTTACCAAACTACATGGATGATGAATTGCTATAACCACTAAGTCAAATATAAGTTGGTACTCTATACAAGGCTAAATCTATAAAAAACACTAGGAAAAAGAGTCACCAAGGATGAAATGTATCACCACAAAGTGACAAAAAACCAGTAACAACAACTAAAGTTGTGAGAGAAAAAAAACATATGCCTCAAGGTGCCCCAAGAAATCAAATGGCTCAATACTCAAACATAATGTTGAAGAGGTGAATTGGATAGAATTAAGGCCATCAAATATAAATGCACTCAATCAACTACCTCCAAAATAAAAAAATGGTGTAATAACAATGAGCACAACAGCTGAAGCAGTAGTTAACACACACCCTCCATAATGCTAAAATGGGTGTAGTGACTCAAAAACATATCTGCATGAGTGGGCCAATCCCATGATGCAAACATTGAAATGAGGACTATCAAAATACAAATTAAATCTCTCAATAATATGTCTATGGTGGTGATGGGATGGTCAACTGGATAACCAAGTGTTCAAACATGGAACACAAACATGAAAGAATAATCTTCATGAAACTCAATGTGACTGTAAAAAAGGTCCCATCCTACAACAATATCACCAAGTAATGCATGAATGTCCACAATGCACTCAAGCTATGTATAATGAGATATGAAATCTCAAAAAAACACATCTACCTAATCAAGGAGCTCAAAAACAACAAGGAGCATCAACAGGTAGTAGGAGCAGTGTGCAGTTGAAGAGAATGAATAGTGGAGTAATGATGTATGTAGTGTCCTCACCAATAATGCTTATTATGCCACCAAAAATGATCAAAAATTTACCCCAAATGAACATGAATGGTGGATGAATATGTATGCATATATGTGGGTGCAAAGTCCATAGTAGAAGAATGTGAGGTAACATCTAAAGAAGTGTCAGGTAGATCATGTCTGACCACTATAATCTCAAGTGTCTTAGTCCTAAGTAAAGGTGTAGAAGAACCCATATGTAGCTCATAATCCTCAAAAAGAGTGGAATGAATAAAATATGGAGCTTTATCAACATATCCCAATGAAGATGAAGCACATACATCATAACCAAGGCCATGTCGATCAATCCATGTAATAGGATGAATAGGGTGAACAATGCCTTTCAAACACTTCCTAATGCCTACAAGTCTGGTAGTGTGACCCATGGAATGAATCATGTGGGAGCCAAAATTAGTGGTATGCTTTTCAAAATAATCAAGCATATATGTAGGTGAAACTAGAGTGGGATGCGTAGAGTGTGTAACAATAGAAGCAATAAGAACAATGGGCTGCTCAAAATATAGTAAATCACACTATAAAAGTACATCAATTGGATGTGTACCATATTTAGTAACACAACATGATTGCATACCAACTAGTTTCTTCTATAGAGAACATATGAGGGCATCCTTTCCATGAGTGAGGGAGCATATAAGAGAATTCTACATCAAAAGTTTCTTGTTTACTTCCTAAAGTGCTAAGAAAGAGGCCATAGGATCAATGGGTTACATAAGACTTGGTAGGGTACTAGCAAGAATCATACCAAAAATAAAAAATAGGAGAAACAACCACTGTATTAGAATGTGCATCAGTATGTGGAGGTGTAGATGCCTCATTCAAGTCACCACAAGTAACAAGTGTCTCATCCACAAAAAATATGTATGTACTAACAATAGAAGGAGGACAAGAACTAATAGGATAAGATGAAGATGCTAAAGAGTCCTCATGCAAATCATCATCAAGTGAAACATTCTCACAACTAGAAGAAGATGGTGGAGAAACAATGTCACCAATAGAAGAATCCTCACTATGAGAGAGAGGAAAAGAAATAAGAACATGTGGAGGTAAAGTGACCTCATCGAAAAATGTAAAAATAATGTCCCAAGCTGATTTAGGTGATGTGGTATGCTCAATATGAGTTTGCAAACTATCATAAATATGGAGGAGAATAAATACAAGTGCTTTTTTTATATGGATGTAAGCCACGCAATATCATCCTTATCTATGAAAATGGGAAAATCACCAATAATGCATCTCCATAATCCTTTCATCTACACGTGTAGCATCATCATGTGCTTTCATGTGGTGTAGATGGATGAACTAAGGGGTTCAAACATGAAATAATCCATATTTGAAGACATGAAATGGCAAAAAATATCCAAATGAAAACAAAATGAAACCTTTAGAATGGACATCAGTCACAGTCAAAAATGCATCTGAAAATACATGTATGACTCAAGGAGTACAATGCACACTCAAAATAGAATGTTGGTCATAGCCAAAAAATCATCCACAAGTGAAAGGAGTACAAATCACATAAAAATGAAGTGTTTTTTATGAGGGGGTCTCATCACTTGTGAGATCAAACCTCACCCTCTATCTTCGACACACGATAGTGAAAGAAAGGTAATATGTTTCAAGTGTATAAAATGTACTAAGAATATCACAAAAGAACCTCTCAATACAATTTGGGAACCTCTCTTTTGAAATGAGTTTTTTTACAAAGAATTACAAGTCTTTGTAAAAAAAATTATAACCCCCACTTTTTAAAATAATGTTTAACCACATTAAAAAAACTCTTACATTATAAAATTGTTAAGTAATTTCAATTTGAAGTCTATAAAAACTTTGAATTTTGAAATAATAAAGTACCAACCCAATTTTCTCTCTCCCTCCATAGATTACTTGTTATTCAAATGGGCTCGGTCTCCTCTTGACCTAGTCTTAGTGGAAAAAACCATGTAATGTTGGGCTTTAAATCCAACACTAAATGGTATCATTGGTTGGGTCAAGTCATGGCTAAGAGGAGAAGATACATTAAGCTAGTTTGAGAAGCTATAAGTGGTGGCAATGCTAGTGGAAAGATTATCTTCTTATTCAAATGCAAATGACACATCACAAAGTCATGGGCCTTAAAATATAGTTAGAATAATGTAAATCCATTACAACCAAATAGAGAATAATCCAAATATAGATCTATAGGAGAACAGTGAACTGATTTTTGGATCATCTAACAAAATGAAGCTAAATTTGGAGATAAGAAATGAACCTAAGCTTTCTAAACTACCATTTAAGAAGGGTCCATGATGCATTGGAACCTATAAAACATATAAATAGTGGGCTCAAGATGAGTAGATGGTGGTTGATGGTAAAGTCAGAACAATAGATATTTTCTAACATAGCCACACACACACACACACACACACACACACACACACACACACACACACACACACACACACACACACACGCACGCACGCACGCACACACACACACATATGGGACACACATATACATACCTATGTATATATGTAGTTATATATATTCATCCATGTATACATATAATTATATGAAACTTATATCATGTATATAGGGGTTTGGGAATTGATCTTGAGTCTTTTAAGTTTGAAATCATAAAGTTGTGTATTGAATTTTGAAGGCAATTGTTATACAATGGTTTTGTACATATACAGAGTTATAAAATAGTGTATATGCATAACTACATACAATTTTTATATTATCAATTTGATTGAGGAATTCTTATGTTGACTGAGGATGGATTTTTGAAGTCAATTATTATAATAGATTGTGCATAGACTTTTGAAAACAATCAATATTTTGACTATACATTGGATTTTATGGTTGCATGATTATCTTAAACCTAAGCTAACTATTGGCTTGGTTTACATTATTGATTATGAGACAAGAGGTAAAAAAATATTAACACAGTTAGAAAGAACTGTGTAATAAATTTGAGATTGATATGTTTCCTTGATGTTGGACTATGTCTTGAAAATTAATATAGAGTAAAAGAGAACCAGGGGTTGTGTAGATAGGAATATTTATATTCGGCTTAGTTATTCAAATTCTTGAGTAGGTAAACAAAATAGTTATGTTGATTTTATTTGAACAATATGAAGTTCATAATGAAAAATAGTGGTTGGAATGTATAACTATTATATACATTATACTCTAAGGTTACGTTTGAAAGTTGAATACTTAGAGCATAATGGATACACAATTAGTTATGACAATACAATATTTGTTTAAAAACATGTATAGATACACACAATATATATATATAAATGAGATGTGTACATATACACATATATAGTATATATTTATATGTATGAGATTTATACTTCTAAATATGGTATACGTTTATGACTTTTAATTAATTTATAAAATTTATAAAGTAGTATACCATGATTATATGCATATAGATCATTAAATGTACATCAAGTTAAAATTAAATTTGGATTATTGTTTAATGTGAGTTAAGGCCTCAAATATGAGGTATTTGATCCTTGAAATTATTTATTACTGACTTGTTATTTAAAAAATATGTATAAGGAAATAAACTATGATAAATTATGTTTGTCATAGATGGTACTACATTTGAGTTATGGTTTGAGATTGAGTAAATTTTAGTCTAAATTATTAAATATACCTAGATGGTATGATCTTTGAAGAATTATTTTAGTCTATTTATTGTTATGTATTAAATAATATGATTAAAGATTCATTGCATAACATTTGATGGACTAAATGTATATATTTTGATTGTTTATGCACTTAGCATGTTTTGTATCTAATAATATTAAATAATATGATTGAATCTATTGGTTACATGTTCATTAACCAAATATCACATTTATCACACTAAATAATCAATGAGATGGACTTCACTAGCTTAGTTAGTGACATTAGTGCAAGATGAAGGTGATTCAATCAAGTGGTGTGTAGAAATAGACTGATCCTTGAAATCAATATCTATTTGAAAACTTTGGCCAAAATAATGTTAGATAGACATTGTCATTTCATATGTTTAATTTATGAGTTGTGTGATATCATGTTAGAATGTATTTTCTTTATGGTACACATCATGTAGTAGAAATATTATAGCACACGGGTACTAGCATGTCTCTTTGGATTCCCATACCATCATTATCTACGCATCCATGAAGGGAGGACCATTCTTTGATGGGGGATTATGTGTGGGATTAATGGTTTGTGGTTGGTGTGGAAAAGTGCTTAAATGATGCTTTCCCTCCCGACTATAGTTATTACTTGGAGACTACACTTAATTTTATTAGAGATACATGAGTTAGTTTGACTCAAAATCTATGGATCATAGTATCTATTTATTATATTAAGGTAAAATTCTTAATAGAAATTTAATTATACTATGTGTTATACTTCAATAGCAGTAGTTGTATTATTGTATTAGTCATGGCAGATTTTTAAGTGATTACTTTCCTTTCAATTATGTTATGTTACATAAAATTTTATTGATTGGAATTGGAATTGGAATAAGTTTGTGAAAGTATAATATGATTTAATATTATGTTAAAAATCACTAATTAGATTCTCATGGTATAATCTAATGAAGAATAAATGTTGAGTAGATAGTTTTTAAAAAAAAAATACTGCATTATTCTAGATAATCCTTGAGGGGTTATTCCATGTGGTATTAGAGCCAAAGCTTAAACTCTAGGACTTAATGAGTCCCCTAATATTTTAATATTCTTATATTCAAATATAAATAAGAATGGTGTGAACAAGAACATTGGGTGAGGGTCGTTCAAATGTCAATGACAATAACCCTCCAATTGATCCTAACCAATTTACTACTAAATAAGTAGCAAAGTTGGATCAGATTCTCATAGCCATGAATGATACTAGGGATTGGATCACAACCATGGAATTGGAATTTTATGGCCATAGAGAGAAAAAATATTAGGAAGAACCTAATGAGCATCCCACAGAACAAGAAAACCAATGGGATGCGAGAGCTCAAGTAATTATAGAGTTGTCTAGGGACATGAAAAAGGTGAGTCCACCTAAGTTAGATGGAACTATTTTGGGTGATGGATCTAAAGCATGGCTAACAGAGATGGAGAATTATTTTGGGATTTGAAACTACTCTGCGGTCACCAAAGATTTTTTGGGTGCATACTAGTTGGTTGGTGAATTAGCTATGTGGTGGGCTAACAAGAAGTTGGAAATGAACCTTAATTTGACCACCACTACTTAGGAGCATTTTGTGAAATTTTTCAAGTCACAGTGGCTTGTATAACTTTATTTTGATCATAAGCTCATATATTTTTAGAATCTAAAGTAAGGAGATTTATCAATAAATGAGTATTGGGATCAGTGTACCAAACTTTTGAAGTATGTACCTTAGTACTAAGTAGATGAGAGGTTCAAGATCAAAAAGTGTACCATGAGATTAAAATTTCAAATCAGTGGAAAGGTATATGTTCATGAAACTTCTACCATGGACTAGGTCTTCGATAAGGTAGTCAAACAGGATCAAAAGTTAAAGTCTCTTGCACAAGATAGGGATAAGTTCAAGAAATTTTTTAGAAGTTCTAAGTTGAATTTTAAGAAGAAGAACTAGAAGCAGAGGAGTGGAGACTCCAAGAGTCAGTTCAAGAATCAAAATATCAAATTCAACAGTGGATAAAATCATAATAAACTAGGTAATGCTTTCAAAGGTGATTTTAAGAGAAACCCCTAAACTGATAAGAAAGGACCACCTAGAGGCTATTTCATTTATAGAGGAGACCATTATGCTCATGAATGCACTTAGGACAATTCAAAGAATAAAGTTCATATTCCTCAGTAGGACAATTTTCAGTAGCATATTCATGTAACAATTGATAATTAGCAAGTAGAATGTCAAGCATCACCAATAGCGTTGTCAAGTATTTTTTTGAACATCCAGTTTCCATATTGATAGATATAGGTGTTACTAAATGTTTTATAGTTACTAAAATGCTTAGTAAGTTTACTAGAAGAGTTAGAGTTATGGCAAATACATGGTCAATATAGTATGGAAATGACTCAAAATTCATGGTTGATAAGTGTTTAGTTGAAGAAGAGATTAGGTTATGTTAGGACTTGTTCCAAAGTCTTAACGTTAGGTTAGTTTTTTGGTAGAAAATAATTTACTATTGTAAATGGGGCATGCATCTTTTATAAAGACACCCCCATAAAATAAATAAACTTAGTTTAATTATTAGGTAGTTTTAATGTTTTATGTTTATTAATTAGATTTGCTTTATGGGTTGTTTTCCCGTATTCAATTGGTTATTGGATTAGTTGTTTTTATCGGTCATTGGTAAAAACTATATAAATCCATATTTGCTTTGTGAAAGGGTTAGCGGAGTAAAGGCACCCTTATGTAATTGTTATTTTTGAAATTAATAAAATACTTGTACACTCGCACTAAGCGGGGACAAGGTTCAACCTATTTGATCTTGGAGTTATCAGTGGTATCAGAGCATGGTTGGGAGCACAGTGAATTCGAAGGAGGAAGGTGTGATTTCATTTGGCATGAAAATAAGGTATGCCATATAGTTTTGGTTTAAAAATTTTGAAAAATTATTAAATTATTTTAATTTTTCAAAAATAATTTATATTTAAACCTGTATTTTCCATATACCACTTCTGTTTTTTTTTTGGATCATTCATACTCCATTTTTTTTGAGTTTAACCTCCTCATCTGGCATAAAAATGAATTTTAGCATTTATTGTTATTAATTCATTATTTTTTTGAGCCAAAACCAGATTCGTACGGCCTTTTTAATCTGATAAAAATATATGAAACTTTTCATTCATAGCTGCCCATTCATTTCAGCGCTTTTTAAATCCAAAACCTCTGAAAAACATCAACAAATAGCATTTAAAACCCTGTGTTTGCATTCATATTGAAAAATCTAGAAAAACTAGACTTTTATGGCCTATTGTACGGCCTTTCCAATGCCCAAGCTTGTTTTTGATCCATTTCCCTGCATAAAACACCAAAAAAATTGCAAAAACACTGTAAAAATCAGTTTTAGCAAGCCTGTACGGATTTGTACGGCCTAGGTGAGAGAAAACAGGTGCAGGAAAATTCTCCAGAGCAGCCATGGCATCCCAGGCAAGCATGGCGTAGTATAAAAGTTTAGAAATTATTTTTGGCTATTTCTAAATTTTTGTTTATAAAATATTTGCTGCTGGGTCCCATCCGGGAGAAGATTGAAGTGTAGGCTGAAAAGAAAGGGAAAAAGAATTTATTTATTTATATTCTCATGTATTTTTTTCCCTCAAACATGAAATCTGGTACAAGTATAAATTTCTGAGTATAACATTTTGTAAATGCTCTTAGAGCAATTGGTTAAGTTTATTTTGTTAAAGCTTGCAAAGGAGGAGGTCAAGGGTTCAAATCCCTTTTTGGAGAAAGTTTTTTTTTTTTGCCTTGGAATATACTTTTTTGAAAAAGGAATATTCCCTTTTTTCATAATATTGTAAAACACATACTTATTGTATTGTGTTATTTATTTTTTTTGAAAAAGAGGCAAAATTCAATCATTTTTCTTTTGCATTGTTGTGGTGAGATAAGGGTGTAATTGGTGAAATAAGGTTGTAATTTGGCAAAATAAGGGTGTAATCTTTGATTTTTGGTGTGGTTAAGTGCAAAACCCATCAAAAATACTTATTTTCTATTTTACACTCTACGCGGAGGTTAAGTGCAAAACCCCGTAGAAGCAGTGTCTTGTGCAGTGAGTGTGATATTTGTTTCATTTCTTTCGCATTTTGTCACACATTTTTCTACTTCACTTTCATTCATTTCAAAATGCTGAAAATTCAAAATTTGCTTTCAGATGGTGATAGATTAACAATTTCCAATTATTCAGATTGGAAACGATTGATGGAGGCTTCAGTAGTGTTTAATGAGTTATGGGATATTGTTAAGAATGAAAATCCCACATTGCCAACAGAGCAGGCTAAGTTAGATATTTTCAATTTGCATGATTCTAAGGCCTTAGCTCTCATTAAATGTTGTTGTACTCATGATACGTATGTTCATATTGAAAATTCTCCTCATAGTTACACTGCATGGAAAACATTGTCAGATTTGTATGATAAGAAACCTAAGCATAAGAAGATAGATATTCATATGCAGTTGTTTACTTTGTCATTAGATGAGGATGGGGATATGGGAGAATATATGTCTAAGTTGAAAAATATCACTACTGAGTACACTAAGGCTGGTTTTGGAAAACTAGATGATGACCTCATAGTTACTGCTACTTTGAAAGGACTACTAGGGTCTTATAGGAATTTTGTTGAAATGTTGCATGTCTCTGACAAGATCACAGGCATCACCTTTGATAAGTTGGCTGAGTTGCTCATCCAACATGACCTCTCTCTACCCAAGAAATCCAAGAAAACTGAAGAAGCCCATGTTTTAGAGTCAAAGCCTAGTTCATCTTCATCTGGGCATCAAAACAATAGAGGAAACAGTTATAGAGGGGGTCGAGGTTACAGAGGAGGTAGATATCAAAATAGAGGTAGGGGTCATTCACATAATCAATAATCTAATCAATCACATTCACATGAAACGAGTTATCGAGGACATGGTCACAATTCATATAGGGGCAGAGGTCGAGGTAGATCTGACATTCAGTGTCATAGATGTGGAAAATTTGGTCACATTGCCTCACAATGTAGGATTCCTTTTCATAAAATTCAGAGGCCACAAAAAGTGACTAAGACTAACTCTGCTCAGTATGTCGATCATGACTATGATGAATCTAGTAATGTTGCCCATGAATTTGCATTTACTTCTTTGGAGCACATTGATTATGTTGAATATGAGGCAAGAGATGAGCTCACAGATGTATGGGTTTTAGACACAGGAGCAACCAAACACATGACATTTAGGAGAGATTTCTTTTGGTCTTATAAGGAAGCTTCTCTCTCTCTAGTTGCCTTAGTAGATAAGTCTATGCATACACCACTAGGACTTGGTTCTATTCGAATTCTTCTTCCTAATGGGTCTATAAAATACTTGGAGGATGTTTGGTATGTTCCCACATTGAAGAAACACTTACTTTCTTTAGTAACTATTCGAAAGAAAGGTTATCAAATTGTGCTTGAAAATGGGCTCATTTACATCAATTCAGTGGAGGATAATTATAAAACCATGTATATAGGATATGAAGATGGAAACTTGGTTAGATTGCATTGTAAGGTGCTTCCTCCCAATATAGAACTTGAAGCAGTTGTTGATACAGGTACAGGTACTATGTCTACATAGCGATTATGGCATCTCCGCTATGGACATTTGAATATCCACTCTTTAGTGGATTTGTAGAGATATGGTATGGTGAATGGGTTGCCCACTTTTCACAAAGATAGTATTCTTTGTGAGTCATGTGTTTTGGGCAAACAAAATCGGGAAAAATTTCTTAAACAGTCATCTTGGAGAGATAACAAATGTTTACAGTTAGTTCATAGTGATGTATGTGACATGAAAAAGTCATCCATTGGTGGGTGTAGATACTTTGTCTTGTTTATTGATGACTTTTCTAGGATGACTTGGGTATTCTTTATGAAAAACAAATCTGAAGTTTTCGCTAAGTTTGTTGATTGGTTACACTTAGTCAAAAAAGAAATAGGTTCACATTTGGCCACTCTTCATTCAGATAATGGAGGTGAGTATACCTCTAATGAATTTTTAGACTATTGTCGAGAACATGGAATTCATCGACAATATAGTAATGCTTATACTCCACAACAAAATAGAGTATTTGAACGAATGAATAGAACTTTAGAGGGCACAGCACGTGCCATGTTTCACTATAAACAGCTTGATGATAAATTTTGGGCCAAAGCCATTGGTACTGCAGTGTATTTGAGAAACAGGTCCCCCACAGTTGCACTTTTGGGACAAACTCCATATGAGGCATGGTATGGGTTTAAACCCAAAGTTAAACACTTGAAAGTGTTTGGATGTCTTTGTTTTGCTTTGGTTCCTCCTAAACATAGAACTAAGTTGGAACCACGAAGTCAAAAATGCATCTTTCTTGGTTATTCTGAAGATAAAAAGGGGTTTCATTTGCTTGCACAGGATTCAGGCAAATTCATAGTGAGTTGAGATGTAATATTTGATGAATTTGGGACTATGAACACTACAGAGATTGATTCTCAACTTGATAGATTAAAGAGAAAAAATGCAAAAAGAGATAAGGGTTTGAATAATGGGGATAACTCTTCGAAGTTATGGTATGAGACTCAAATTCCTTCACTTTCCTCTCCTTCATCTACAAGTTCACAGGTTGATGACTTAGAAATTGTTGAAAATTCTCTAAGTCCCCCTTCGAATGATGCATCTAATGAGAATTTAGGAGTCCTTGATTTGAATAATTTGTCTAAGTATCCAAAATGGGCTCAAAGTACTTTTTCTGACTTGACAGCAGATGAAGTTGGTTTAACAGGGCCTAGGAATTCTTGAAAATAGGTGAACTATACTATGGTTGTTATTACTTCTTCCACTGAGCCATCCACTTTTGAGGAGGCATCTACTGAACATGTTTGGCAATAGGCAATGAAATGTGAGTATGATTCCACACTCAACAATAATACATGGGTTTTAGTTTATCCTCCTCCACATGTTAAACCCATCGGATGTAAATGGGTTTATAAGACTAAGTATAAATCAGATGGCTCCATTGATAAACATAAGTCACGACTTGTTGCCAAAGGATATGCACAACAAGAAGGTATTGATTATGAGGAAACATTTGCACCAACTGCCAAATGGCACACTATTCATATGGTACTTGCCTTAGCAGCACAAAATGGTTGGAAAGTACATCAGTTGGATGTTAAAAGTGCTTTTTTAAATGGTGATTTACAGGAAGAAGTCTATATGAAACAACCTCAAGGTTTTGAACAGGTGGGTGCTGAACACAAAGTCTGTAAATTGACAAAAGCTTTTATGGGCTCAAACAGGCACCCAGGGCTTGGTATGAGAAAATGGATTCATACTTGAAATCCATTGGTTTTCATCGTAGTGAATCAGATGATACTCTCTATTTTCGAGTGAAGGGTAAGAAAATGGTGATATTAGTTCTCTATGTTGATGACTTGTTTATTGCAGGTAATGATGAAAATCATAACAAATCTGTGAAGAAGGAATTAAAAGATGGGTTTGAGATGACAGATCTTGGACTTCTTCACTACTATCTAGGCATAGAGGTAACTCAGAAAGAGCATAGTATTTTCATTTCACAAACTAAGTATATTTTTGAGTTATTAGAGAGGTTTAGCATGAGTGATTACAAACCTACCCTCACTCCCATGGAAAGTAACTTGAAATTGTCTAAGGATGATAGCAGTGCCTTTTTTGATGGCACAACATATAGACAATTGGTGGGAGGTTTGATATATTTGATGACTACCAGGCCTGATATTTCATTTTCAGTTGGAATTTTATCTAGGTTTATGCATGAGCCTAGAGAAATTCATTGGCATGCAGCAAAACGAGTACTTTGTTACCTTCAGGGAATGAAAACATATGGCCTTGAATACCACCGCAACAAGAACTTCAAACTTGTTGGATATTGTGATGCAGATTTTGGCAGATGTGTGGATGACAGAGTGTCAACCACAGGATACACTATGCATATGGGTTCAGCTGCCATTACTTGGTGTTGTAAGAAGCAGGATACAGTGGCAAATTCATCAGTAGAATCAGAGTATATTGCAGCATGGGATGCTTCTAGAGAAATTATTTACCTTCATCGTATTCTTGAAGATCTTCAAGTTTCTCAGTTTGCTCCTACACAGTTATACATTGATAATCAGAGTGCAATCAAGATGTCCAAGAATCCAGTGTTTCATGCCAAAACAAAACATATGGATGTCAAATATCATTATCTGTGAATGCTGGTGGCAAAGAAAACTCTTGATCCAATATATTGCCCAACTGTTGATCAGATAGCTGATATCTTCACAAAACCCCTTGACAGAATCAAATTTGAAAAATTCAGAAAAATGCTTGGTATGTGTCCAAAGCCCTGACTTTGGATCATAGGGGGGTTTGTTAGGACTTGTTCCAAAGTCTTAACGTTAGGTTAGTTTTTTGGTAGAAAATAATTTACTATTGTAAATGGGGCATGCATCTTTTATAAAGACACCCCCATAAAATAAATAAACTTAGTTTAATTATTAGGTAGTTTTAATGTTTTATGTTTATTAATTAGATTTGCTTTACGGGTTGTTTTCCCGTATTCAATCGGTTATTGGATTAGTTGTTTTTACCGGTCATTGGTAAAAACTATATAAATCCATATTTGCTTTGTGAAAGGGTTAACGGAGTAAAGGCACCCTTATGTAATTGTTATTTTTGAAATTAATAAAATACTTGTGCACTCACACTAAGCGGGGACAAGGTTCAACCTATTTGATCCTGGAGTTATTAGGTTACCCAAACACACAATACTAGTAGATCTATTTGTATTACCATTAGGATCATATAATATGATTCTAGGAGTTAACTGGCTTACAAAACACAAAGCCAAGATTGGATACTACTTGAATAAGGTTGAGTGTCAAGATGATTTAAAAATCAAACATAAATTTAGGGTGAGAAAAGAGAGTTAAGGATTAGGAAAATTTATTCAATGCAACTCAAAAGGGATCAATAAAAAGAGTGCCAAGAATTTATTGTCAAGATAAATGAAATGGAAGAACCTAAGGAACCATCTAACAAAGATTACCTATTTTTTAGAGATTTTCATGATGTATTTCCATAAGAATTAATAGGATTACCTCCTAAACATGAGTTTGATTTCATTATTAATATCACACCTAGATTGGAACAACACTCTAAGGCACCATACAGGGAAAAAACCATTGAGTTGGTTGAATTAAAAGCTCAACTCCAAGAATTATTGTCAAAGGGCTGATTAGGACTAGTATGCCACCTTGGGGTGCACTAGTTGTCTTTATCAAGAATAAAGATGGTAATATTTGACTTTGCATTAATTATATAATGCTAAATAAGGAAAATATCAAAAATAGGTATCAACTACCTCATGTAGATGATCTTTTTGATCAAATATAGGAAGAAATGGTCTTTTCTAAGATTGATCTTTGATCAGAATACCATCAGTTGAGGATTCAGGATGTGGATATTTTGAAGATAGCTTTAAAAAATCATTATGGGCATTATGATTTCATAATGTTACCCTTTGGGTTAACTAACGTACTAGTAGCATTCATTAATATCATGAAGAATGTGTTCAAATATTATTTAGACCACTTTGTTTTGGTCTTTCTGAGTGACATTATTATATATTCTAAGAATGAAGAGGAACACCTTCAACATCTAGAACTAGTTCTATAATGGTTGTAAAATCACAAAATATATGGAAAATTGTATAAGTATACATTTTTCTAATAGAGAATGCAATATCTAAGATATATTATTTCTACATACAATATATCTATAGATCGGGCTAAGATAAGAGCCATTATAGAGTGGCCGGTGCCAAAGAATGTGTATGAGGTACGAAGTTTCATGGGATTAGCAGGCTATTATAGGAAGTTCATTATGAATTTTTCCAAGATAGATAATCCAATTACCTTCTTGAAATAGAAGAACTAGACATTTGTTTGGTTAGAAAAGTGTAAACTAACTTTTCAAGAATTGAAAAGAAGACTTACTTCAGCACTAGTGTTAAGATTTTTTAACCCCAATGATCATTTTTTAGTGATCATAGATGAATTAGGAGAGGGATTGAGAGGATTCCTTATACAAGATGGTGTAGTAATGGCTTATGAATCAAGGAAGCTAAAACCTTATGAGTTGAATTATTCCCCTCATGACCTGGAACTTGAACTGATTGTGCATGCCTTGCAAGTTTGGTGACATTATTTTTTGGAAAAATTGTTTGAGCTCAAGCCTAATAACTTAGAACTCAATTATATATTCACCTAACTAAATTTGAATGTTCATAAAAGATGCTATCTTGAGTTCTTATTTGATTATGATTTCCATATCAATTACATCAAAGGTAAAGAGAATAAAGTAGCTTAGGCCTTGAGTCGTAGAAGTTGCATAGCAACCATGGCTATTATTAAGAGTATTTTTAGGGATTGTGTGATTAAGTTATCACTAGGAGATGAATTCTATGATCAAGTCATAAAATCATTATTTGAGAATGCTTAGAATCCTTGTTATAAAATATTTATCTTAGAGAGTGATGGTCTTTTGAATTATAATGGAAGGGTGTATGTGCCATGTCAAAAGAATCTACAAAGCACAGTGTTAAAGGAATTTCACAATTCCCCATATTTGGGACATCAAAGTGTAACCAAGATCATGATAGATCATAGACATCTATATTTTTAGAAGGGAATCAAGAAAGATGTCACAGACTATGTGTCACATTGTATAGAATGTTAGTGAGTAAACATTGATCATGTGAACCAAGCTAAATTGTTATATCTGCATGATATACTAGAATGAAAGTGGCAGGTGATCAGTATGGACTTTGTCCAAGGTTTATTGATGTCATGAAATAGGCATGATATAATCTTGGTAGTTTTAGACAAACTAACCAAGGCGGCTTATTTTATACTAGGCAATGTGACAGATGAAGCACCTACCCTTGTGAAGAGGTTTGTAAAGGAAGTGTATAGGTTACATAGATTTATAGAGAAGATCATTTTGGATCAAGATCTGAAGATGACTTTTAGGTTTTGGGTAACTCTAAACTTAGTTTTGGGTACACAACTAAACTTTAATAGCATATCACCTAGAAATTGATGGTCAAATTGAGCAAGTTAATTAGGTGTTAGAGGATCTTATTCATATTTATTGCATGGATAAACAATACAAATGGAAAGATTATCTTCCATTGGTTGATTTTGCATATAAAAATTCATACCAATTAGCTTTGAAGATGGCACCATTTGAGGCTTTATGTAGAAGAAGATGTAAGACACCCATCAGTTGAGATAGTTAAAGGATAGGGTAGTCTTTGGGCCTGAGATGCTTTTAGAAATGGAAGAACAAGTCAAATTAACTAGGCAAAGATTGGCCAATTTCAATGATAGAAAAAAGAGTTATGTTGATCTAAAGAGGATAGATAGGTGGTTTTCTATAGGTGATAAAGTGTTCTTATGGGTTAAGCCACAAAAGATCTTGATTAAAGTCAAAAAGTTAGCAAAATTGTAGTCAATATTTGTGGGAACCTTGAGTTTATAGAAGTGTTCAATCTAATAGTGTATAGGCTTGCATTACCACCAGCCCCAACTCTATTACATAATGTTTTCCATGTATCTTATCTTAAAAAGTATATAGTTGATCATTCACATGTATTAGATTGGAATGGTTTATATATTCTAGATCCTGAGGTGGTTAATGTAGAACCCATCATAGTAATTGACACTCAAAAACTCCATTTGAATAATAAAAAAGTGTCATGGTGAAAGGTATTATGGGACCAATACTCTAAGAATAGTGCTACTTTAGAGGACTATGATGATTTCTACAAGCTATTTCTATATTTTTTTGTTTAATTTGATACTAAATATTATGTTTTTATTCTTTTAAACTATGTATGTTATTCAAAACTATTATTTGAATAAGTGGCATCAGGACGGTGACCAGTTTTAGGGGGGAAAGGATGTTAAAATTTCACCCTAAGTATTATATATTTTGAATCTATGGATTATTATGGTTATCATTTGATTATTAATGCTTTGATTTCAAACATTATGACATATACTAGTTATGGGATAGTTATATGCTAATTAGTTTACATGATGGATTAATTATGTGATTAATATACTTTCTTATTTTATACATTATAGATGTATATTTGTTAGTTATGCATCATTAGTTTTTTCTATATATGATGACTCATACTAACTACCTACTTATTTTGAGTTGGATGCAAGATTAATTCTTCCCTTAGAGAATGATGGAGGGAAAGCATCATCAAAGAGGATGGCATAGATGGGATGATTGAGGGATGATAGAAGAACTACTAGTAACCCAACACAAACCATAATAGAATAACTTGTTTAACTCTTTGTTTGATTTAGATAGTTTTTTTTTTATTGATAATATACTACTATTATGATCATGTTTCAGTTGATGATTATGATGATCTGATTGTGTGATCTCATGTATGATTGTGGTGCATAAATTTACTCATATAATTTTATTTTTTGATCATGTTGTCTATGCTTACACTAATCTAGTTGTTTAACATAGTGACTGGCTTAAATTATATTCGATAAATATCATTGTCTTGATTTGATGTCTCTATGTATAATAAAAAGCTAAGGCATTAGTATAAATCTATGATTTTAATAATGCTAACATTATTATAACATATTTGTGTGTGATGAAAGATTATAATGTTCAATAGGATTATCTTTATGGTTGAAATATGGGTATTGATTTCTCCATAGTTGCATTGTTATTCAAAATCATAATGTTGTTAACTTTTTTGAGTTAATGCCAATAGTTGCATTGTTATCCTATGAAATTAACCTTAGCTAGAGGATTGAAACGCAAGTGGAATTAGTCTTACGTTATATAGAATTATGAGTTTTATATATCATTAGTAATGATAATGTTTGTGCAATTTTCAAAAGGTTAATGCATGGGATATAACATGGATGACTTTTATAAAGTTGACATGCATATTTAAATGATTTTATAATGATTATTATTTTATTATTATGAACGTTCAAGAGGAATTAGGATTTTTGTTGGCTTAACTCGAGTGGGAATCTTTTGATAAACCATTTTTTATTAATTTAGGGGTTTTTTGCATGGAAGAAATTATGGAAACTATGATTTTTATTTTGGGCCATGACAAAAATAAATTGATACAATCACGATCTTGACCAATTTTTTTTGGAATTTTAGGGGAGAAACTTGGATTGGTGGAAAAAGAATAATAAAGGGAATGGAAGTAAAGGAAGACACAACAAAACATGACATAACATAGTAAGAAGAGGAAGGCAAGATGAGGGAAGCTAAAAAAGAAATTCAATCGTGAAAAGAATAATTTGGAAGCTATTACCAGGTTGGTGGTGTAATTCCATTTCATGGTTGCTAGGAATGGAAATTTTATGTATGTTTTCTTGTATGGATTTTTGGTAATGTCGATGCCTCTAACTGTATCATAGGTGCTCTTAGTTTTTAAATAACACTTCTGATTTTATAACTCAAATAATTTAGAGAATTAGTATTAGGTTGTGGTAATGTGTTTACCTATGATAAAATAGTGGCAAAGTAAGCAAACTATTCCACAATATTTAAAAAACTTGGTGGTTGGGTACCACCTTTGTCCTCTCAACAATCTTTACAAAATATGTAGTAATTTATACTAATATCAATGAATTATGATCAAATTATAATCTAAGACTATTATAAAATGAATATTTGTAATGATATTTAAACTAAAGTGATATTTCTAAAAATAAGTAAAAAAATAGGGTAAGGCAGAGAATAAAAGTGTTGTTGATCTTCATCTTAGACATCATAACAAAGTTCAAGTATTTTCTAGGCATGCACTCAAAACTAATATATGAGATAAAATAGCTTAAGCTTGAAATACAACATATATCAGGCAAAATTCTAAGGAAGATAAGATGTAATGTAAATAAGAACCAAATTTACTTTAAAGTTGTACTCCTTTAATCAGTTAGTTTATCCACACCTAAAAATGT
This sequence comes from Torreya grandis, assembly GCA_037957365.1. Lineage (NCBI taxonomy): Eukaryota > Viridiplantae > Streptophyta > Pinopsida > Cupressales > Taxaceae > Torreya > Torreya grandis. The sequence goes on along the minus strand of JARHVA010004929.1, from coordinate 300,295 downwards.
AGAGGAAATAAAATGAAGCAAACTAAGGAACCTTCAATCAACCTATCATCTTCACAAGTTAATAATTTTGCATTCAAAAAGTATGTGCCAAGAATTTAAAATAACCATTCAAATCTAAGATTTAAAATAAACAATTGAGAGAGAAGCTAAATAATAATTCACACAAATAAGATGAGATAATCTTCTCAAAATTCTCTGCTTGTATTAATTGCTCCAAATTTTACACTAGTTTTTGTATCTCAAAAACTCCCTCCTTCTTAAAAATGACAATGCTCCTTTTATAGACTTCAAGGAAACATGTCAGTCAATTTCTCAAATTACAAATGTAAAAATTGTGAAGGACAATTATCCTTTCTACAAAGTTTCTAAAATACACTAGACTTTTAAAAATAGACTGACCTTTAGGAAAATGTGCTAACAAGCTTCACATGATTTTACAAAATAATATTCCATTTAAAAAATTTATAATGCTTCTACAAAAGGGAATATTCTTAACTAACTGGTAGACCCTGTGCTGATGAAGTCCTTTCATCCTATTGAAGTAACCTTATTACCTTTTGATGTTGCTCATCAAAAAGTCTCAAATTGACTGCAAGTTCTAAGAAGATCTCATATTCTTCATCCACCAAATCTCCTAGGTCTTTATCATTTCTCCCCAAGGATTCTTTGATGCTTCTTACCTCAAAAATCATCTCCTATTCCATCAAGATCATATCCATGACCTTGTTATTATGGATCATAGACTTGCTTTAGATCTTGCTCCTCACCTCCTACATGACCAAAGTGGTCATGTGTTTGAACTCATCATATACAATGATGCCCATGGAGTTAAGTTTTATAGGTTTTATAATGATGGTCCCTAAGATTCACTTAATTATGTCCAGTAGCTCTTTATCATCCTTAATGAGTCTCTCTAAGAACTTGGACCATGTACTCAAACTGTTGATTTTATCTATAATCAACCCCAAGATGGTGTTGAGATGAGTAATTTTGATGGTTTTGAAACTAGGGATTTTATCCCCTTTCAAGATTCTAATTAAATCCTTCATCTCATCCTTGGAACTCTGTCATTAGGTGATTAAGCCCTTGGCTACTACATCATATTGGTTTAGTGCACTCTATCTTTCCCTTATTAATTTTAGAGAGTTAAACATGTCATGGAATTATCCCTCAAACATTTCAATCATTACATTAGGAACAAACAAAATATCATATTTCTCTAGATTCTCCTTTTGCCTCTATAGGCTCTCTATTTATTATTTCATGCCCTTGATGCTAGTTTATAGCTGGGAAATTTGAGCCTAGGCAATGTCAAGTATATCCTCTTAAAAAATAGGTTTCTCACCTAGTTTTTGACCCTCCACTTAAGTCAATCCAATGAAGTGTTCAATTTTTTGAAAAGTGAATTCCTCCCCTACAATCATGGCTCTTTTTTAGAAAATCTCTACAAGCTAGTTGTGGTTGGGTCAAATTTGACACCAACTAAAGAGTGTGTAATCTTTGAAGGCTATAGGATCTAAATTTATGAGCCACTTAAAAATCCAATAGCATCCACTTGTATTTCCTTCTCTTCTTTGTACAGCTCTATAATCCATGGTTTGAGCTCCTTATAAACATGGATGCTAACAGACTTTATAATTGTCCATTGATGGTACAAAGTTGGGATATTATGTAGCTTTCCATATATGAACCACTCTAGAATGGTTGGTACATGGATAGTGTTCTCGTCACTAAAAAAATTAACCTCACTCAAAGGGTGAGTGAGAGTCAATTTTGGCCTCTTGGTTCTTGTAGGAACCAAGGCTAGCTCAGCCTTTCTATTTTATGGGGGACCACTGGGACTAAGTCCAAATCTATCCCTTACCCATTTTCATTTTCTATTTATTCATCTTGAGTTTGAGGCTCCATTTCCTCATCTAATCTGTAAGCACTAGCTAGTGCCTCTAAGGCATCTTCCATTATTTCCCCAGGATCCAATGCAATCATGTCAATGAACTCAATAGGTGACTCTGGATTTTTAGGTTGGGTATAAGATGATGCCCCTTCAATAGGTCTTTATTCAAATTTTTATTTTCTTAACCCTTATGTAACTTGTACCTCTAGATATTCTGGAGGAGACTTAGAAGATGGTCTTGGTATAAAATGATACTACATAGACCCCATCTACCATATTTCATGAGATGGCTTTGCATATCTCATCAGGTTGGTCTCAAGTTTGATGTTGTGATTCTTTACTCTGGCCAATACTTCTAAAAATGAATATACTTAGATGTACATTGAATCATAGACATCAAGTTGATGTCCATATGTCATGTTAATCTTTTTGGTTTTCAAATGTTTCACAACATTATCTTGGGGGTCCCAATGTTTCAATTCATCAAGCTATAAATTGGATGAGTCTTTGTGCCAAGAAATAGTTTCTACATTGTCCTAATTCTACAACATAATTATACTAACAGTCAAAGGGAAAGGATGAAGTATCCTCTTCCTTTTTCCTTTACATACACCATCAATACCATGGGATAATTGGTTTGTTATCTATTATTTAGCCATTTTGGTGGGTACATAGACATGTAGTTTAAGTGGTTGACATAAGATTCCCTCTATCCTGATTATATTACAATTAGGATATGAAAAAATGTCCCCAATAAGTTTCACATACTTCTTGATTAAGGGACTTACCCTCATCATAGGTAGCCCTATAATAGCTTCTACTAGGGCTGGGTATATACAATCACAAATGAATTATATGTGGTCCTTATACTTGAATATATGTAGTTTGAAATAGTAATGGGAGACTGTTTGCCTTCCATCGAGGGACCAATTTTTTATTAGGGATTTTGGTATTAGCCAATAGGGCATCCAAAATATAAGACATCATAAAGAAGTGACTTCTAGTCTTCTTATTTATGGCATAGAATTGTTACTTCTGACAAATATTGATCATTTCTCCTATAGGAGGAGTAAGTCCCTTTTCAAGCTCTACCTGTTGATGTCTCTAAGCATATCACAGGTTCTCATAGTGTTTAAAGAACACTTCTAATTTTAGAAATCAAATAATTTAAATCATGAGTAGTATCTTGTGGTAATTTGGTTACCTATGATTAAATAGCAGTAAACCAAGCAAACTATTTCACAATATTTATAAAACTTTGTGGTTGAGAGCCACCTTGGTCCTCTCAACAATTTTTGTAAAAGATGTAGTAATATATACTAATATGAGTGAATTATGATCAAATTCTAATTTAAGATATTATAAAATGAATACGTATAATGATATTTAAACTAAAGTGATCTAGTTAAAAAAGAAGTAAAAAGGCAAGGTAAGGCAGAGAAGAAAAGTGTTGTTGATATTCATTTCAGACATCATGACAAAGCTCAAGTGTTTTCTAGGCATGCACTCAAAACCAATATATGAGATAAAATAGCTTAAGCTTAAATTATAACATACATCAATCAAACTTCTAAGGAAGATAAGACATAATGCAAATAAGAACCACATTTACTTTAATGTTTTACTCCTTTAAGTAGATAGCTGATATACATCTACAAATCTAAAGAAAATAAAATGAATCAAACTAAGGAACCTTCAATCAACCTAGCATATGCACAAGTTAAACATTTTGCATTCAAAATGTACGTGCCAAGAATTCAAAAGAACCATTCAAATCTAAGATTAAAAATAAACAATTGAAAGGGAAGTTAAATAATAATTCACACAAACAAGATTAGACAATCTTATTACAATTCTCTACTTGTATTAATTTTCAAATGTTATGGGGGAAATGTAAGAAACTCTCCTAAAACTGCATTCATGGACTATCATATCTTGATCAATTTTTTTAATCTTTAAAAATAGGGGTAATGACATCAATGCAATGTAATACCTCTATTTTCATAGTTGTGTGGTGAAGATTGGTCATCTATATGGAGACCATGTCATAGTATCTCTGGTGGACTGTGGCATTATTTTCATCTTCTTTGGTGATTGCTTGCAACTCTTTAATGGCCCAAAAAATCTTGGACCAATTATTATCCCCAATGTTCAATGCTACAACATCAAATTTAGTGTTCGTGAAGACCTTTCATTCTATGTCTAAAGTCAAGTACACCTATATGTCCTCCCTATTTTGTTGTTTTCATGCTACCATGATTATGAGCTTTATGAATTTCTCACTAGTGGTCTATAAATTACTTCTAGATCAATTTATACTTATTGGGCTGACAATTAAGCTATCCCTGGTTTGACTGGATCAAATTAGGGATTCTATAAATGATAGGTATTTTTGTATTTCTTTTTAATATTTAATGGTGGTACTATTATGAAATAGGAATTTGACTCAAGAAATGATGGTTAGTATCGTGTTAGTTTCAAAATGAAAAAAAATGAAAGAAACACACTAACTAACATAACATCTCTAGGCCTAAACACTAGGGAGAGCTTATTTAATAAACATGAATAAAATACAATTGAAATTCAAAATAAAACTTCTTTTACCTTCCTTGAATGCTCCAAAATGCTTGTTGTAGTGGCTTGCTCGGTTTGTGCTCATGAAGTCTTCATCAAAGGAGGCATGGCTATCTCCTCTTCTCCTTGGCACCTTATGGCTTGTGGTTTGGATTGGCTCAATATTTAGGCATAATAACACTAATTTTAATATATTTAGGAATCATTTATGCATTATAACTTTGCATTATCAAGACTTTTAAAATGATGTTCATGGTTTCTTTATTTTTAGATTTTTGAGATTGATTAGAATCAACATGAATTGTCCATATCAAGATTGAGATGTGTGGCTAAGGATTAATCCAATTATGTAATTAATATTGATAAATAGGCTCATCAATATTTGCAATAGAGGATCAATTAAGAGGTATGGAGGGCATTGATGAGGCATGGGAGGCATGGATCCTGATATTTATGGCATTTATGGCCTAGGGATGTCTTCCCAAGAAATGAGATCACCTGATGATGTAGCTATTCAATATTCATTTCCAAAAATAAGTATTCAACAAGTTTCCATGGAATTCTTAATTAGGTCCCAATTTTGTCTAATTAGATCTTAATCATAATTAAGCACTTTGTGCACAAATTACTCAAATTGATCAGAATGCCTTATTATTGGTCCAAAATTTTATTGGATTAGAATTGAAAGTCAATGTCATATGCATTGGATCCATTATCCCATTTAGGATGCCACCAATAAAAAATAACAAAGACACATGTCCCATACAAGAAATTTGATAGAAAAGAGCAATCTAGAGCACCTAGGTGTAAAATTGGCATTTTGACTCAAAATAATTTAATCAAAGTTAGCTGGCCCATAAATTGCATTGCCCCATTTAATGATACTCTATCCAAAATCAGCACTTGAATATGTCAGGTTCAAAGATTTTAATGTGATTTAGTGTTTTTAAGCTAAATTGTGCACTTTAGGTGGAAATTGATCAAAATATTGGTTGGAGGTCATTGGTGGCTAGACTTAGGTGTCTATAGTTTGCCCCTATTTGGAAAGATGTTACAAATTGTAGGCAAAGCAATGTCTTCTCAACTAATGAGAGATAGACTCTATGACAAAAAGAAGATGATGACTAAAGAACAAATATCCAAATGGTGTTTGAGAAGCCTATGATGATGTCCCTTTGAGGGAGTGGCTGTCACATTTATTGATGAATGGTACCTTGAAAAGAAACAAGAATAAAGGTGGAATTAAACCATGGTTGAGATTAATCCAAATGAGAAAATTCTTGCATGCATTGAGTTAAAAAAGATGTTGATTTACCTAAAGGTAGTTATAATCAAGAATAAAAGTCAAAATAATGATTTATCCATAGGTAGTTATAATCATTAAGAGGACCTAGATTGGCTAAAGATGATTGTGCCCTAATTAAAGTTGATTATCAAGCGTAACTCAAGGATATAACCTAAAATATAGATTAAATATGAGTGGGTGTAAAGTGATGAAATAGATGAATAGAAGAATAAGATTGATCAGTGTGAATGATTCAATTATACCTCTAATGAGGAGATGATCATCCTTATTAACAATGATACAACTAGAATGATTAATGGGTTGATTTGATCAAGGGTGGGATGGGAGGATTTTCCAAGGTGCCAAGGAGAAACTTTTATGACTCTAATTATTGTAGACCTTTCTGAAGCTAATTTTTTTTGTAGCATGTGATGGTAGGCTTCATCATAGAACACCATGAAGACTTGTCCAAAATATGCATAAATACTAACTCCTGATCCAATAAACACTTGAAAATAATGCACCAATGATAAAAACCATGATGAAAATGTTAATAGATGAATATGGATATATTAAAATATAATGTGCTAAAGGAATCACCCAATGAACACATATAGACTAATTCAAGGCAATAGTGATGAAAGAAAACGAATAAGAAAGTGAATAAACAAACAAACAAATATAAAAATAAACAGACAACTTGAAATAAACAAACAAACAGAAATCCTAAAAATAAAAGCAAAAGAAAGCATCCTAACAATGACAATGCCCGAGTAAGGCAGATTGAAGATCACTGAGTAGGCTTAGACAAGACAAATATTTTTGGATTTTGAAATATTATGAATGTTTTTGGCATTTTGAGGTATCTTAACTCATTAGAAAATGACAAGATACTTGCTCACAAAATAGCAAGAGTTTTTGGCTTAGGTTGCTCACAAAATGGTGAGAGTGTATGGAAAAGGGGACTGAGGTGACCTCAACATGAATTGAGAATGACCCACATAGTACTAAAATGACCTCAACTCATAGTAATTCCATCCACATAAAAGGTAGGAAAAAACCAACTAAGCACCAAAATTTTCTCAAATCTTGCAAATGGCCAGTCAAATGAAAATAGTAATGCCAAGGTGATGTGACAATGCATGATAAACAAGTGTTTCCCATAGTTTTCCCATAGGTGGTTATAAGTAGTATATAATAGCATAGGTCAATTATAATATTTTGCCCATAGGTGGTTATAATTAGTAGCAAGACTGGTGAAACACTAATTTGCCCATAGGTAGTTATAATTAGGCTCACATAAACAAACTTGATAGGATGAAAGATATCTTGTCAGATTAACTATCACACTACTTTCATAGATTGTCATTAAAACACAAATTTGATGAGAGTTGAAACCTAATCAAAATCCCCTCATGAAAAGTGCAAGAAGAACCAAAGTAACCAAGATCAAAATAGGATTGGGTAAGATGACTAAAAATAGGCTTTGGTTTAGATAGTAATGGAATGATAGGATGTATAAAATGGTGAGGGTTTGCCCCCAGGTGATATGGTGAATAGTAGGAATATGTGACAATGAAAAATGGATATGTAACAATGGCAATGGCATGACAATGTGAAATGGTATGGTACATGTTTTTGGCCTAGGTGTGGTAAATGACATATGATTCTATTTTTCTTGTTGAGATGGAGATGCACAACTTAATCAATAAAAGATACAAACAAAATACTTGATCATGTTAATTGTTATCCCACACCTTGTTTGAATAGTTGCTCTATCAAAAACTCAATGTAGATTTGGTTGTTAAGAATGCTTTTGTGATCTTCCTTGGTTGTTGATTTTGATTGTTTTAAGCATCGATACAAGGTATCTTTGTAGCCTCTATAAATGAAAGTGCAGCCATGGATGGTAAATAGGGACAAATAATGGATGGTAGGTTTGTTTGTGAAATAGAATGGTAGATGATAATGGAATGTGGAATGGTTTGGAAACAAATGAAGATTAGGATGTTTAGTCACATGTAATGTTGTTTATGTTGGATTCAACATAAATTTGGTTGTGGTGAGGCCGAAGACTTGTTCTCTCAATAGGACCACCATATTTTTCTATTATTTGATCTTGAGAGTAGCTACCATCTGATTAGGCTATAGATTGGAAGCTATTTTGATTTGATCTTTGATTATGTCTTCATCAAGTAGTGAAGAAATTTTATGCTCAGCTATTAGTGTCTCAAAGATATTTTCACCAATGAAGTTGTTTTGATTGTCTCGTAGCACCTTTGATAAGGTTTCACTAAGTAATGTTGACTTTTCACTTTGATTGTCTTCTAGCGCTTTTGAAAAAGTTTCACTAGGAGAGTGTTCTTCTATTATATGAATGTGGTCTTGGCCTCCTTGCTCTTTTTTAATTCTATGTCACCATGGATGAATTTCAATAAAGTGTGATTCTATTGATCCCAATCAACACTTGTGGGAGATGGAATGTCAATGTTATCGCTATTTTGGTTGATGATAATGGCCTATGGAATGGTAATGGAATGGGGAAAGGATATACAATCCTTGTAGAAGATACTAGGATAACTTGTGTTGAAGTTGAATTACTCATCCTCAAAAACCATAAAAGGATCACAAATTTATTCAAATTAATCTAAAAGGCATGTGTAACCAATGTTGTAATATCCACAAACATATTCTTCTTTTGAATTTGATTCTAACTCAAGGGACTCTAAATCTGATGTTGAGACTGATGTTGATTTAGATTTTGATGGTAAATCTAATGTTGGTTTAAGAATAAAACCTGACTCTAACTCTAATTCTTCATCTAATGAGTACTATGTTAAAATGATGTCTTGTTGAATATTTGGTTTTGGATAAATACTGACCTATGATGGCATAATGGGATACACAAAAATTGGTTTGTTAGAGTGAGACTCCTTTAGGATGGGAATAAGGTCAAGAGACAACTCCTCAAAGACTATATTATCAATAGGAAGATCTTAAAAAATAGGCACATGGTCGAGATAATTATTTACCTAAAGGTAGTTATAATCATTAATAAGTGACTCAATAAAGACTAGCTCATCAATGTGAGACTCCTTGACAACTAAGATAGGATCAATAGGTGATTCATCAGAGGATGACTTATCACAAGTGGTTGGTTTAATAAAAACATCTTGAATTGGATGGTTCTCATAGCCATGGTTTCTAATGAGTTGGAAGATACCAATTTTGAACATAGATTGGTCTTTGAATGATTAGATCGATTGAGGTTTGGATGGGATAGGTAATGGAGGAGGAATGGCCTACAGTTGGATAATGGTAGGGCATTGGGGAGAATGATTTATCATCTGAGCCAAAGGACAAAGTCCTAAAATGGTAATGATAGGGTGGTTTGGAGATTGATTATCCACATAAGCCAAAGGACTAGGTCCTAAAATGATGAAGGGGCATTGTGGAGCTTGATTGCTCGCATAATCTAACGGACTAGGTCTTGGTATGGGAATGGTTTGGCTTTGTGGAACCTGATTGCTCACACAAACCAAAGGATGAGGTCTTGGTATGGGAATGGTATGACATTGTGGTCCTAAAATAGAAATGATATGATGTGGTGGATCTTGATTACTCACATAAGCCAAATTATCCAAGTCTTCCTCATAAACCATATCATCCTAGTTGTGATTTGGCTCATAAGCTGGTTCTTGACTATGTTCCATGTACTGATTATTGCAAAGAGGGTATGGATCCATATCCCAAACAGCATTATATGTAGTTGGGTCTTCAAAGTCCTCCTCAAAAGCCTCTTCATGCTAATCAAGGTCTTGATTTGGATTTTATGGATTTTAACTATGTTTTCTATATGGAGTATTATATGGAAACTAATAAAAATCCTTAGAAAATCCTTCTCTATAGGGGTTCTTAGTGGGATTTTGTGTATCCATTCTATCATAAGTTGGATTGTACATGACTCTACCATAAGTATACTTAGACATATCCACATCAATGATGAAAGCTTCAAAAATAAAAAGGCTTAGAGTTCTACAAACTCTAAAAAAATTATGTCTAAAGGAAAAATGGTTCAAATTTGGTCTAACTTGGTCGAAGGGGTGGAGTTGTATCTTCAATATGGTCTAAAAGTGGATCTATATCTCTAAAATGATTTGTGATAAGACTTATGATAAAAAAAATTCTAACATCAAATGTCAAATGTCATTTGCACAAAAGGTCAAGCATCTGAATAAAAAATAATATGTCAAAGGTCTAGGTCAAATTGTTCCAAATAAGGTCTAAAATAGGAAAGAGAAAAGTTAAGATACTAGGTCTTTTTTCCAAACATGGAGTCAAAAGCTACGCTCAAACAAACAGGCATATGCTAGGACTTTTGGCCAAATGATGTCAAAAGCTAGACTTGAAACAAAGGCTGATGTGATTTGGTTTATTCTATCAAGTTTGGAAGCAACTTTGATATAGACTCGACACATAGAATTAAATATAAATATGATCAGTTGGCATAAGGTATAAGATAAAAGGCTCTTTAAAGAAAGATTGTGTTTCCTAAATAAAGGCACAAACAATGATGAGGATAGGCTTTAAACAAACAAATCATCAATAGTTTTAAAATTTGGGCAATTGATTAACTAAAGTTATGCAATCCAAAAGAGAAATATCTATGTATCAACCCCATGAATTAAGGCCTAAATAAAAATCAATCAATGTTTGAATCTAAACTTGACAAGGCTAATTGAAAACTCAATTTTGAAAACTAGGATTTGACTAAATAAGTTAGACAAGATTGGACAACATGAAAACACAATATAAAGGTCTAAATGGTATACATAACATGGTTTTAAATGATGGTTTCTGATACAAAGTAAATTAGCCTTGAAACAAATTGAGTAGCCTAGTGGTGTAAGCATGATTGAATGATGTGATCTATGTTATGTTTCAAAGACTCAAAGGCAAAATGGTTTGATATGATTTTGTTAGCGTAACACTACCCTCTGTAACTCAAATGACACACACACAAACAAGTTTATCAAAAAAATTCAAAGCACAAGTGTGGTGTAAAATGGCCAGCATAATGCCTCTTTAGACAAAAGAGTGATGTATAAATGAATTGATTTTACTATGGCTTTATGAAAAAACAAACAAGTTTTAGTCTCAAAAGATACCAAGCAAAAATGACCAAAATACTCTATATATAATTATCCAAATCCTAGCAAGGGTATAACAATGTGGGGTTGACTAAACTATCAAGCTTTCAAATGTTTCTAGGGGAATCAATTACACAATGACTTTTATGTCAAACAATGCAAAAGGCAAGCACAAAAATTGGGTGACCACAACATTGGCTAGTTGTAAAAAGGTCTAGTCCTTTTTACAACCACTACATCCTATTGTTTGCTTAGTGTAGTGTGATGTCCAAATGTAGATATGTCCCATGTGTAACTTAGAAGGAGTAAGTGAAGTCAATGAATGGAGACGAAACCTTGGGTCAAAGCTTCCCTAAAGAACTCATGAGAGGTAATGATGTCCTCCTCGTTAGCCAAGTTTGCATTAAATAAAAGAGTAATTAAAAGACTTTAAGGTCATTTTCAAGGTCACCCAAACTTTGATGAGTCTTTTGGGAGTTCTTTAGATGACATTCTTTCTATGACTTAGACTAGGTAATTTTTAAATAAGGAAAGCACTTTTGATTCCAAGGGTTCCCTAAAGGGGACAAATGGAAGAGCATACACGTAAAATCCTTGTATTTTATGAAAATAAAGTGCTAATTGAAATAAGTGAAAACAAAATTAATAAGTGTGTTCAATTTTAATCCTAAATGAAAGATTTGGTGGTGTTCATTTGACCCCTTGGTCTTAATTTGTAACTTTGAAAGCTAACTACAAGATTTAAGCAATATCACCCTAAACAATTTTCCTTTAACAACAAAAATGAAAAGTTTGATTCATTTTAAAACACCTTAAAAGAAGTTTAAAAGGATCTATTTAAGCATGCTTTGATGATGTTTCAAGTAAAACTTACAAAAATAATGTTAGCAAGATTTTTAGCTTAGAATCACTTTTGAAGATGAAATAACCAACTTAGGAAAATGAGCTCTCAGGTTTGTGTAAAAAAAAACACAGTGACCATCGATGGTTATACTGATCAGCAACGGTGACATTTATGTAGACCAATGAAGGTTTTACTAATTGATGACATTTATGTAGACTGGTGATGGTTTTACTAATGCTAATTGATGATGGTTAAAAATGACCATCGGTGGTTTACTCAACTGGTGACAGTTATTGTATAAACCCGTGACAAAGAAAAATAGCAAAACAAATTTAGAAAATCAAATTGTAAAAGTTTTAATGATCCAAATGAAGATTTTAAATTTACATAATGATCTTTTTTATGTGTGAGATGTGTTGGGTCCCACCAGGCGTGCCATTATGTGAACTAGGAATTTAACTCAAGAGAGGATGATTAGTATCATTTTAGTTTCAAAACGAAAACAAAATGAAAGAAACACACTAACTAACATAACATCTTTAGGACTAGACACTAAGGAGATCTTAGTTAATAGACATGAATAAAATACACAACTAAAGTGCAAAATAAAACTTCTTTTACCTTCCTTGGATGCTTCAAAATGCTTATTGTAGTGGCTTGCTCGATTTGTGCTCATAAAGTCTTCATCAAAGGAGGCATGGCTATCTCCTCTTCTCCTTGGCACCTTATGGCTTGTGGCTTAGTGTGGCTTGGCTTGGATCAATATTTATGCATAATAACACTAATTTTAATAGCTTTTGGAACCATCTATGCATTATAACTTTACATTATTTAGAATTTTTAAATAATGTTCATGGCCTTTCTATTTATAGATTTTTGAGATTGATCAGAATCAACTTGAACCATCCATCTCAGGATTGAGATGCGTCGCTAATAATTAATCCAATTATTCAATTAAAATTGATAAATAGGTTCATCAATATTTCGGATAGAGGAGAAATTAAGAGGTATGGAGGGCATTGATGAGGCATGGGAGGCATGAATCTTGATATTTATGGCATTTATGGCCTAGGGATGTCTTACTAAGAAATGAGGTCACCTGATGATGTAGATATTCAATATTCATTTCCAAAAATAAGTGTTCAGCAAGTTTCCATGGAATTATTAATTAGGCCCTAATTTTGTTTAATTAGCTCTTAAACATGATTAAGTATTTTCTACACAAATTACTCAAATTGATCAATATGCCTTGTTATTGATCCAAAATTTGACAGTATTGGAGTTGAAATCTAATGTCAGATGCATTAGATCCATTATCCCATTTAGGATGCCACCAATATGAAATAACAAAGGCACATGTCCCATACAATAAATTTGATAGAAAAGATCAATCTAGAGTACCCAAGTTCAAAATTAGCCTTTTGACTCAAAATGATTTGATCAAAGTTAGCTGGCCCATAAATTACATTATCCCATTTAATGATACTATAGCCAAAATCAGCACTTGAATATGTTAGGTTTAAAGCTTTTAATGTGATTTAGTGTTTTTAGGCCAAATTGTGCACTTTAGGTAGAAATTGGTCAAAAGCCTGGTTAGAGGTCATTGGTGGCCAGATTTAGGTGTCTACAGCTATTTGCACTTAGGTGAATTTGGTGCCTTGGATTTGATTTAGACTTCTGCCTTTATACCTTTGCTTTTTTCGATCAAATAAAATCTTTGGTTTTGTTTTTATATTTAGGTGGTGTCTATGTGGTAGCTCTATGGAATCTAGTTGGATTTTTTAAGGAATTTGGTTCATAAATGCTTTAAAACTTGACTATTGCCCTTTAAAATTTATATTTGATCTCATTCCATTAGATCATCTTATTTAGATCAACACGAGTCATTGATCTATCCTATGAGTTACATGCCATTGGTTGTCCTTTATATCAGGCCCCATAGTTGTGCGACTTGGCAATCCTATGGGCCTTTTGATTTCTTTGTCTCTATCAGTCTCACAGTGAACACATTTATGCCATGTGGTGGCTCCATGCTTGCTCAGAGGTTTCAATGAATAGTCCATAGTGATCTTGCTTTGTTTGATTATGTTTCCTTGATTAGATTTGATCCATCGATCCTAAAAAGGTGCACAAACTTTAAGTTAGCATGGGACCATGCAAATAACTTAGGTTAAATACTTTAGTCCAAGGTTTTATTTCATGTCAATAAACATGAAATAATCATGAAGTTAAATTATTTATGCTAAGTTTAGGCCAAAATAAAAGGGACCCCTTCAAATGATAGAAGATATAACCACAAGTCTTTAGCCTAAGATTCTATTCTATTAATGAATACAATTAGAACCTTGGGATAGAGGCTTATGTTAAGTATATATCTTCAAACATTTATACCATGATAAATGAAATCAGTCCAAAAGGGGGGCTCTTAAGACATAAAGGGACCAATCCTAGGGTTATTATGCTAAAGTTTGGTTGTGTTGAAAAACATGACTAAACCTTAGAATAAGAGTTTAGGCTAAGTCCATGGCATTCATAATTGATCTTTTAAAAATATAAACCTAGTTAGAAAGGTCCTTAAGTCCAAGCATGGCCTTTAATCAATCTAAGGTGAAATATTGATTTTAACATTGCAGTGCATGATTTTTTTTCCAAACAAGGCCCCATTGATGTTCATTTATCAAAGTTGGATTGGTTCATGAGCTTGAATTTTGATGGTCTCACATACGTCAATGACATCCTTATAGATGTCAATGATGTTCACGTGAATGTCAAAATTAAGCTCTAACAATATATCATTAGGATTTAAATTTGACAACCACACGGACATCAATGATAGCCTCATAGATGTCAAATGATGGGCATGAGAATGTCAAACTTAGGCTCTAAACATAATAGGTCTCGTAGAAGCTTTGAGTTGATATGAATCATTTGATTATCTCATCTGATGGAACATGAATCATTGATTATGGTCTAGGTACTTGAATATGATTGGTTTTTATAATTACAAATGTATCAAGGCAACTAACATATCATAATTCTTAAGTCTTAAGTCTTATAATATGATAAAAGGACCCTTTGATTAATTATAGTCTTAACATAGGTTTATCCTAAGGTTTCATTATATTAATAAATAAAACCAAAACCTTAAGGTAAAACTTAGGCTAAGATATCATTAAAATAATAAGGAACCCCCTTTAGTCTTTGATCTTGGTCTCGCACCATCTGATCTTTGACCTCCACTCAACTTCAGGCCGTTGATCATGATCTAAGTGATTGAGTGGGATTGGTCCATGGGGAAATGTCTTGGATCTATTGAGATTATCTCAATCCATCTAATCTTAAATCTCTACTTAAGTGCAGACCATTGATCCTACAAATAAGCATGATATTTAAGTTAGGTCCCATATACATGAAGGGACTTAGGCTAAAGCCTTAAGACTAAGGTCTCATTCATGTTAATAAACATGAATGGGTCCTTAGGATTAAGACATTAGTCTAAGCTTGAAACAAGAGGGACCATGTAAATTAAAGTTAGACCATGTTAGGAATTTAAAAGGATCCTGCAAACATTAATTTTGGACCATGTTAAAATAAAAGGGGATAATGGACCTTGAGACATAAAGGGGACCAAGATTATAATTTTTAGGCTAAGGTTTGGTTATTTTGAAAAACATGACCAAGCCTTAGTATGAAAATTAGGCTTAAGTCTATAACATATTTAAAATGTTCCTACATAAATTGTTCTTGCCAATTTTTGAATTTGGTTTAAAAGAATCATGTGCTAGGATTTCTAAATGAGGGTTTCATGAATCTTGAACATGGATTCAACTTGAATTTTAACATACCAAAGTCTAGTAAACGGTCAAATTGAGATAAAACAATTAAAATTATGAAACCTAGGTATGATCCCATTAAAAAGAGCTCCATTAAACCTATGATCTAAAACATAGAGATCCATTGTTAACAACATTAGGCAAAGCTAAAGCATAACTATGAACAAAGAATACCAAATAGACCAAGGTGTGGATGATCTTCAAATGAAAATAATGTGCAAAATATGTTAATGATGCTCTAGTTAAGTGAATTTCAACTTCAAAATACAAATTTTGAACAATTTTAACACAAGGGTCCCCATTTTTAAAAAATGGGGTTATGTTACCCTCAACAAATGGATAATTCTAGGGTAAACATTATAATATGTTAGAATTTAGAGACTCTAGTTTAGAAAAATAATTAGGTTACCTATTCCACTTGATCAGTGTCATCATCAAAATCAGTTTATGGTTAAAACAAACCTTGCACCTATAGGATTAGAATCAAACATCAAAACCTAGACATGCATGTGTGTGTTTTGATTCCACTTACTATTTGCCATGGGGTTTGGGGAACAACTTACATGTTTCATGCCTTTAATCATTAACACTGACTCACAACATGTTTCGATATTCATTAAAAACCATGATTTAGCTTAGGGAAGGCTTGGGCATTGTTTTGTTGCCATCCACGCATTTATAGCCCTGATAGAGATGCCTTTTCCTCCACTCATGGCCTTGTTCCACTACCAACCAAGTGTCTATATCCCTGGTGGAGGTTACCAAAATCACATTTACTTGGAAAGCTTTTGATTTTGCAATAAGATCCTATTTTTGTATTTTTTTGAGACCATTTAGGCTTTCTAACAAAGGTTGAGAGCTTATTTAGCTAGGTTTAAGGATCTGGTCAAGTGTTTGATCCTTAGATAGTCACCTATGGTTGTAACCTTTGTCTTAGGTAAGGATGTTTGTTAAGTACAATCATGTTTGTGTTCCAATAATTTAATATTCCATCCCATATGTGTAATTCTTATTGAAACCAAGTTTATATCAAAACAATGTTTAAGTTCTTATGAAATAGTTAACCTATCCACTTAGTCTTTACTATTTTTTCTAAATCATAACATTGAGCTCATATTTTAGATCCATGGTCAATATTTTCTCAAGATACATACCTACATTTTTAAATTTGTGGAGTTTATGATCCATTTGTACAAACTTTGAATTGAGGGTTGTCCAAAAGGACTTATTAGTGGCAAGGGAAAAAACAAAGAAAGCAAACGAAAATCCAACAAGTTGAAAGAAAATAAATATGCACAAACATATGTACAAATAAGGGATAGGAAGGGAAGGATAGAAAGAAACCAATTAGCTTACCTACACTAACTCTAACTAGTCTTACAGATTTACTTCATGAAGACCTAAAGAGGATCAGCAAAAAATTAATGCTTGAGATACTTTCCATTCATGGGCAATGTGAATTTTGCTCTTTTTAGGTATTTCAACTTAAAGGTGTTATTCCCAAGTGTCTTAGCAATCTAGTATGGACCTATCCATAGAGGTGTGAATTTTCCATGTTTCCCCTTAGGTTCAAATTCCTTGTCCTAAAGAAGAACTAAGTCTCCTTATGTAAACACTTTTGCCTTTGATCTCTTATCAAACCACCTATTTACTATGGTCTAGTGTTTCTAAAGTTAATAAAATCTTATTCTCATGCATCTTCCATTTGAACAATGTTCAACAATCTTGAATGTGCAAGTTCCTAATCTTCTTCCATATATTCCTATATGAACTTGTATGTAGGTAAATTTAGGTTGATAAGGAAGATGGCATCTTGGACATGCACCAACAGGAATGGTAATGTCTTTAGGGCTTTCTTGATTCTCATTCTATCTGCCCAAAGGGCATATTTAAGAAGCTTATTCTAAGTTCTAGTTTTATTTGTTGTAGACTTCTTTATTGCTTTCATCAAGTTCTTATTAGTAGATTAAGACACTCCATTACCTTGAGAGTAATGATTGGATGAGAAATTTATAATGATATTTTTATAATATACCCATTTGATCATTTTAATGGATATGAAGGCAGATCCATTGTCACATACTAGAGAAACTAGAGTCCCAAACCTTGTGTATATGTTTTCCTCCAAAAAATTGACCACTTCTTCATTTTTACATTGCTTGATGGCTAATAATTTAGTCCACTTTATGTAATAGTTAGTGTTAGTTAGAATGTATTTAGGACATTCATATGAGTTGGGGTTGATCACCCCTACAAAGTTCAGTCCCCACTGAGTAAAAGGTTTGTCTACCATTACTCATTATAATGGCATCGCTGTTTTTAGCTCCTTAGTGCTAAATATTTGGCATGAGTGGCATTCTCTTACATGTTTGTGAGCATCTTTGAAGATGGTGGGCCAATAAGAGCTAGCTCTAAGGATATTTTGAGTTGTGGTTCGATGAGATGGATACCCACTTTCCATCTTCTCATGAAACGTGCTCATTATCTCAATAGCTTCTTCCTTTAAAACACATCTTAGGTAAACACCTTCAAATTTATTTTGGTATAGCACTCCATTCTTGATCAGGTAATGGGTTGATTTGAGTCTTAGATCTCTCTTCTACTCCTTGGTCAATCCTACATGACAAGTGCCATTAATCAATAAATAAATGATAGGATCATACCAGTCATTAGACTGAAAACTTTATTGCTCAACCTACATGACATTAAGCTTGGGGTTAGCATTTGCAATAATTTGAATTAGACCTTGGCAACTTACCAATTTTTTAGTCTTTAGTTCAATGTCATATTCCTATAGGATAGACATCCATTTACCTCTCCTTTCTCTTAGCTTATTCTGACTTAGCATGAACTTTGTAACAGGATCAGGTAGGATGGCATGCAATTTATTCCTAAGAATGTAGTGCTTGAATTTTTTTCACTACCTTTACTAATGTACATGATTATTTATTAAATTTTTTTCTCATGAAAGCAATTGGATGGTCACATCCATCAATTTTATAAGTCAAAACTACATCACTATTATGATCATAAGCAAAAGAGTAAAGATAAAAATCCCTAGAGAAATCTAGACTTATCAGGTCTGGATCTTGACCAATTTTCTACTTGATGTCCTTAGAGTCTTTATTAGTTTCCTCATTCCAAGAGATTTTGGCATCATTTTTTAGCATATCATTTAATGGTTTGACAATTTTTATAAAACTAGAAATAAACTTCCTTACAAAGTTAATTTTGCCAAAGAATGATTTCAGTTCTTTCCTACTATTAGGAGGCTCTATCTTTGATATAGCTTCTATTATTTTAGGATCTATAGATATTCCCTCCTTTTTGATAACATGTCCTAGAAATTTTCTCTCAGTAACACATAAAATACTCTTTTTGGGGTTGATAGAAATCCCATACCTTCTACATCTTTCAAATACCTTCTATAAATGCATAATATGGTCCTCCCTATTCTTATAAAAAATAGTTAGATCATCCATATATATAATGATGAATTTACCTACCAAGACTTTGAAATCATGATCTATGGCCCTTTAGAATGTTGCTTTTACATTGATTAGTCTGAATAGCATCCTCTTGTATGCAAATTTTTCCCATTTGGTAGTGAAAGTAGTCTTCATCTTATCTTCTTGATTCACCAATACTTGGTTACACCCTAAAAATCCATCAAGAAAGGACATCATAGCAGAAACAAAAACACTTTGTACAACTTGATCTAAGGAATTAAAAGGATAGTTATCTTTTTCTGATTACTTGTTTAGATTCCTAAAATCAATACACGGTCTTATTTCACCATTCTTTTTCTTAACTGGTACCAAATTGGTAACCTAGGTAGAGTGCCTAATGGGAAATATAATATTGGCATCTAACAAATTTTTAACCTCTTTAAAAATCATAGGCTCTAAAATAGGGTTGATAGGTCTCTACTTTTACCTAAAAGGTTTGCAGTCTTTCTTCAAGGGTATGGTATGAGTGATGACTTTTGGATCAAAAATCTTCAAGTCATCATAGGATCATGCTATTATGTCCTTATAACTTGTTAGCAAGTCTTTAGCTTTCTTATTTTCAATTTTTGTACATGTTGTTCCAATATTAACTAAGGTTGATCTTGAGGTCCAATATCAACTACCTTGTAATCCTTCCCACTTGATTTGGGAATCCTAGTATTCTGAACCAACTTATCCTGGTCAAATAATCTCTCCAAAGAAATCATGCCTTTTAGGATTTTATTATCATTTATCTGAATGAATTTATTTCCAGATTTACCATCTTCTTCAAGAGTACATTCATTGGCCCCATCTATGACATGGGCCTCAAATACTCCTAAGTTATGAAATCTAGGATATATTAGTCATCACTAAAAACCTATAGGTGGTTTATGTTATTTAAGATAGAAGGTTAAGGAACCAGCTCAATCCTAAATTTTTGAGAGTCAAGGTTTGGCACAAAATTGGATGCAGCTGAGGTAAGCTCATTAGTATCTTTTTTTCTTCCCATCGGATGGAAACAATGTTGAATGCATCAAAAGACTCTTAAAAATTCTAGACTCTAAACTTGTATCTCTTGAGGTATGAGAATTTTCATTGGTATCTATTCCTTACCTAATTGACTACTAGTTCTGAATCACCATGAACTAGCAATTCTTTAACTTTATATTTGATGTCAAATTATAAATCTAAGATCAATGCTTTTTATTATGCAAGATTATTGGTGCATAGAAATTGGAGTCTATAGGAAGCATAATATTCCTTACCAACAATATGTGTTAAAACAACTCCTACTCTAGATCTAGACTTATATCTATCCCTATCAAAATGCAACTACCACAATCTAAGAACAATATGAGAAGGTTTAGACTCACATACCTTGATAGTTTCAAGAGTGAAAAATCACAAATCAGAGTCAACTATCTTCACCTTTTTGTTCATAACATTGTATTTTGTGATCATGTGCTTCATCCCTGGTTCTTTTTCCACTATGATCTAATTTTGGACTCCTTTCCATGATAACCACAAATGAGAATAGTCAGTGGACATATATTTTTTTAGTGCCTTTGTCCATTCCCTTATTAAAAATAAGCCATAAGCATCAAGAATGTCTACCACCTAGATGTCAATAAATTATTGAACTCTAGGCTCAAAGGCAAGTTGCATATGAACATTTAATAATTCCCCAACTACCTTGACTCTATACTTATCTAACTAAGTAAAAAATCTATCAAATTTGATAAGAATCAAGCCAAGTTGTTTACAAATACCTATTGGCATGATGTTGGTGGTTGCACCAAAATCTAACAAATAGTTATGTAGATTTTTCCAAACATTTTGATAGGTAGCAAAAGAGGTGGGGATTCTATTTTAGATTTATATATAGCAACATTGGTGTTGTCAGTTTTGGATGGCTTGCTAGGTTTCTTGGACAAGGACTTTAACAATAGGTCCCTTTGCTTAGTTATTTGTGTCAATTAATGCAATGTAATGTTAGCCGTTATTTTCTTCATGTTCCCCACAATACTATACCTAGTTTTATTTAAATAAATAAATGCATTAGTACTTTATTTATGAATACCTTCCTTTGGAGGCTCTAGGTTATTATCTAATGTAGTGTCTAGAGGAGTGCCAAAGTTATTTGGAGGTGTTTAAGTAGTCAAGGTTCGTTTCTACTCTATGTTCCTTAAAGGATAAATCTTATTTGGGAACTACTAGAAAGTATTGACTTCTTCAAGAACATCATCAATTTCATTATCTTCTTGGAAAGGGAAGTCAAATGTTTCCACCATGAAGGCTTGGTTAACAACTTTAGATCCTAATGTACCTGCACCATTATCTTTGAAGTAGTTCCTAACCTTAACTCGAGTAGAGGTTCCCTAGTCTCTAAACATGAATTTTTTTATATTCATGGTAGTTCCATCTTGATAATTTCAAATCCTATTTAAAATATGATATGTCAAATCAATCTTTACAAAGAATAATGATTAAACTTGCACATTAAGCAAATTTTGTAAAGATTCATGTAAAGAACAATAAGGACAACAATCTTTAGCCAAATTAGCTCAAAGAAGTATCCAAATATGTAAGTATGACTATTATTTGCACATTTAAGTCTAAATAAACTCAAACTTATAAAATATTCATGAATCTTTGATCAAAATAGCTATTATTAACCTCAAACCTATTGAATGTCAAATTCAAAACTAACTCCACCAAAATCTAATGTATGTCTTCAAATAATATCAATATTTATCTAAATGAGAAAAATGACTAGTCTAAAACTATGAAGATCAACAATTTTTACATAATTATTGTAATATTTGGGTAAAGAGCCACCCAAGAATCAAAATGAGTGAAAGGAAAGTATAACAAGGAAACCAAAATTGATACAATAAATTGTATTCTATTTAATAGGAATGCTAATACAAAGCCTTCACATGCTTCTCTATCTCTTCTCTATTGAGAGAAAGAGGTGAGTATGTATAGGATATACCACCTAAGAGACTAAAAACATATGAAATGTGAGATAAAATAAAAAACCCAAAGTAATCTTAAGTGTGAAAAGGTCTAAGTGATAGAACCAATTAGGGGAATAACCCTTTTCACATTGGGAAGTGAGAAAAAGACCCCATAAATGTACTAGACATGAAGATAAACCTTTTACACTAACACCCCCCTTAAGTGTAACTTGGGGGAAAGATTATAAAATCAAATAAGAATGAGTCCTGACAACTAGGACTAATGAGGTACCCATGTACACACTAATACCCTCAAAACATAAGAGAAGGAGAAAACTCATAGGAAAAAACTCCCCCCATGAGAGGATGATGAAGGAAAGTTAAGTGACCCCCCAAAAGCAATGTCCCATACCCCTAAGAGATTTTTCAAATGATGGAACTTACTCTTAGTGAAAGGTTTGGTGAAGATATTAGCAACTTGCTCTACCATAGGATAGTAGCATAGATCAATAACTTGATCCTAAATCAACTCCCTGATGTAGTGCATATGGATCTTAATGTGTTTGGTCCTTTGATGATGAACTAGGTTCTTTGAGATCTGAATGTTACTCTAATTTTCATAAAGAATGATAGATGGTCATGGAATAGTGATGTTGAACTCAACTAGAATATTTTGAAGCCAAATGGCCTCAATAGTAGCATTAATAGCCTCTCGATACTTAGCTTCAATCAAAGATAGAGTAATAACATGTTGTTTCTTACTCTTCCAGCTAATGGGGCTAGAACTAAGGTGAAATTTATAGCTAGATGTGGACTTAAAATCCTTAAAATCACCATCCCAATCAGAACCTATATATCTATCCAAGTCAAGACTAATCCCAACTACATAGCATATCCCATGTCGAGGAGTGTGTTGAATGTAATGTAAGATTCATTTGGCTACCTTCCAATGATGTTCATGGGGCTCTTATATAAATTGAGATACCATGTCAACTAAAAAACAAATGGCATGGTGAGTGTGCATCAAATATATGAGACTTCCAATAAGTTGATGATACAAAGTGGCATCAACTAGTGGACTGAAACAATTTGCCTCAAAATTAACTCCAAATAGGAAGGGAGTCAGTGCAGGCTTACAATCAACCATATTAAATTGAGCAAGTAGATTAAGAACATACTTTGGTTATGCAAGTGTGATCACAAAATAAGATCGAGTGATCTCAATCTCAATAAATTAGTGCAAAAAGCCCAAGCCAGTCATAATAAAGTGCTCATGTAAAGTAATTTGAGTCTATCAATGATAGATGAAGAAATCCTAGTAAGAATTAAGTTATCAACATAGAGGACTAGAAGTAAATGGGGGTTATTTTTTCTTAGAATGTACACAGTGGGATCCGAGTGACAATGTGAGAAGCTATTCAATAGAATAAATGAGTTCATCTTGGCATACTAAGCCTAAGGGGCCTATTGTAGGCCATAGAGAGACTTGTGCAAGTGATAGACCAAGGAAGAGTCCTCAACAAACCCTTGTGGCTGCTCTATGTAAATTTCTTTTTGAATATCCCCATGAAGAAATGCACTCTTCACATCCATATAATGTACAACCCAACCATGAGCTATAGTAATAGCAAGAGTCAAACTAATGGAGTTCATCTTAGCAACAAGTGTAAACATCTTGGTATAGTCAACACTAGGAACTTGTGAGAAACCTTTGATAACAAGGCATTCTTTGAACTTATCAACTATTACATCCACTGCATACTTGGTTTGGTAGATCCACTTACAACAAACCATCTTCCTTCCTTTTGAAAGGGGGACTAAATACCAATTAGTGTTCCTCATCAAGGAACTATATTCTTCCTTCATTGTTGAGTCCCACTCATCATGACTAGATGCTTCATGAAAATATTATGGATTAGAAGCAAGTATGCTATATACATGTGGAAGATGGATTTTTTTTTATCGAGTCCTTCAAGTGTCTAAAGGATCCCCAAAAAATGTACTTACTAGCTAAAGAGTTTGTTAGACCCATTGAGGTGATGATGAAGATGGGGTTGCAGTAACAGTTGAAGATGGCCCTAGTGGAGGTGATAATGAATCATCTGAATAACTATCAATAGATTCTAATGTGGATGAAGGAAATGGAGTGTTAAAGGCCAAGGGAGAAACTATCTCCTCAAAT
The DNA here is from genome assembly GCA_037957365.1 of Torreya grandis. Lineage (NCBI taxonomy): Eukaryota > Viridiplantae > Streptophyta > Pinopsida > Cupressales > Taxaceae > Torreya > Torreya grandis. The sequence goes on along the minus strand of JARHVA010004929.1, from coordinate 276,082 downwards.
TTAAAACTCCTATCAATGAAAAGCTCCTTTGTCTCTAGATCTAAGAGTTAATATCCCTTGACACCATTGGGATAGCCAACAAAAAGGTAATGTCAACTCTGTTGTTGAAGAACCTTACATTTTTCTAAAGGAATATGTGCCACTACAGGGGAGCCAAAGACTCAAAAATGGCCTACAATAGGTTTTTGACCACACTAAGCTTCAAAAGGAATCACACCTTTCAAGGCTTTATGAGGAATACAATTTTGAATGTGAGTGACATAATTAATATCTTCATCCCAAAAATTGAGACCAAGAGAGCTAGCATGTATCATGCAAGTTTCCATTTAATTCAATGTATGATTCTTCTATTCAACAACACCATTTTTTTGGGGTGTGTAGACAATATAATGTTGAAGGTTGATCCCTTCAAGTGCACAAAATTACTCTAGGTGATGATTCACATATTCTCAACCATTATTAGTGCAAATAATTTTTAGAGATTTTTAGATTGTTTTTTAGCATGAGCCTCGAACTATAGAAACTAGTTGAAGACTTCACTCTTCTAATGAAGGAAGTAAACCCAAGTAAACCATGAATAGTCATCAATAAAGTGAGGACATAATGGGTTTTGCTAAAAGACAATGTGGGAAACGGACCCATAAGATCATTGTGAACCAATTCAAGGACTTATGAATCCCTTCAAGATGACCCTTTATCAAACTTCTCCTCTAGATGTTTGTCAATTGTATAGCCTAAACATATGCCATTGAAAAACTGAATGGGAGGGAGTCTTTGAACCATATCCTTTGAGCTAAGCTACTAAAGATAGTGGTAGTTGAGATGGCCAAACTTCTCATGTCATAGTTTTCTCATCAAATCTATATGAGTGATCAAAGCAATAAAAGAGGAATAAGGTAGAAAATGGGAGAATGCATATAACCGAGACTCATGATCATCTTTTCTCATTACAACTAAGGCATTATCCTCAAGATATTAAATTTTTACCAAACTAGAAAAGAACTCAACTCTATTTCCATTCCCAAGATGTGTGATCTGGTAGATTAAGAGAAGGTTGGCACATAAATTTGAAACATTAAGTACATCCAAAAAGGTGCCTTCTTGCATTACAACTAATCCTTTTCTAGTAACTTCCACCGATGTGTCATCTCCTATGAGAATGTGAGATAATGAACAAGGTTCCAATGAATAAAATTATTCTTGATTAAAACCCATATGATGTGTGGCTCCAAAGTCAAGTATCCATTGTTGAGACAACTTGCCAACTGTGACAAGTGCTTGAGCTTTCCCTTTGGATTATGAAGAAGTAGAAAGATAGGAATCCTTTGTATAAGATGATGGTAAATTGATGTTGTTTTTCTTGAGAAAATGCTTCAATTCATCAATGTGTTTAGCATGACAATGATGCTCATCATGACCATATTTCTTGCAATATGAGCAAGTTGGTTTTCCCTTCTAAAAATCCTTTTGCTTCTTGTAGGATGTTGATGTTGCTAGTGCTTGATGTAAATACTATGGAGGTGCTTTCCATGACTTTGGCATGTGTTTTTTTGTTTCTTAGGACCTTTGGAATGTTAAGGAGGTCCTATCATTAATTCATGCAATAAGAGGGTTTGAGAAGACCCATAGTGAGCAACTTGGTTTGCTCAAGCATCAGCATTTCACTAAATGACTCGAATATAGGCATAAAATAGGCTTGACCCATTTTCAGTTGATGATTGTCAAATATAGATACAAATGAAACATATTTAGCAAGAAGCTTGCCAAGCACATTGAAAATTACTTGAACATCATTTTTATCAAGTTCACATTCTTTGAGTTGTGTCAGAGTTCATTTACCTTAGTGGCATAGTCTTAAATATTGTCAAAAGAAGACATATCGATATTAGAGAGTTAAATGTCAATTTTATACCATCAAACCTCATCTAGTTTACCATATAATTTCTTAAAGATGTCCCATTCCTCTTTAGGATTTTGACACTGATCAATGCGAAACAGGGTATCTAAGGAAATGAATGTGCATAGATAGTCAAGATCTTTAGTGTGTTCAATTAACCATGCAGTCTTTTCTTTGGGATCTATGAGTTATATGAATGTACCCTCAATGTAGTGGGTGTATCCTTTCCCAATTAGTGCACTCCATGCATGTGATTTCCACGTATTGTAATTATATGGAGTTAACAAAGGAAAATTATGATTACCCATGGTAAAAGTAATGCACATACACACATAAAACACCAACACCACCCCCCCCCCCAAAAAAAAATTACTCAATCAAGAATCCCCCCACAAAAATAATGATTTTGACACTTTATAATTTAGTGCATTTACAATGTTGGAGTTTGTTTTTCCAGATTTTTACAAAGTCTAAGATGGACCTTGAAATTGAAAGTATAGAAAAATTATAGAATTATAACTTAAAATTGATATCAATATGTAGATATCAAAAAAATATGCACTTTCAAAAAAATAATCACCTCAATTTGAGGTTGTATGTGAAAGTCACAAGCATTTGAAGGTAAAAACTATGATTGTCTATTAGATCTGATGAGAAAATTGATTTTCTAGAAAACTAGAATAATAAAAGAAAAATATGATTACACCACTGCATATAGCATTAAATTCTACCCCAAATCAAAAAACATTGTGCTAAAAAAGGAGTTTGTACACTCAAGATATGAGCCTCTAAAGTTGAATTGCAAATTCAAAAGTGTGCAATGGTGAAGGGGTCAATATCCAAAACATTTATGCTAATGTTAGCATGATGTCATTGACCAAATTTGGTGTTAAATTTTCCAATTTTAGGGATGCCACCATATTTAGTTATTTCTAACTAAATTTAGTTATGACTAAATTTAATAATGGCTATACTTACTGCCAGAATTAGTAAACTACCATATTTGGTGAAATCGCCAAAAGAACCACCAAATTTAGTGGGGGCAACACTTCCATAACTTTTTTAAAAATATTAATCAGTAAAACAATGATAACTTGTTTATTACTCAACAAAATTCAAAAATTCAAAATGTTCTAGAAAGTTGAGAGTGAGATGCACAAAACCCAAAAATTGTTTTGAACGATTAATTATAGTTAGAGATCTATATGAAGAAAAAAATGTGTTTTATTTACTTTTTAATAAAAACTTAAGTCTAGCTTCAAATGTCCATCTGGAAAAAAATAAGAGCTAGATCATACTTTTCATACCCCTAAATGCAATCAAAAACTTGTATTTGCTCTTGAAGGTTAAAAAAATGTATTTTGATAAAAAAAACCTTCAAATTTTCTTCAAACCTCTCCAAATTTATATAGAATCACTGCAAAACCACATGTAGATAGAGCCTCCAATTTTCGACTAGAACAAAATTAAGAAATCTACTATATTTATTGGATGATCAAATTATGGTGGTGAGCTCCAAATTTACTCCAAGATGCTTCAAAAATCACCTACAACTATTAAATAGATAAAGAACCCCCCCCAAAATTTGGTATTTCTTTCACAACTTTCTAATTCTTTAGATCATTCAAAGATGCAAGAGAAGAGCATACTCATTTGCTAAAGAAAATAATAGATCTTTACTCCCAAATATCCTAAAAAGCTATCGTAGAACTCACAACTACTTGGTTACCATGTAAGATTTGGCTAAAAAGCCATCTAAGAATCAAAATGAGTGAAAGAAAAGCATAGCAAGGAAACCAAAATTGATAGAATAAATTATATTCTATTCAATAAGAATACTAATACAAAGCCTTCACATGCTTCTCTATCTCTTCTCTATTAAGAGCAAGAGGTGAGTATATATAGGATATACCACCTAAGAGACTAAAAACACATGAAATTTGGGATACAAGAAAAAACCCCAAAGTAAGCTTAAGTAAGTGTGAAAAGATCTAAGTGATGGAACCGGTTAGGGGAATAACCCATTTCACACTAAGAAGTGATAAAAAGACCTCGAAAAGGTACCAAACATGAAGATAAACCTTTTACACTAACAATTATGCTAAAATAAATTTAAATACACAAAGAATAGAGTGATCTTTGATCAAAATACATCAGAACTAGCAAATATCCTACAAATTCACAAGGATTTGTTTATGGCCCTCCTTCTAGTGCCAATAGAGCTCTGGTTGTTGATGTCTCTAAGTGTATCATAGGTAATCTTAGTGTTTAAAGAAAACTTCTCATTTTAGAACTCAAATAATTCAAAGCATGAGTAGCAAGTTATGGTAATCTGGTTACCTATGATGAAATAGAAACAAAACAAGCAAACTATTCCATAATATTTATAAAACTTGGTGGTTGGGAGCCACCTTGGTCCTCTCAACAATCCTTGAAAAATATGCAATAATCTATACTAATATCAGTAAATTGTGATCAAATTTTACTCTAATAATATTCTAAAATGAATATTTATAATGATATTTAAACTAAAGTGATCTGGTTAAAAAAGAAGTAAAAAGGTAGGATAAGGCAAAGAAGAAAAGTGTTGTTGATCTTCATCTTAGACATCATGAAAAAGTTTAAGTGTTTCTCAGGCATGCACTCAAAACCAATATATGAGATACAATAGCTTAAGCTCGAATTATAACATATATCAAGTAAACTTCTAAGGAAGATAAGACACAATGAAAATAAAAACCACACTCACTTTAAAGTTTTACTCCTTTAAGTAAATAGTTGATGCACATCTACAATTGTAGAGAAAATAAAATTAAGCAAAGTAATGAATGTTCAATCAACCTAGCATATGCATATGTTAAAAATACTGCATTCAAAAGGTATGTGCCAAGAATTTAAAAGAACCATTCAAATCTAAGATTTAGGACAAATAATTGAGAGAGAAGCTAAATAACAATTCACACAAACAAGATGAGATAATCTTCTCAAAATTATCTACTTATATTAATTTTCAAATGCTATGGATAAAATGTAAACAACTCTCCTAAAATTTAATTCATGGACTATCATATCTTGATCAATTTTTCAATCTTTAAAAATAGGGGCAATAACATCGATGCAATGTAATACCTCTAGTTTTTCAGCCACATGGTGAAGACTAGTCATCTGGATGGTGATTGTGTCATAGTATATCTAGAAGACTATGGCATTCTTTTCATGTTCTTTGGTGATTTCCTACAACTCTTTAATGGCCCAAAAAATCTTAGACCAGTTATGATCCCCAATGTTCAATGCTACAACATCAAATTCAGTGTCCTTGAAGACCCTTCTTTCTATGTCTGAAGTCAAATATAGCCATGTGTCCTTTTTTTTATTTTCATGTTGCCATGATTATGAGATTCATTAATTTATCAATAGTGATCTAAAAATTACTTCTAGATCAATGTGTACTTGTTCAGGTGATAATTGAGCTCTCCCTAGTTTGATTGTGATCAAATTAGGGCTTTTATAGATGCTAGATCTTTTTGAGTTTTAATGGCAGAAGCTATTTGCACTTAGGTGAATTTGGTGCCTTGGATTTGATTTAGACTTTTGCCTTTATACCTTTTCTTTTTTTATCCCACAAAAAATTTGGTTTTGTCCTTTTCTACTTAGGTGGCATTTATGTGGCAACTTTGTGGCATCTAGTTGGCTTTTTCATGGTATTTTGTTCATAAATGCTTTAAAACTTGACTGTTGCCCTTTAAAATTTATCTTTTATCGTTCTCTATTGGATCATCTTGTTGAGATTAACATGATCCATTGATATTAATCTTACAAGTTGTACACCATTGGTTATCCTTTGTATTATGCTCCGTAGTTGTGCCACTTGACAATCTCGTGGGCCTTTTGAGTTTTGTGTCTTTGCCAATCTCAAAGTGAACACATTTGTGCCATATGGTGGTTCCATGCTTACTCAAAGGTTTTGATGAATAGTCCATATTTATCTCACTCTGTTTGATCATGTTTCCCTGATTAGATGTGATCCATTGATCCTGAAAAGGTGCACAAACTTTAAGTTAGCATGGGACCAAGTAAAGAACTTAGGTTAAATACATTAGTCTAAGGTTTTATTTCATGTCAATAAACATGAAATAATACTAAGGCTAAAGTATTTAGGCTATGTTTAGATCAAAATAAAAGGGACCCTATCGAATGATATAAGATATAACCATAAGTCTTTAGCCTAAGGTTCTATTATATTGATGAATATAATTGGAACCTTATGATCAAGACTTATGTTAAGTCTATATCTACAAACATTTATACCATGATAAATAAAATGAGTCCAAAAGGGGGGGGTCTTAAGACATAAAGGGACTAAGCCTAGGGTTATTAGATAAGGTTTTTTCATGTTGAAAAACATGACTAATCCTTACTATAAGAGTTTAGGCTAAGTCCATGGAATTCATAATAGATCTTATGCAAATCTAAACCTAGTTAGAAAGGTCCTTAAGTCAAAGAATAGACTTTAATCAATCTAAGGTGAAAGATTGATTTTAACATTGAAGTGCATGATTATTTTCCAAACAAGACCCCATTGATCTTATAAAGGCAAATAACATGTTCATTTATCTAAGTGGTATTGGTTCATGAGCTTAAATTTTAACGATCTCGTAGATGTCAATGATGGCCTCATCAACATCAATGACATTCACATGAAAATCAAAATTAAGCTCTAGTAATATATCACCAGGGCCTAAATTTGACATCCTTGTAGACATCAATGCTAACCTCATGGAAATTGAAAGATGGGTGAAAGAATGCCAAATTTAAGATTTAAACATAACAGGTCTCATGGAAGTTTTGAGTTGATATGAGTCATTTTATTAACCCTTCTGATGGAATATGAATCATTGATTATGATAGAGGTGCTTGAATATGATTGGTTCTTATAATTAAAAATAGATTGAGTTAGGTAACATATCATAATTCTTAAGTCTTAAACTATGATAAAAGGACCCTTCACTTAATTATAGTCTTAAAATAGGTTTTATCCTAAGGTTTCATTATACTAATAAATACAACCAAAACCTTATGGTAAAACTTAGGCTAAGATATTGTTAAAAATAACAAGGAACCCCCTTTAGTCTTTGATCTTGGTCTTGCACCATCTGATCTTTGACCTCTACTCAAATATGGGTCGTTGATCATGATATGAGTGATTGAGAATGATTGGTCTATGGGGAAATGTCTTAGATCTATTGGGCTTATCTCACTCCATCTGATCTTCAATCTCCATTTAAGCACAAACTGTTGATCCTGTAAAGAAGCATGATATTTAAGTTAGGGACCGTAAACATGAATGGACTTAGGCTAAAGCCTTAAGACTAAGGTCTTGTTAATGTTAATAAATATGAATGGGGCCTTAGGATTAAGACATTAGTCTAAGTTTGAAACAAGAGGGACCATGCAAATTAAAGTTAGACCATGTTAGTAATTTAAAAGGATCCTACAAACATTAATTTTGGACCACGTTAAAATAAAAGGGAACAAAGGAGCTTGGGACATAAAGGGGACTAATCTTATAATTTTTAGGGTAAGGTTTGGTCATGTTTGAAACCACAACCAAGCCTTAGTATAAAAATTAGGCTTAAGTCTATAGCATATTTAAAATGTTCCCACATAAATTGTTCCCACCGATTTTTGAATTTGGTGTAAAAGAATCTTGCACTAGGGTTTCTGAACGAGGGTTTCATGAAGCTTGAACATGGATTCAACTTGACTTTTAATAAATCAAAGTCTATTAAAAGGTCAAATTGAGATAAAATCATCAAAATTATGAAACCCAGGTATGATCCCATCAAGAAGATCTCCATTAAACCTATGATCTAAAACATAGAGATCCATTATTAGAAACATTAGGCAAAGCTAAAGCAGAACCATGCATAAATAAGACCAATCAGACCAAGGGGTGGATGATCTTCAAATGCAAATAATGTGCAAAACATGTTAATGATGCTCTAGTCAAGTGAATTTCAACTTCAAAATACAAATTTTGCACAAGTTTAACACAAGGGTCCCCATTTTTCAAAAATGGGGGTATGTTTCCCTCAACAGGTAGTCTATTGCTAGATTTATACTTGTGATAAGGATTTAACTCTGATTATGGTTCATCCATCCAAAAAACTAAATCATTATCCTTCAAAACCTAAGCCTATGAGAACAAGATTGTGTTTTCATATAGTGAATGAAACAAGGTTAGAAATTCTGTGTGGTTACTCTAACCAAATTTTAAGCCAAAGTTATGAAGTATGAAACCTACAGTTGGGTTTTTAATACACACACACACACACACACACACACACACACACACACACACACACACACACACACACATATGACTTGGATGGTGATGGTTTTTTAAACCATACCTCTTAAGGGAAATTATGTGTGTTATTATGTTCCATATAAAATTAAAAATTACATATACGAATAGGTTTTTTTTATTATGAAAATTAGTCACACCAATTTAGGGGTTGAGATATGTATATATGTCATTGATAGTTGGATGGGTTGAGTATAGTATGGACTTGCAAGTTCAACTGAGAGTGTTGAAGTTATTTTTCCTTTAATTTTGCAAGAAGATTAAAATTACACACACACACACAGAGATATGTGTGTGTGTGTGTGTGTGTGTGTGTGTGTGTGTGTGTGTGTGGGGTATATATATAGTCACCCATGTATGCATATAGTTATATGAAACTTATATAATGTAGGGGTTTGGGAATTGATCTTGAGTCTTTTATGTTTGAAATCATGAAGCTATGTGTTGAATTTTGAAGGAAATTGTTATACAATGGCTATGTATATATACATAGTTACAAAATATTGTATATGCATAGTTACACACAATTTTTATATTGTCAATTTAATCGAGGAATTTTTATGTTGACTAAGCATGTATTTTTGAAGTCAATCATTATAATAGACTATTCATAGACTTTTGAAAAACATCAATATGTTGGTTGTACATTGGATTTTGTGGTTGCATGATTTTCTTAAGCCTAAGTTTATTGTTAGCTTGGTTTACATTGTTGCTTATGAGACAAGGGATAAACAAAATATTAACATGGTTAGGAAGGAACTATGTAAGAAATCTGAGATTGATAGTTTTCCTTGATGTTGGACTATGTCTTGAAAATTAATATAGAGCAAAAGAGAACCATGGGTTGTGTAGATAGGAATATTTATATTCGACTTAGTTATGCAACTTACTGAGTAGGTAAATGAAGTAGTTATATTGATTTTATTCAAACTATATGAGTTTCATAATGAAAAATAGTAATTAGAATTTATAACTATTGTATACATTATACTCTAAGGTTACATACGATAGTTGAATATTTAGAGCATAATGGATACACAGTTAGTTATGATAGTATACAGATACACATATCTGTATAGATGAGATGTGTACATATACACATATATAGTATATATTTGTATGTATGAGAGGTATTCTTATAAATATGGTATAAGTTTATGACTATTAATTAAGTTATAAAACCTATGAAATAGTATACCATTATTATATGAATACAAATCATTAAATGTACATCAAGTTAATATTAAATTTGGATTATCATTTAATGTGAGTTAAGGCCTCAAATATGAGGTATTTGATCCTTAAACTTATTTATGACTAGCTTGTTATTATTTAAAAAATATGTACAAGGAAATAAACTATAATAAATTTTGTTTGTCATAGATGGTACTACATTTGAGTTACGAGTTGAGATTGAGTAAATTTTAGTCTAAAGCATTAAATATACCTAGATGGTATGATATTTTAAGAACAATTTTACTCTATTTATTATTATTATTATGTATTAAATAATATGATTAGAGATTCATTGCATAACATTTGATAGACTAAATGTATATATTTTGATTATTTTTGTACTTAACATGTTTTATATTTGATAATAGGAAATAATCTAATTGAATATATTGGTTATGTGTTACTTAACCAAATCTCACATTTATGGCAGTAAATAAGTAGTGAGATGGACTTCACTAGCTTAATTAGTGACATCAGTGCAAGATGAAGGTAATTTTATCAAGTGGTGTGTATGAAATAGACTGATTCTTGAGATTAATAGCTATTTGAAAACTTTGGACAAATTAATCTTAGATAAACATTGTTATTTTATATGTTTGATTTACGTGTTGTGTGATATCATATAAGAATGCATTTTCTTTATAGTACACATCATTTAGTAAAAATATTACAGCACACAGGTACTAGCATGTCTCTCTAGATTCTCACATAATCACTCCCCACTATAGTGATGGTCTATGTTTGGTGTGGAAAAGTACTCAGATGATGCTCTCCCTCCCCACTATAGTACTTACTTGGAGACTACACTTGAGATTATTAGAGATTCATGAATTAGTTTGACTCGAGCTCCGTAGAACATAGTATCTATTTATTGTATTAAGGGAAAATACCTAATGGAAATGTAATTGTACTATTTTTTATACTTAAACACTAGCAATTGTATTATTATACCAATTGTAGCTAGATTTTAAAGTGATTAATTTCCTTATAATTATTTTATGCTACATAAAATGCTAGTGATTAAAACTATTATTATTATAAGTTTGTGAAAGTCTAATATGCTTTGATAGTATATTAAAAATAACTAATTAGATTGTCATGGTATAATATAATGAAGAATAAATGTTGATTAATTTTTTTTTAAAAATTACTGCATTATTCTAGATAATCCTTGATGGGTTGTTATATCAACCATACACAGTACTAAATAGTCACTTGGATGGGTTTCTATGTGAAACCTTATGTGGATAGATGTGGTTGAATAGGCCTTGATCATGTTCTACTATTTCATGATATAGATGATATTATGGGATAACATCTCAATTTAAAAAATTAATGATTAGAGAATGGGGGACAAGGCCCTGCTAGTGGACAAGGTCACAGTGTGGCCCTATTTTGACCTAACACAAACTTTTCCTAGAAGGCAAGAGACTGTTCAGACATGCTTGACAAAAGTTTGTAAGATAAATAGGGATAAATGTGGCTTAAATATGGATGTATTTATGATATTTTTTTATATTTACAAGACAATCAAGGCTCTCTTATAGATTACAATCTTAAAAAATGAAGAATAGACCAAGTAGGGTAAAAATGTCAATAATAAACATTGTCAAGCACTTAATGATTATTTTTGTGTCTAGAAAAATATTGTTTCTATAGAAAAAATCACAAATAAATAAGGTTATAAATGATGCCATTGATACCTCACAACATCACATAATGATTATGAATGTTGCACATAACAATCCTTGATTATGCATTCTATACCAATTCCCATTTAATTAGGTGACACTAATATAAATACTACTTGTTTGAATATGTATACAAATTATTTAAATTCCTTTGATGAAAAGAGTGACTCTTTCACTACAAATTATTGGTTAAGGATCAAACTCTTCATGTCATCATTTATATTGGGAATTAGAAGAACATTATTTCATAAATTATATCCCAATGCTTATACCTCATCAGTAATGCATGCCCTCAACCATCCTCTTTAGGATGGATCTAGAGTAGGGGAACAATATATAGGTATTGAGATAATGAAATTTTAAGTAGGTAGTCCAACATATGGAGGAGATAGTCACCTATAATGTCAAGCTACTAGAGGTCTCAAAAATTCTACTTGGAAAACTAATGCAAATTTTTGATATAGTTTGTTAGTTATGTCAAATAACTACTTCCACTATTCTATAGTATTTAAATATATTACTTAGATATTTTAACACTTCCATAAAAATTGTGTTATGCATATTCACAAATCAAGAGATTGATTAGAAAATTATAGGTGGGTTTTTAGAGAGATAAGTAGTTTTGGGAATATTTGTACATCATAAATGAGAATATGACATTAGGTCCCTAATAACATAAATATATGATTCATTAAAGGTAAAAAAAAATTAGGTTAATATATTAGGCAACAATTTTGACACCATTGGTTAATTTAGGCATCAATTTCATAACCATCCCAAAGGTTGGGAAACTACCATGGTAGATTCACCCTTTAAAAAGTGTACATTTTTTATATAACCAATATATAGGAAGAGAAATTATTATAAACATTCCCCTTTCCCATTATTATTCATTTAAACTTGTTTGGTAGGTCCCTTCCTTGATGCATATGTATAGGCTTATATAGACAATATAGGCATCATACATTGAGTGATTGAGTAGTGTTTGGGAATGAATAAAGCTATTGGTTCTCCATGTAGTTAGTTGATTTTATTCTAACAATGTTATTGATTGGATTGGTTTTTTTATTGAGCTATGTATACGAAGTGTCTATGTATGTAATTAGCATTCTATACAGGTTATGAACAAGTTTTACTATAAATATTATTCATGAAGGAAATTAATGAAAATATATTATAACTAATAAAGTGATAGTGGTAAGAGGAGGTATCCCCTCACTCTTTTGGAGTTTTGTTTCTACAAGGTAACTCATGTATTTTTTATGATGTTTGTGACTTTATTTTTTCTTATCTTACATATGCATGGTTAATTGTTTTGTATTCCAACATTATATTAATTCATTTTATCACCCCATAAATGTATGTTTTGGGTAACATAACATCAAGTGTTAAAAAAAAGTCTTCTAACATAGTACATTATTTATATTGATGCATTTTTAGTGAAATATGTATACTGGTATCAGAGATGGTTTAGCTCCACTATATGGTTTTTGTTTAACTATTTTTGTAGTTTTATGCCCATGACCAAAGCAACAAGGGTTAGTGGTGAAGGTATCCTATCTCCATTTTAGCAAGATATTTCAAAAATATAGTGGAATATAAAAATCAAAAGGATGGCTCATCTTGGTGAATAAGTACCTCCACTTGATGAGGAAATGATGTAGGAGCATCCAAGGCCTCATACAATCTTGCATCAATAAAAATTATGAATAGGATGGGTAGCAATAAGTGGGATCACATATCTTTGATGTTATAATCTTTGTGGTAATTTTGGATCAATTTTATAAATATGTGGTAATTATTGGATCCTCAAACTAGTACAACACTTCAAAACCTAATCTAGAATTTTACATCATTACAGTTGAACCATAGAACTTGTAATAACTATAAGTATTTTAGGAAGCATGAAAATGACCCAAATAACACATCTATCGATTTAGATCTTATTATGCTAACATATTTTCATGAAAATGGAAAATCAACACAAAGAGTTACGTTCCTTGCTATAATGTGATATTTTTTAGGGACATTATTATCATCATTCCAAAGCCATCTATCAAACCAGATTTCAATGCTCTATGATGGTTTGACTATAAAATATAAAATACACTACAAGGATCATAGTAACTCATGGTTCAATAGGAATCATGTTTACATAATTTCAATCTCATCTATCAAATTATTTTATGGTGCAAGATTATAGATTGTTTCCAAAAATACTCTCTCTAAAACTCATGCTTAGTGGATTTATAACAAAGCATGATCTATTTAACTAATTATAGAATTTGTGATAAGTTTTGGTGACATGTTATAGAACTTATGATGTGTTATGAAAAGATCCATTATTGAATACTTAGATATTTGATCCAAAAATTCATGGAAACTAACAAAGATTCATTTAATAATGTATGCCTATTTTGTGATGTTTTAAGCTATAATGTATTACTATGCCTTAGGAATGTGGTGTGTTAATGTTGTTAGTGGGATAAAAGTATTTAATGGAATTAGTATGGTATTCCATATATATAAGCATGCTCTTAATCATATGTAGGGGAGCCTTATTTGGTTGGGTAGTGGAGATTACATCCAAGAGTTTACTCTGAGATTACTTCTAAATAATGCGAGTTATAAAAGTTAAGATATATGGTTTTAATTTTATAAAACTTATAATTTTGATATTGTGGTAATTATAAAAGTCTTTATTCAGACTATAATATATATGCAAGTTATAATTATTCATTTGAATTAATAAATAACATTATTATTTTAAGTTACCATATATTTTATGTGCACATTATTACAATTCAACCCATTTTTTATGGTATCCTTATGGAATACATGTTATAAGGTGTCCTTAATTATATCCCCTAATAGTGATTACATCATTTATTATCAGAGTATGGTTATAGACCTTGTTAGTGATTATTACTTTTTACATTTGTGAGTGTGGGTAAAAAGTAGTTGTAGATACATCCTCTATTAAATGAAGAGTGGGTAGAGGTTGCATAGAAGTCTTCTCCATCTTGTGTAGGTGGGTAGAGAACAATAAATAAGAAAGAATACAAATGATGGTTTTGTATTGGTTTGCAAGTGGTGTAATAGAAAATATATTTAAGTGTGAAAATGGTTAGATCAATGTAAGATTGTTAGTATTATAACAATAGATCCAAACTATTGTGTTCTCAATATTATTAGGTGGGTAGAGAACCTAGAGGTTGAGAAAATTAGATATATTTCATATGATTTAAATATAATTACAACAATCAGTTGAGAGTGTAGAGTAAAATATCAAAGAAAGAGGCATATATCTTGTGAGGTTATAGATAATGTATTTACCAGGAAATAAATATAGAATTATTTTGAAGGACATATTGAGTGAAAAAGGTTTTTTAAAATCCTTAGAAGATAGCTGAGAGGATATGGTAATGAAAATTTATCATGAGGAGAGAGAATGGGTTGAAGATCAATAATACAAAATCACAAATATAAAGAGCATGATGACATCTATGCAAGAGAGGATAAAATATCTTATGAAGATAGAGAGGAAGGATATGTTAGTAGTATCTAAATCAGAGATTGAGAAGTCTAAAAAGGATATGAGTAGAGTGCAAGACATAATTGGCATCCTTGAGGAAGAAATTACAACAAATACTTCAAGATGAGGGATTAATCATATGTAAGGATGAAGAGAATGAATGTGATGAATGGGTAAATCAGTGTTACCTAGAAGAAGGGAAATGTCATGATGATTATTATTGTGAATAACTAGTTATAGATTGAGATAAATAAATCCTCTTAAGGGATGATGGTGGAATTGAATATAAAATTTCCATCCATTCCTTGCAGGTTCAATAAAGAACTGAAAATGTGGAAGCAAAGCACATTATAGTGGGAAAAGAAATAACAACATAATTATGTCTTTTAATATACATATAGATGGGTGGAAGAGAGGTACAAGAATGTACAACTAGTGACTAAATTAATATGGTTACCATGGATTTGTTTATATGAAATAAAATATAAGAATAAATAGTTGAAATAATGGTCAAATAGGATCACATCGTTAAAGAGTCAAAATAAATTTATGATGCATCCTTGTTATATTTACTATTTAAGTATGGAGAATAAGACACATTCATTGAAGAGGATGAAGCTAAAGTATAATTTGATATAAATAATGAAGCAATAATATGTATCCTTTAAGATAAAAAGGAAAACATGAAAGGAAAAGAGTTGCACATGAGAAACTAAAGCTTGAAGAACATCAATCCAAGTGTGAAGGAAGAAATAATATCCTCACTGAAGGTGATAAAACTAAAAAAGAAAATAATTACATCTATAACAATAAGAAGAATAATTAATTTTGGAATGAATATAAATAAAAATAAAGATAAATCAAGATATTGTGCACTTCAAGAAGTTTGTGAAGAATAAGTGGATTAGTTGATCTATACATGAGTATTTGATTTATACATCAGCTTATGTATGTGAATAAGAGAATAAAAGATGAGAAAAAATATATAAGTAGGTGAGGACAAGGATAAAGAGAGTGAAATGCTAGTTAAACATGGTTTTAATTTTATGTTAACATAAATGAACAAAATAAGTATCATTCAGCATAGATCTAAAGAGAAAAGAAGAAGAGGAATAGATGAATAGTTGGTTTTTATATCAACCAATGCATGAGAGAAAATAAATAAGGATGAAACAAAAGAACTATTGGAGGGAGTGCATAAATTCAATCTTGAGTACAAAAATTATAATTTAATACATGCTTTGAGAGTGTTAATGTTGATGTAGCAAAGGAAGTAGATAAAACATTCAAACAAATTTTCCAAAATGAAGAAAATGAGATAGTTGAACTCATATGGACTGAAGAACTTACAAAGGTGAAAGAGTTATTTAAATATTTTATGATGAGTGAAATGGATTTTATATATCACCTATAAATAGATGTGAATGAGTTTTCTAAAAATACATTGCAGATAGCTAAGGAGGAAAATTATGGAGTTGTGACACACCAAAGTCATTTCATAAGTACAAAGAAAGAAGCTATATTGGAGGAGATAGTAATGAAATGTATTTCTAAAGACATTGAGGTGGAAGTAGAGGAAATTCAATTGTGTTTACAAATTTTAAATGTTGATAAATTATATCTTCTATTTACGAAAGAAGTAGCTAAGGAGAGCATAGATGTAGCAACTGAGACAAGTACAAGTGAAGTAAATAAAATAGTATTTCATAAAGATCCTATATTTGATCAAGTATAATGGGAAGACCATCACTTAAATATGGAATAGATGAATGTGATTTAATTTAAGTTTGATTTCTTAGATGTAGATAATGGTTGGAACACAAAAATGGATATAGAGAGTGAAAAGGGAGATGAAAAATTTTAAGTCATCATAATGAGTAAGGTATCAAAATCAAAGGATATTAATATGAAAGTGGTAAATTTATTTGAGGTTAAAATGAAAGAAACATAAAAAAATAATATAATGAGAATTCTTGAAGTGGTATTAGTGATGATGGGTAGTGTTTGTGATGCACATAGTTGTGGAGAAACATTTGTCTTGTGAGCTGAATAGAAAAAGGTTGAAGAGGAAGTCGAATAATTAAGAAAGTGGCTATTATAAAATAGATTCATATGATTTTGTAAGTATTAGAACATATTTTGAATAAGTGTGTAGCAATAGAGGAAGAGTTAGATCAAAAAATTGCCAAGACAAAGAGAAGAAATATAAGTGGCACAAAGTCACATATTCTAGTGATGGATTTGAGAAAGAGAAAATTATGTAGATTATGGATGGATTTTGCTTATGCAATGGGAAAATAACAGAAGAGTGGAGGAAAATATGTGATAGAAATCAAGAGAAAATATTGGGTAGTAGTGAATATAGACATTGTGACATAGAGAAAACTTGATTTTGCACATCAAAAAAAATGATTGTACATAGTAGCAAGGAGAATTTGTAGGGTATAGAGTGTATGAAGATGTAGAGTGACATTATGTAGATAAAATAAAGTGATTGTGTAGATAAAAATAATATTTCCACATAAATGAAAGTGAACAAGAGTGTGAACTAGAAGCATGGGAATGTTTTAATAGACAATGTCACAGTGGAAGAAGATAACATGAAAACTATTATGGAAATAGTAGTATAAGCTATGGGAAAATAGTTTGGGATTTAAACTATGAAAATGAAAAATGATTAAAAATGGAAACTAATATAAGATAGTAATAATTTTAATCAACTGAAGATATTTATTTTGAGAATTCAATACATAGAGAAGAGATGATGAGTAAATCCATAGTGTCTTTCAGTGGAGGATGTTAAACTATAGTTTATCATAAATTTGATCATGTTTATCATCCAAATCAATTGGTAAACCAACCAACCATCAAATATGAGTAATCTGTGAAATGTTAAGACCTATAAATTACTAGTTTCTATTGTACGAGTTAAAATAGAATATTTTGTGTTTCAAAAGTAATTTTTAATTAAATATTTGGATTCCAATTGAAAAATAGACAACTTAAATAAAATGTAACTCAATTTTGAGGTTGTATGAAAAAGTTATGACCTCTAAAATTTAAAGTAATCTATTTCTTGGGTTTCTTGGGAGCCCAATGTTCATCTCCAAAGCTTGAACTGGTAGACTTTAGATATAACTGAGAATGCAATAATTTTTAGCATTTAAACATTTAAACATTTAAAATATTATTTCAAGTGCTAGGTGGATTCCAAGCATGAGAAAGCTTAAATACATGTCTTAGAAGGCAGATTATAGAAGAAGAAATTAGGAGGAGATGTCAAAAAAGATTAGAAAACAACAATAAGTGTTATTAGATAGATGGAAGTTGGATTCACATTGCTTATTTTATAATTTTGTGTTTTTTTTATTTTTTCTTAGTTTTAAGAAATAGAGTGAATACTAAACAATTGGAAAAGGCTGAGTTTAATAGTTTTCTTTCAAATCTTCCAAACAATATTGTAGAGATCATTATGAGTGTATGAGGTTATTTTCTTTGTAATCCCAAAAGGTATAAAATATTGTAAACTATAGAACATAATGGAGATTAGAAAGCATGGATTCACTTTTTATAGAGTTATCTTACATTGAGTTTCTCTAGGGTATGTCTTGTGTTATCTCTCTTTGTGTTTGATGTGTTTTTTTCCTTTACTTGCATGTTTACATTCTTTACAACTAGGCTAATACACAAACATTTAAGAGAGCTCAAGATTTATCTCAATGATTAAATAACTTCACATTTGTAATTACACGTCTATGAAAACATGTTAATTGTAGTCATGTATGGAGTAGTATCATGTTTAGAGTATGAAGGTATTATTTTAATATGATGTATATGATAGTATTAATAACTGGAATATATATTAACACAACATTTTAGGTGTACCCTAATTTGAAAGGGTCCATGTTGGTGAAACTTAGTTTGGAATATCCACCTAGTTTACAGATCATATTGATATCAAAGTAAGTTATCATTTTTTCCATAAAAGGTTTGCTAACATATTTATGCAGATGTTAGTTTTATTTGTGTTTTATTTTAGTGGTTGTTATGGTAAATGTTGTCACCAAATATTTCACCCTTGAAGAGAGTGGTCAAGTCTCTTCCAGATTTGGGAAACATGGGAATACTTCTAAATATTTGGGTTTACCTATAGGTAGAATTAGACCTCTAGGTTTAAGGGCTACCTCCCTAAATATATCTTGAAATGCTTATCACCTAACTAACTAGTTGCTTATGGGGAAAAGAGTTATAATTTTGCATGAAATGAAACTTATCTAAGGGGGTGATACACCAAGATTATTTCCACATGACTATTATACTTCTTTCACTAAGAAACAAGGCATACAAACTAGCTTCTAAGTCCTAAAAGATTCTAACATAAGTGTTTCAACATAGAGGTGATGTGCATGAGACAACATAAGGTAAGTGAACCAAAGGGTAGAATTAACAATCTAAGAATAATTTTACACTTGAAAGGAGCCTACCACACTTTAATACACTCTATATGAATCTTATAATAGGAACACTTACATAAACATGAAAGGATAAGGAAAGCAAGGACAAAAGATTATCACTAACTCCACCATACATCACTTTGCACACTTAGACAAATGTTCATGAACTCAAAACCAAACTTTCATTAATTTTTCAAAGGAAATATAAAATTTCATTCTAGTATGGATTCACCATATGTGTGTGGTATTTTTTTACAATAACCAAAATGACTTCTACTTATAGAACTTGAGAGAGAATTGAGAAGAGAGAAGTCCAAAAGTCAGAATAACACTTTTCAAGATTAAATGATGAGTTAAACATGTAAGATAATTAATTAGGAGATAGACCATGTAATTTATCATAGGAAAAATGTCCCTTCAATTCATGAAACTCATGAAATGTGTCATAGGATTCCTCATTACTTAAAAATATATCTTCATTATTTGTCCCTTTTGGAACATCCCAAAATTGAATAGGGATAGATGTGATGATTGAAATGAGGGAGAGGGCTTGTATACATGCTCCACTATGCATATTTTTCATCCCTAATCATCATGATTATTTTGCATATAAGTTATTACTACTTGTAGTCCAAATAAATCCTCTTTCACTCACCTTACACACTTGACACAAATATTGCCTTTAGTTTTCCAATATGATCCATTAAAAGGAGTGTATGACACCTTTTTGGATACCTCATGGCCTTATATTCCTTAGGTAGACCTTAAAAATCCATCGACTTGAAGTTTTCACTCTCTCATTAGTTTGCTCACTATGCCATCTTGTACTGGCTAAAGTGAAGGCACTTGAAGAACCATTTAGGAATTTATCTAAGGAAATAAATGAATATGGTGAGTTAGGTTAAGTCCCAATATCTCTCCCAAAGTGGATTTAACCTCTTGAAACCTTCATGTCCCTAAATAATACACAAAACTATCAATAAAATCACTTTTATACCCTATCCATATAGGTAGGGTAAAACTCAGTAGGATTGGGGGAAGCCCTGGAGAGCCTCTAAAACATCTAACCATTTTCCAAGCCATTATATGCCTTCTTAATATCTTTTCATCTTCATTTTCCCAATCAAGTACTTATCAAGGCTTTTGGAGCGTTTAGAGTTTTTTCTACCATTAAGGATTATTTATAAAGATCTGACATTGAAATCATAAACCAATCACTTAATATGATTGATCAGTACCTTCCTCAACTTATCCTAGCTCCTTGATCTCCCATGCAAAGTGTCCATGTAGGTATGAGCTTCCAAATTTGCCCACTCAAGCTCTTTTCATGCATTCTTCACACCTTGAATTGGTATGAGCCAAGAAATGGATTTCATGTGGTTTTATCTACACTCCATAGCTTAAAAACATATGATATATCCCTATAAACATTTTCCAATAGGCTATAATTCTCTATGATGCTAGAAATGAAATCATACCCTTCTAGGGCTTTAGGCCTAATCTAAACCAAGAAGGTTTACCTACATACTTATGAGTCTAGGGCATTCTAGCATGTTTCCAACATATTTGAGGATTTACCTATGTTTTTCCATGTCTTGATAAACCTTATCTATCTTCTTATAATGTTGTACCAACCCTTAACCTTCCTTCTTATCACCTTTCTTCAAAGTCTACAAGTTTGCTCCTAGGGGAGTACCCTATATCTAAGTCAAAATAAAGGTTACAACCCTATTATCTTATTAAAAGTGATTGTTTGAGGAGATTATCTAATCCATGGGGTTGATTTTTATAAATTTTTATTTTTGTTTTGTACCCAGAGTACCTCCAAATGCCTCAAAACTCAAGACAAACATGTGGAAACTATTGACTATGTGCATGTTTTAACATGTGACTGTAGGTTGCCTTTGTCGTATCCTTTATAAATATATATTTACATGATATTAGGGTATTTTAAGGTATATAAAATTATTTTTGAGGTGTTTTCCATGCTCACACACTTCCTATCATCTATTATTTCACCCTCAAACCATGTCCTTATTCTACTAGGCCTGACTACCGACTGTGTTCCTTACTTGCAAGAGGCACCTATTGGTGTTTATTACATGATTTATGTCTTTTGGAATTTATAAAAGGTATTATTTATGTAATTAAACCCTTTTCAAACTCACTTGGGTCCATTCATCTCAACCTTAGGCCATATCAACACCAAGACCATAATATTCTAGTTCACTGTCAACTGTAGTGACTATAGCTACCCTACTGATGGAGAAACAAGGGTTTGGTAGATGAGAATTAGCTTTGGAATTAGTGACACATGGTCTATTATTATCTTATAGGTCTTGGAAGTATTTTTAACTTGTATGTTACCTTATCCATTAGGCCTTCATGTCTAGGTTTGTACCATGGACTATAGATACCTACAGTTAATTGTAGGTGGCCCTTGTGAATAAAATCACACTTGTAGGTGCATTTACAAGCTAAAAACCTAGTGCTCCAACCTAATTGGTGTTATTTTAATCCTAATATCCCCTCTCACTTGATTAGAACCACTTACCATGAATACATTCCCTTACATTACATCTTTGGATGTGAAGGTCAATTGAGGATCAAAACCCATATAAATCACTAAAAGAAAGTAGCAAACAATTTTGTGATTTTTAGGTCTCCAAACACTACTTTTCATCAGTCACACATCTGTTCTTTTTTTCATGGATATTCCCCTAGGATAGGCATACAAGTTATATGTTAGAGTTAAAATCACTTAGAGGGGGTGGGGTGAATCAGTGATGCAAGATAATTCAATTTCAATTCTAATTCTTCAAGCTCTTAACCATTCAACAAAAACATTTATGAAGCATATAAACCATTCATTGCAATTAACAAAGAAGACAATGCAAGGTCAAGGTACATAACACATGAAATATGTGGTAAACCCTCATAGGGGAGAACCCCACTTGAAAAAATATTTGGATTATGTCCTATAAAGATATTTCTTCAATTTAGATCAGCACCAACTGATCAAAGAGCACCCACCCCTCAATTTAGTCAAGTACCCACTTGACCTTTAGCTAACACCAACTAATAAGGAGGCTATAATTCCCTAGATGATCAAGCACCAAATCAATAAAATCAAAACTAATATCCACATCTGATCTGATGTCTCATAAACCTCATGATGGTCTTTTCTCTTTCTAACACCTACAAACCACCCTCTCTATCTCATACAAGCCTTTCACATAAGCATGCCATAATCTCTCTTCTTTCACATATGCTCAATCTTCAAGCCTACAAGAGCACTATATTTGACATAAAAAATGTAACCTATAGTTCATAAACATAGTCATCAACCTACTTTAATATTCAATTCGTCCACTTGGTACCCTTACTCTTCTTCACATCTCAACTCTATACTCTTGCTCCACTTAGAGCCCCTACTCATAAGTCTATGCCTTAGGTCTAGAAACCATCACATTTGGTTTCACCTTTTATACATTCTTCATGATTATTATGATCATAACCTTCCTTATCATCCACAACATATTCCTTCATCCTTAAAGCATCTAACATGGGTCACCTTTAAGCATAACCCTCTTTCAAATAGGCCTAAGTCACATTTTAGGTCCTGTGAAAACCCATTCACCTCTTTGACACTTATATAAGCAAATTAAGAACATAAGAACACTTTAAAATACATGTACCCATGACACATAATCTATAGGTCCTCTTTAAGTGATAACAATAGCACCCTTTTGCTAAAGCTCAATTCACTCAAACAACATTCTATGCACATAGCCACCATGAACGAACACATAGTCACCTTTTAATCCTTTGATCATACTAAATATGATTGATCAAACCTTCATAATCTGCCTAGATTTTCTTCATGGATTCTAAAACACTCTCTGATAGTTTTCTCATCTCAAAACATCAAAATACCATCAATAACAACTCAATTACCCTTCTCAGGTTACTTGTAGAGCATAAATGAGCACACAATCAAATTTGGAGCTCAATAAATTTGATTTTAAAAACATTTAGACCTTCAAATTAATATTTATATATGTATCATTAATTCCTCTACAACTTTAATTTTTAATACAACATCAAATTTTTCATAAATCAGAAGTTATGGATTAAAAACCAAGCACTGGTCTTTCTTTTGATAAATTTAAATATTTAAATCCAAATGGTCACAATTAAACCTTGGTGACTTAAAACACATATCATCCTCTTTTCTTAGCTCACTCAACTCACACCATAAATCTTCTTTAAAATTATCTCAAACTTTAACTTGCATTGCTACACTATCTAAACATTAAACTTCGAACATGTTGACCTCATCTCATGCATCTTTGTAATATTGACTAAATACACACCATCAATCTCTATTGAATAGCTTGGTCTTTATCTTACAATGTTCACCATTATATCTTGCTCAAAACTCCTAAGATTATGACCCTTAGCACCCTCACCTACCTTTTGAGCACTTTACTGATAGTCCTTTGCACTTGTGCCACTTAGTAATCTCACATGCATTGTTAACTCTTTGACTTGTCCCACAATATTTATCTTCATCAATATAAATTACCACACGCCATTGATCTTTTGTCAGACTAGCAAGCTTGTGACACTTATCACTTATACATTCAACCTTTAACATGTTGAATTCATATGCACCATTGATCTTAATATTTTTTATCAAGCTCTCACCATTGGATCTTCTAGACCAATGACCTCAGTCATCAATGTGGTTAAAATTGATGGTCTCCAACCCATCATAGTCTACTAGAGTAACTTTAAAGCTTTATAAATTTAGTTATACAACACTTCAAGACTCCAAATTGTTAGGGTAGCTTCTTATCACTATAGATAACATCTCCATGTAATCCTTTGATCAAAAATAAATTTTTGTGTACTTAAATTAAATGGACAAAATTTATGGTTAATTCATATCTACATGACGTGTAGTGATTGTCTAGCTAAGTATAGAAACTTAGTGAACTTTTGTTTGAGAGACCAAATTTTCACCTATATATATTTAACTACACTCAATTACATGACCTTAAATTTTAACCATATGAACTCCTCACATAGGGTAATCCATCCATATATCAATATCCTCCTGGAACCTTTACGTGTGTAAATATGATGTCATCAATCTACTCACTTAGTCTAATTGTCCATAAGACCAACTAGGCCTAGATGACCAGAAGAAATAACCTAATGAACACCATGCATTCCCATAAGCACTTAAAGCACTATTGATACCCCATAGTACCTCTATAACATGATCTCATCATTCATAACATTCATCAACATCCTATTCAAGCATATACTGAAGATCCATGCTTACATACTAGGCTACTAAGCCTATGCCAACACACTATTCACATGCTTGTATTCTATCCTTAGCCTGAAACCACATCAACATGCTAGATAAAAAATGATAATCCTAAAATAATACTTACCTTAGCTCATATGCATCCAAATTTTACCTTGCACAACTTCAGGCTCAAATTCATCATCATCATGACATCACCACTTTGTCATTACCTTTGACATCAATGCACACATGACATCAATCTTTGACATCAATGACAACACTTGTCAATAATCTCCCCCTTTGTCATTTATGGAAAAACACCCTTAGAATGACTTTTTAATATTTAAACTTCCTCATCAAACTTCATTTTGATCTTTCTTCCCCTTTGACATTAATGATAAAGGACCTCTTAGCTCAAATAAATTCAAAAACCTATCTTGCACAATAATCCTAAAGACCTCATATGAAACAAATGCTCTCCCTTTGACATGCATCAATTTGAACTTGAACATCTTTGATCCTTGGATCTGACAAACTGTTCACAAAGCTTAAAAAGCTCCCCCTAACATCATGCTCCATCTCATGTCATATGTTCTTTGACATGCATTAATTTGAACTTGGGCTATTCTAATCCTTAGACCTATTTACCTATAGAACTCAAAAGCTCCCTTTGCTTATGCATGAATATTTAACATATTTTTCACAATTTATGATTAGGTTTGATAAATTCATAATATCAACCTTCTTGAATTCTCATTTATAACAGATATCACATCTTTAATATGACTAAAGCATCTCACATATGCTTCCCCTCACATCATGCATATATCCTTAAGCTACTCAAGCTATCTGAGTTAGCTCCCCATAACTCAAAAACATCTAAGAGGGACTCCCCCTCATATCTCTAAGACATTTCACTTCTTGATCATATTTAGATCTCCATACACCATGAAAAACCACCATAAAGGCTTACTAGCCTTCTATTTTAAGCCACCTGAAGGACCACTGACAAAACTTCATGCCACTTACTAAATAATAAGCATCTCTAAACCAACCTAATAACACACCTTGAAATACTCATTCCTTTCTCTTTTGGATAAACTAAGCAAAAACATCAAATCTTCACACTAGGCCTATCTAGACTCCTTATAGCCCTCCCTAGAACTTGTAGAGCCCACAAATTTCAATAAACACATCTTCAAGACCTAAAACTTCATATTTATAGCACTCTCATATACCCTCTCAAGCACACAAATTTGCATTACCTAGTTCATCATCTACAACATACTTCCTTCACAAATCTACTAGTCAATTAGGCCTCCATCTTGACAAAATCATGAATAATTTGAAAAAAAACCCTTAAAAACTCTATGAATATTTATTTAAAAACCCATTTGGCCCATTCAACCAATTAATAAGACTTATATCTCAACTCATAAGGGAAACCACTTTTTTAGCATAGACCAAAACTCTAGAATCTCAAAACAAACAAGGTCAACAAACCTCCTTCTGGTCAACACCCACCTCAAAAACTTTTTTCACACCTAGAGACCACCATCACACACTTTTATACCAATATTTGAGCTTCCATACTTTTGGGAACCCATACATCTTATAACCCATTTTAGGCCTACTTGCTCTTAAGCCAAAACTAAGAAAAACTTAGAGTACTTTAAAATCTCCAATTTGACTTCAACATACCTTCAATCCATGCAATCACCTAGATCATGTCAAAAAGAATCTCACAAACCTTTTTGAGCACCAAACTCTTCTTGACATTTCATCAGTCTCATTATGCCACCTGTAAATACCCATTCTAACCCTACATATATTATATACACAAAAAGAACACTTTATGACATCACTCTGACCTCATCAAATCACTTCTCCCATATTGACACACAACCTTCAACTAGAAACACTCATCTATTGCCTTTTAAAACCTTATGAATAACATCAAAACAACACTTTCTTCTCCACTAAAAGGAATCTCTTAAGAAGCATAGATAGAGACCTCCTCTACACCACAATTCTCTTAAAACAAAGTGAAGTCAGGAGTGGCCCACATCTCCTCAATAACTACTGGAATACTTTTGTAACTATAAGACTGATTTTTATTATTATTCTTCTTAGGATTAAGAGAAACAACTTGCTCATCCAATACAACATTCTTCTTCTCTTCTAAGATTGAATTGATAACATATGGGGATAAGATAAATTCATGGCATACCTTTTTAGTTGAATAATCTTCCTTACTGTTAGGAACCTCATCACTAGGTATTGACAACTAATATTCTTTACATGAAACTTGTTCACAAATAATAGGTTTCTCATCATCATCCAAATACACCTCAGAACTAGCATCAACTAGAACCTTGGTATTCTCCTTGAGCTTGGTCTCTTCATTCAAAACATGAGTAGACAATGAGAGATATTGGCACTCTCCAACTTCTATAACATTCTCCACCATAGTAAATAAATTACTTGGTCTTTTAGACTCATCATGACTCATACTTACCACCTTTGGTTTCCATGAGTTAACTTCCCTTCTTTCTTTCACTCTAGGAGCTTGATTAAACCTATTCTATCTTGTAGGCCTTTGCTTGATAAATCTAGCAATGTGACCTCTATTGATATTTGAAGCATGTTATACCTCTTGCAAGAAGATTATCCTCCCTTTCCTAATTAGAATATTATCTTAAAATATTCCCATTATTTTAATAAATGAAATAAACTACTCCTTTTGAAGAAGACTCACCTTTCAACTGATGACCCCCATCATAGTTCCATGCAAACTCATTTCTAATAGGTCTCTTGCATTCTCTAGATCTATTCCCAAACTAATTACATGTGTAATAGTAACCATTGAAAATTACATACCTCATGGCATTTGGTTTTCTAATCTGATTTATCTTCACTCTACCAGCATCTTCATTCCTTGACTGATTGTTGACCTTCAAGGTTTTATTTACATTAGTCTTCATCTTGTCTTGAGTTGCATTTTTTTTGTCCTTCTTTATATCTAACACCAGTTCTATCACTTGCATGTTCTTGACCACTCATAATATTGTCTATATCACTAGATCTCTTTTCAAATATCATAAATGACCTCTCTTAAAAGATGTCTTCTCTAAATCAGATTTTAATGACTCATTTTCAATTACATGCCTTAAACATTCATCTTCTTTAACTTTTAGACTCATAGATAGGATTTCTAATTGACAACTAAGATGTTTTACTATATCTTTATGCTCCTTGGTGTCTTTATTCATTCTTTCTTCATACACATTGAATTTTTCCTTATAGTCATTGATTTGTGACTTCATCTTGTTAATCTTATTTTAAATATTTAGTTCTTAAAGAGCATTCATCAATTCAGTCTCATAGTCCACCTCATCTTTATCATAATCTAAATCACTTCATGTAGACTCCTTTTGATATAATCAATTTCCTTCCTTCTCCATGAAGAGGGCTTCATCCTCAATATGAAAATCATCTTCATGATCATACTCTGAGTCATTGTCCTCACTCTCATCTGATGAGTTACAATCTTGTAGAGACTCTTCTTATTCTTGAAGAACTTCTTCTTGTTGTCATACTTTTTGAATCCTTTCTTATTATTAGACCTATATGCTTTCTTATCTTCATCTTGGTCTTCACTATACTCTTCATCATCATTCTTCTTATGCTTATGAGGGCACTTGTTAGCAAAGTGTCCTACTTCTCCACATTTGAAATATTTGAAGGGTAGTTTACCCTTATACTTGTCTGACCCTATTTTCAATTTCCTTTTAAACAAAGCAATTAGTTCATCTTCATCAATATAAAAGATGTCATCCTCCTTGAGTTTATTACTTTATAACTTCTTATTTGGCTTCATTTTTGTCTTGAATGTTGCTTCCTTCTTTGGTGGTATATCATCATTTACTTTCATCTCATAGGTAGTAAGGATGCCATGCAATTCATCCATATTTAAATGAGTAAAATCATGAATTTATTCTATAGTAGATACTTTAGAATCAAACTTGAGAGAGAGATACCTTAATACCTTTCAAACTATAGTAGCTTCTTCAAGCTTCTCTCCAAGACCTCTAATGATGTTCACAATCTCATCAAATATCTACAAAAAGGATGCCACAAAATCTTCTTCCTTCATCTTAAGACTCTCAAATCAGCTATGATGAGTTTGAAACATTGACAACTTAACTTTTGAATCTCCTTTATAAATAGTATTCAATTTATCCCACATTTACTTAGCAAAGATGCAATGGATTACCTTGGTGTATTCAGTCTCTGAATGACCATAAGTGATAGCATTCATTAACTTAGAATTGTTCTCAAATAACTTCTTATCTATAACACTGGATGAAGGAATAGTAGGTGCAACATATCCATCCACAACATATTTCCAAGTGGAAAACCCTAGGGACATGATGTAGGTCCTCATCCTCACACATTAAAAAGAATAATTGTATCCATTGAACATCAGTGCATGCTTAGTGGAAAAACCTCCTTGTATTTGATGGCTACCCATATTGTACCTTGGATCTCCTTCAAGTTATCAAGCCTTTACCAAAGTACCAGCTCTGATACCAATTATTAGAGGTATGATCACTAAGAGGGGAGGTAAATCAGTGATGGAAGATAATTCAATTTCAATTCCAATTCTTCAAGCTCTTAACCATTCAATAAAAACATTCATGAAGCATATAAACCATTAATTTATTAAAAAAGAAAAAAATGCAAGGTCAAGGTACATAACACATGAATTATGTAGGAAACTTTCATGGGGGAGAAAAACCACTTGAAATAATATTTGGATTACTATCCTATAAATATATTTCTTTAACTTAGATCAGCACCAACTGATCAAGGAGCACCCACCCCTCAATTTAGTCAAGCACCCACTTGACCTTTAGCTAGCACCAACTAACAAGGAGGCTACAACCTCCTAGATGATCAAGCACCAACTCAATCAACTCAAAAATTATATCCACCTTTGATCTGATGTCTTATACACTTGATGATGGTCTTATCTCTTTTTAGCACCTACAAACCACCCTCTCTATCTCATACAATCCTCTCACATAGGCTTGCCATAATATCTCTTCCTTCACATATGCTCAATATTCAAGCCTACAAGAGTACTATCTTTGACATTAGAAATATAATCTATAGGTAATACACACATTCATCAACCTATTTTTCTCTTTAATCCATCTACTAGGCACCGTTACTCTCATTTATCTCTCAACTCTATACTCTTACTCCACTTAGAGCCCCCACTCATAAGTCTATGCCTCAAGTCTAGAAACCATCACATTTGGTTTCACCTTTTATAGAGTCTTCATGATTATTATGATCAAAATCTTTCTTGTCATCCAAAACACATGCCTTAATCCTTAAGGCATCTAACATGGGACACCTTTAAGCATAAGCCTCTTTCAAATAGACCCAAGTCACCTTTTAGGTCCTATGAAGACCCATTCACCTCTTTGACACTTCTACAAGAAAACTAAGAACACATGAACACTTTCAAATACATGGACCCACTATACATAATCTATAGGTCTTCCTTAAGTGATAAAAACCATCATATAACCCTTCTTCTAAAGCTCAATTCACTTAAACAACATTTTTTTCACATAGCCACCATGAACGAACACATAGTCACCTTCTAATCCTTTGATCATATTGAATATGATTGATCAATTATTAATAATCCACATAAAAGGTCCTCATGGAGTCTAAAACACTCATTGATAGTTATCTCATCTTGAAACATCAAAATACCATAAAAAACAACTCAATTACCTTCTTAGGTTACTTGCATAGCATAAATGAACACATAGTCAACTTTAGAGATTGATAACTATGATTGTACAAACATTTAGACCTTAAAATTAATATTTATAGATGCACCTTGAATCCCTCTACAAATTTTATTTTTAATTCCATATCAAATTTTTTATAGATAAAAAATTATGGCTCAAAAACCAATCACTAGTATTTCCTTCATTAAATTCAAATATTTAATCCAAACGGTCACAGTTAAACCTCATTCACTTAGAACACATCTCGTGCGCTTCGCTCAACTTACTCAACTTGAACCATCGATCTTATTCAAAATTATCTCAAATTTTAACTCATAATTCTCCACCATATAAAATTTAAACCTTGAACATGTTGACCTCATCTCATGCATCCTTGTTATATTAACCAAATACACACCGTCAATCTCTGCTAAGTAGCCTGGTCTTTATCTTACAACACTCACCATTAGATCTTGCTTAGAACTCCCAATATTATGAAACTTGGCACCATCACATTCCTTTTGATAAATATATTGATAATCCCTTGTGCTTGTGCCACTTGGCAGTCTCATGTACATTTTTGACTCTTTGACTTGTCCCACACCATTAGTCTTTGTCAGTAAAAACCACTGCTCACCATTGATCTTTTGTTAGACTAGCGAGCTTGTGACACTTGTCACCTACATGTGCAACCTTTGACATGTTGAATTCATAAGAAATATTAATATTAATATGTATGATTAAGTGATTACCATTGGATCTTCTAGACCAATGACCTTAGTCTTTGACGTGGTTAAACTTGACAGTCTTTGACCCATCATAGTCTACTAGAGAAACTTTGAAGCTTTAAAACTTGAGATAGACAACACTTCAAGACTCTAATTTTTTAGGGTAGATTCTTGGCACTATATATAACATCTCCATGTAATCCTTTGATCAAATATGACTTTTTTCATGCCTAAATTAAATACACAAACTTGTTAGTTCATTCATATATGCATGATGTGCAGTGACTGTCTAGCTAAGTATAGAACCTTGGTGAAATTTTGTTTGAGAGACCAACTTTTCACCCACATATATTTATCTACACTCAACTGAATGACCATAAATTTGAACCATATTATCTGCTCACATAGGGGGATCCATCCATATATCAAGATGCTCCTAGAAACTTCATGTGTGTGAAATATGACATCATCAATCTACTCACTTAGTTTGATTTGCCACAAGACCAACTAGGCCTAGATGACCACAAGAAAGAACTTAATGGACACCATGAATTTCCATAAGCACTTCAATAATTTTTGACACCC
Source organism: Torreya grandis (assembly GCA_037957365.1). Classification (NCBI taxonomy): domain Eukaryota; kingdom Viridiplantae; phylum Streptophyta; class Pinopsida; order Cupressales; family Taxaceae; genus Torreya; species Torreya grandis. The sequence continues at coordinate 244,453 of JARHVA010004929.1, read as the reverse complement.
CATATGACCTATACAACATGATGTCATCATTCATAAAACTCATCAACATCATATTCAAGCATATACTGAAGATCCATGCTTACATATTGGGCTACCAAACCTATGTCAAGACACTGTTCACATGCTTGTCTTCTCTCCTTGACTTAAAACCACATCAACATGCTAGATAAAATATGATAAGCATCAAACAATACTTACCTTAGATCATATGTATCCAGATCTCCTTGCACAACTATTATTACTCTATTTTTTTTGCTTTTAAGGAAAAAAGAGAGAAACAATAGATGAGGGGTGTGTACTTGGTAAACATTGTATTCATTGATGACCAGATGAAGTGACAACTCCTTTTTGGTGAGGAAGGACTACCTGTAATAAGACCACACTAAACCAACTTATTTTTTAGATGAGTATGAAGGGTGGATTGCCTAGCAATGCTAGATCCAAGAAGTGAAAGCTCCCTTGGATGACTATCAATCCACTCCCCTAATGATAAAAATGTTCTAAAAATATAAATAAAGGATGATAAATTCACAAGAACATAAATTCTTATATAATAAAATAAATAACTTACCTGTTCGGTAGAAGATATAGCATGGTGGGACAATACCATGCACAAATATATCAAGGTAAGGTCTAGGAAGGTTTGGGCAGGGTCTATAGATAGATCAAAAATAGAAAAAGGGGTCTGATTGGGTGAAGAGGGGAGAAAACAACAATCTATTATTTTCCTTGATATTGATCATTAGCAGTCAAGGTAATCGATGTTGGTTGGGTATGACTAGTGATAGTTAGGTAACCAATGATGGTTGTGGTGATGGGTGACAACTATAAAAATTGATGATAGTTTCATATAGGAGGTCTATGTGGAATTGAAATGGAGCTAGGGATGAAGTGGTTGATGGGTAGAAGGTAGAGTGTGGGCTATTGGGGTAAAGGGTGATGTGAAGGTGACCAGGTTGAGTCAAAAAGAGATAGTGGGAAAAGAGAATGCTAAAAATAAGAGAAATAATACCTAAATGATGTAAAGTAGAAAATAATGACTAGATGAATGAAATTGGGAAGCATAACAGTAATCCAACCTTCAAAATTCATGTAGATAGAGTTTTAGGATGCCAAATGCCTGTATAAAGAAAACAAAAGAGCTTAGATGCAAATTTTTTGATCTGTAACTCCTCTAAGAGCCTTGTATTTATAGCACAAACTTGCTAAGTGAAGAAAGGGAAAGCTTCTAAGTTGAGTGAGTATACAGATGCCAATTTTAAGATAAGGAAATCTTTTAGGTGTGCATGGGAAATTGTTTATTTTGTCCATACATGCCTATCCTACAGTTGGATGATTTTTTGTTTTACAAGAGTAAAGACCTAACTATTGATCAACCCCTAAGTTAAAAGGGGGTCGAAATGGGTCTAAGTTAATATGTTAAAAATGTCTATTAAGGGGTGCTTAAATGTGTTATCAAATGTAAAGGGTGAGTTAACTAGGTTAATAACTGACTAAGGTCAGGAATAGGTCCATGATGAAGTGACATCAAAAACTAGTCGAGGGGGGGTTGGAGTGTCTACATTTTACCCCTTTTTGTTGTGAAAATTTAGGTTAATAAGCTATAAAACAAAAAGAGTGTTGAAAATCAAGGTTTGATTTCCTAAAGTATGGGAGGAGGGTATTCCCCATCAAACTAGGAGTTGATGAGGTAATACCAAAATTGGGTCATGGTTTGATAAGTGGTAAAATGGAGGTCACAAGGTGAGTAATGTAGACACATGCAAAATGTGACTAAGTGAGAGAGTCAAGAGTGTGCAAAGACTAAAATTACCATGTTGGGAAAAATAAGGTTAGGGTCTAAGATACATGATAAGGTAATCAGTCCCTAGTGTTGGTCATAGTTGATCGGGTGACACTTATCAAGTATCCTAAAGAAGGGTGATGTTTGCTTAGGTATCCATGGTAAGAAGTGCTACTAAGAAAAACATAATCAGTTGGGAATGCATGAGGTGGTATGTAGGGTAAAAATTACATCATGGCAAAATTATTCAAGGTGGTCATGATGACCACAGCAAGGTTATCACAAGGTATGTAAATAGATTGGTATCAATGTCAAGGTGGATGAAGGTAAATGGGTCAGGTGGTTAGTTGGATGGGGAATGGCTAAATTGACTCCTAATGCACTAGGAAAGAGTATGTTACCTATATAATCCTTTGGATAGGTTATCCAACATAGACTTGAGGCCTAATATAGTTCTTGGCTAGTGGGGATAAGGGAACTCTTAGATAGGTGTAAGGGTGGAAAGAATTAGATGAGCTCATTTGGATGCATTAATAGTTTTGAGTGAAGTAGCAAAAGTGTAGGTTTGGAGGGGCAAAAGAAAATCACCCTAATCATAGATGGTTAGGGTGAACTGTCAAGGGTTATATGACAATAAATGGTTAGGGTCAATCGTTGATGATTGGATAACTATCAAAAATTTGGTAGAAAACCTAAATCAATGGTAAAAGGGTCATTTGGGCCCATTTTGTCCTCATTTGTGACTTTGATAACTTGTGATTTATCCATTTTGAGTGTTTTTATGAAGGTTACTCATGATTGGGTGGAAGTATAATGAGTTTTCAAGAGGAGTGTGGTGTGTGAGATTGATGGTGGGGTTGAGATGGATGTTGGAGATGCTCATAGACAAGTGGTTGGGTGTGGATTGAGGTAGCACCATATATTGTGAAATGAGGTAGGCTATGTCTTAAATTGGAAGTAAATTATAATTTGTGAATTAAATGGGAAAAATATAACTAGGTATGTTAAATGATAGAATTATGGGGTTTTAGATTGGCAATAAGGTTTTTCTATTTTTGTTGTTTGTTTACAAGATTATATTTTTTGGGGGGTATGATTTATATATAGGTAGGTAGGAATGCATAAGGGTGTAGAGAGTAGGTTGTGGGTGGTATAGAAGGAGTTAGGGTTTTAGGAGGAGGTCAGGGGGTCAAGGTTCACCACCTACAGTTTCCTAATAGTGACCATCAATGGTTGAGCTAATTGATGATGGTTAACCTTCAGGGAAAATGGCCCCAAGGGGACTATCGATGGTTTGGGAGATCTATCTACATTTGATGGGTTAGGGCAAGAGTTACGAATTAGGGTGAAAGAGTTAGGAGGTGGGATGGGTTAGAATTGAGATGGGTTAGGGTGGGTAGAATTGAAATGGGTTGATATGGGTAGAATTAAAATGGGTTGAGATGGGTTAGGGTAGGAATTAGGTTGTTTATGGGATAGAGTTGAGAGATTTGGGTTGAAATGGGTTGGAAAGTGTAGTAATTTTAGGTAAATGTGGGTCTATGTAGGATAAAAAGGGTGGAAGTTCCATAGGAATAGTTAATAGGGGTTTATAGACATAATAAGTGTTCAAAGGGTAGGTTGATAGATGAAATCATATCGGTATGGAATTGGTTGGGTAATAGTTGTTGCACATATAGGTAATAGTTGAGATAGGTCACTTACCTACTTTGTGATATACTTGTTATTGCAGGTGTGGGATTAGATCTAACTATGGGATTGAGTGCTTGAGATTTTTACAGAGGTGAGGGATGTCATATCTATAGAGGAATAGTGTCACATAGAGGTAGTTTTTAGAGGGATGCAAAATTACTAGTGCCTTTCCAAGGATGTCATGATGATAGTCACCCACATCAAGAGATGGGACCTGGTGACTACTACCTTCAAGTTACTAATATAGGGGAGATGAGCATTCTTTTTAGAGGATGTCCACTAGATTACATGTCTACCCATCCATATAGATCCCATATACTACATAGAGGGGGATGAGATTGTTGAGTGCATGGAGATGATCAAGATGATGCACAGTTTCACTCTAGAGGTTTTAACATTAGGCCTCTATACCAGAGGGCCCTTGGAGATAGACATTTATTAACCATGTTGAAACTAGTAGTTACTTATTATGCACTATAAAATTCTATTGGAGGGAGATTCCCTAGTGTGTTATTGGGGGTGTTGGTGGAGTTGGTTTTGGGTGGTACAATTTTTGGATGGGCACAAGTTTTATTAGTTCAAATATATAGAGATCTATGGGGGTTTAAAGTGCATAGGTGCTATGGCATAAATGTAAGATTTGTACTTCGCTATTGGGCCTGTGATCATATATAAGTACTGATACCCTTCAACCTCTCAATAGAGGGTTATCAATTGACAGATTATGTAGTCAAGATTTATCGATGGAGGAGATATGAGGCTATGCTAGTTGCTGGTGGTGGTTTAAGGGATATTGATTAGTTTAGAGGAACCTTGGAGGGCTTAGTTATTAGTGACATAGTCTAGAGGCCATATTAGACTTGGATAGTATGGGTTTGGTATAGGTAACACACCTTATCTTTATATATGTGGAGATGGGCCTATAAAAGGTGGGATGGCGAGATAGAGTGCATCCCCTTTGAGAAATGGTGGCATCAATTTGGGCTTATGCAAGGTATCCCTCAAGATTCTATGTGATATATGAGGGAGGATTAAAATTTCTATTTACTAGAGCCACACTCATATGAGGAGGAGTTGGATCATGAGGAGTTTCCCCTAAGGGATGGAGATGATGTAGGTTTTACATCTAACTAGCCTGCCAGTTTTAGGGGAGGTACATAGCTATTAATTTTGGTTTAGGAGATGGAGGCTAGAGGCCTATAGATGTTGAACCAATAAAGGGATAAACACAAGGTGATCTACAGGTAATGGTGGCACTAGTGGCATCATAGACCCAAATTACCATGTTACAGAGGTAGATTGCCACTCTTTAGGGCTAGCTGGAAGGAGTGATAGTGTAGAGAGATCAAGCCCAGGCACAAGTCACCACTTTATAGGGTCAAGTGGTTATTTTATAGGGACAAGTTACCATAGTGATAGGAGAGTAGGACCAGGTGAGGGTCTCACTTGATTTGGTAACACAAGAGAGATATTCTCTCTGGTAGGCTAGTAGAGTAGTGATGGCACCACCAAGATATATTACACAAGCTAGATATCTAGTGGCCATATAGAAGTTGTGATACTATGAGGGCATTATGCTAGAATAGTATCTAAATGAGCTAAGGTTGGGAGAGTATTAGGTTAGTTTGGTTGGTACAGTAGTTATTATGGCTCTAGGTTAGTGGGTTATGGTAGTGGGTCATCTGATAGGGCCTCCACCTAGGATAGGTACAAGTGAAAGTGAAAGTATAGGTATAGGTGTGGGTGGGGATAACAATAGTAGTGCCCCAAGATCTTGATATAATTATGGTTGAGATTATTTTTTATATATGATTTTGATACCGACTTGCATGTTGAAGATGCGATATGTATATGTGCAAGAGATATGTATATTTGTAGACACTTATTGATTATATATATATATATATATATATATATATATATATATATATATATATATATATATATATATATGTATATATATATTTATGATTCGGATAGTTGGGATACTTTTATTTTGTTCATGTTTTTATGAAATGAATGCTTATATGTTGATAATTTGTTGAGAATGACTAATTTTAATTTTAGATGTTATAGATGATGCTTATGTATGAGACTAATGATGTCATAGTATAGGCATGTGATGATATATACATATTTGATTTTGATTATGATATGATGTTCTTATTTTTTATGTGATGGAAATATGTGATCATAATGTTAGATATTATTATCTTAGGTGATGATGTGGATTTTATGATATGTTTGTTTATTATAGATTATGATGTCATGGCATGCTTTGATAAGGTTATAAGGTTTTGAGAAAGATAAGAGACAACATCCCTGTGAACCAAGATAAACAAAAAGAGACATATTTGTTCCATTAGTGAGGACCCTAGTGAACCAAGGCTAGATAAGAGCTTAATGAAAATGAACCGCTGATGGGCTTTACATGAGGACCTTCCTAGTGAAAAAGGTATCAATATAAATACCATGTTTCTATTTGAGCTCATAGTCCATTGATTTTTAAAGGGTATATAAGCAAAGGAAATGATAGGTAAATAGAGGGAAAAAGGGATAAGATAAGAACTGAATGTGGATTTAATTACCCTTTTATAGGTGACCTAAGAACCAAAATAGATAAGTCCATGTATTTACAAGGTGTAGACTGATCGATATGGGAAGTCTACAAAGATATATTGTGTTATGAGAGTACCAATTATCGCCCTTTTGTGGGATAACAAGGTCATATATTACTTTTTTTTTATAAGAGAGGTGAAGCTGATCAATGCAGTAAGCTTCAAGTGATTTGATTGAGCTGATTGTGGATTTTATGAAAATATTATTATTTTGATATTTTGGTTTAGCCATCCTTCGAGGGAGTGGTCTAAGTATGAATAAATTTTTGATAGCTATCCTTCGAGGGATCAATCTATTTATTTTGACTATATTTAGCATCCATTCTTTGAGGTAGAGGTCTATCTTTAAGAAAATAGACCCAAATAATATGTTATACCCATAGAGATTATTTGAATGTTTTCTTAGACATGGACCCATCTATCCAAGCTTAGAGGTTGACCTTATCAGGGTAAGATGTTTATCACAAAAAGTGGTTGGGATGTAAGGAAAAGTGATTTAGGAAACAAGTGAACATGGGATTTCATCTAGTGAAAGACAAAAATTATCCATGAGAACTATGACATGGGTAGATCCATGGTACCCATGCTTAGTATTGGGCTAAAACTATGACAAACAATCACGTGAGTCTATTATCATAAAATGTTGCCAAGAGGAATAGGGTAATAGGATAAGGGAGGGATGAATCCCATAAAACCAAGGGGCAAGCTTAAGTTAGACCATAGGGTTCATTTAGATTTGTCTAAATAGTATAAAAGATGTAGATGCGAAGCATTTAAAGGTTCAGGTTTTGGTTTACCTTCAAGAGAGGACAAATGATAAGCTCTTGATCCATACTTGTGTGTGATGATATAGGGTCCAAGCCAATTGAAAGCAAACTTTCCCTTTTTTCTTTTCTCCATATTTTTTACATGTTGGTTTTCTTTTAGGATGAGGTCTTCGATGTTAAATTCCCATTCTTTAAGATGTTTGTTATAAGCATAAGTGATATGTTCTTGGTATATATGAAGATGGTTAAGGATATCAAGGTGATGTTCATCAAGTAACTCAAGGTGTGTGAGGTATTCTTGACAATAGTCTTCTTTAGAAATAATTTCATGCAAGGATATACAAAGAGAGGGGATCTAGACTTCAAGAGGTAAGACAACCTCTACATCAAAGACCCATAAAGTGTATCACTAGTCATGGTTCAGATACTAGTGTGATAGGCACATAAAGTGTATAGGATGTAGAGGTGCCAATCTTGGCTTAAAGAACTTACAACTTTGGTGAGCAAGTTGATGAGAGTTTTATTGGAGGCTTCTACCTATCCATTTGCCTATGGATGAAAAGGCAAGGAATGACTAAGCTTGATGTCAAAAGCATCATAGAGGGCTTGAATATTTTTGTTTTTGAAATATTTTATATTATCAGTTATGATTTTGAGGGACACCAAAATGATAGAAGTTATTGTGATTGATGAAATTGATAATTTTTTAGGCTTTGATTGAGATTAAGAGGATGGATGCTACCCATTTAGTGAAATATTCGGTAGTAGTGATGATGTATTGGTGTTGTTAGGATGAGTGAGGATTTATTTCTCCAATGAGATCAAACCCCCACTATAAAAAGTCATGTGATGCAAGTTATCATGTTATTGGAATTTAACACAATTCTTTACATAGTTACAATAGTCTTGATTGAGGTTAGGTCAATAATAACCTAGGCATAGGATTATTTTGGTGATAGAGAGGCCACTAAAATGTCCCTAACAGACTCCATCATGAGTTTCCTTGATGGCGTGAGGAATCTCATGACTACATAGACAATAGAGGAGAAGACCATCAAATCCACATTTGTATAGGATTCCCCCTAGTATGATATAATAAGAGGTACCCTGCACAAAGACCTTCTAGGCATTCTTTGAGAGGTTAGGTGGAATGATGCCAAGGTTAAAGTAGTTAAAGGTTTGGTCATACCAGACATCTGAAGGATATTCCTCCATATTATAAATGGTTAGAAGGTCTAAACTGATATATGAAGGTTGGATGAAGTGATGGATTGTAACAAAAAATCTGGATTCAATGGGCTAAAAGGGTATTTGAGATGCAAGGGAAGCCATCATATCTATGAATTTTTTAGTAGATCAAGCTATTAATTGGATTTGATAATGATTAAAATATGTTAAGATCTCATCAATGAGGAGCTTATAATTTTTTAAAATATCATTTTTACACTAATAGGATCCATTGACTTGGTTAATCACGAGTTAAGAATCATCAAATATAGAAATGGTTTTGATTCCTAAGGCAAGAGTAGTTTAGAGACCAATAACCAAAGCTTCATTTTCTACCATGTTGTTAGTACATTTAAAGTCAAGTTTTAAAGATAGTGGAAGAGGTTCACTATGAAGGGGAATGAAAATTATGCCTACACCCCCACCATATTGGCACTTAGAGCCATCAAAAAACATGGCCATTTGGTAAGGGGGTTCTCCCTAAGACAATGTGTCAATAGACTCATTAGGAAAGGTTAATGGAATAGGTTGGTTATTTAGGAGGGGGGATTCATCCAATTTATTAGCAATGACTTTCCTTTTAATGGATTTTTAGTGAAGAAAATCAAGATCAAACTTAGCTAAAAGCATGAGCCACTTATCCATATGCTGATTTTGATATGGCTTGGAGTGCATATACTTAAGTAGGTTGATGATGGTGATAACATATGTTTTGTGATTAAGAAGGTAATGATATATTTTAGAGTCAATAAAAATGAGAGTGAGACAAAAATTTGCTAAGTGGGTATATCATGTCTCATACTCCAAGAGTGTATAGCTAATATAATAAATGGCTTGCTCTTTTTTTTGTTCATCTTGATGAGCCAACATGGCACCTAAAGATTAAATTAGTGGTGGATATGTAAAGGAAGAAAGGTTGGTCATCCCTAGGTGGGATAAGAACTAGTGGATAAATCAAGTACTCTTTAAGTGAATCAAAGGCTTGTTTGTTGACAATCTGTGGTCCATCTGAAGGAGGTATATTCTTTAGGAGGTGGTGAAAGCGTTGGCATCTATATGATAATTGGGAGATAAAGTGATAGATAGATTGGAGTTTTCCCTACACACTATGAAGTTGTTTTAGGTTTTTTGGAGGAGGCATTTCTAGGATGGCTTTGACTTTAGCAAGATCAAATTTAATTCCATGAAGGGAAATGATAAATCCAAAAAGATTCTCAAAGAGAACCCTAAAAATGCATTTTTGGGGATTGATCTAGATATGGAATTGGATTAATTGATTGAAAATGATATCAAGAATAGCTAAATAGTCCTCTCAATGCTCATATTTTCCAAGGAGATTGTAGACATAATCCTCTACAATCTTACGGATAAGGTCATGGAAGATATAGATGATGGCTTTTTGATAAGTCACTCTTACATTTTTTAAACCAAAAGGCATAACTCGATAGTAGAAGGTTACATAGAGTAATGAAGGTGGTTTTATGTTGATATAATGAGGCAATCAGGATCTGATTATATCCTTAAAAACCATCCATAAGGGATAACATCTCGTGGCTCGTGGTAAGGTCAAATAGTTGGTCAATGTTGGTAAAGAAAAGTCATCTTTGGGGAATGAAAGGTAAAGGTCATGGAAATCCACATAGAGATAGAGTCTCCTAATGGTTTTGGTAATAGGAATGATATTAGAGACCCATTATGTATAATCAATGGGTTGAATGAATTTGATGGATATAAGACTTTGAAGTTCTTCCTTGATGAGAAGAGCTATATGAGAGTGCATTTTGTGAAGATTTTGTGGTACCAACTTAACCTCAAGATGGGTAACAATGTTATGGAGAGAAATGGAGGTGTCAATCATAGGCATATCCTGATAAGACCAAGTAAATGTAGTGCTACAATCTTGAAGGAAGGTGGGATAATCCCACTACTTATTTAGGTTCAAGGATTGGCCTAGTTTGATGATATAAGGATCCTCTTGGGTCCTTAGGTTAACATCAATAGTTGATTCATTAAGCATGGTTTGGTTCTTAGGAGGGAGATATTTATGGATAGAATAATCTCCTAAACCAAGGTATGTGTTTTAGTAGTTTTTATGCTTTATAATGTGGATCTAATTAAAACTAAAAATAAAGTACATGCAAGGTTTTTAAGATTACCTAGAGAGATGGATGGTTGGTTGTGCACCATTGATCAAGATTGACTATGAGAAATCCTCTTTGGTTTGGGAAGAATGATCTTAAACACACCACATTTTTTTAAAATGGGATTAAAAGAGAGATGAATGGGCTACCTGGTTGCAAACTAATCCTGAGAAGCAGCACACTTTCTCAGATGGATGTCAACCCATTGTTTAACATTCAAGTTTATAAATAAACATGATAAACAAAAGATATAGATTAAAATATATAAATAATGTAAAAGATAATTTGATAAAGATAAATTATTGTGGATTATTCAAGATAATAGATAAAATATACAAGATAATAGATGCAAGTATAAAAAACACTAACATACAACTTAATAAAGATTAGATAAATGTAGACTATCTATGATTAAGAGACAAGATAAATAGATTAGGACAAGATTTATAAATTTTTTCCTAAGTTTCATTAATGGATATCAACAGATTAGGAGAGATATTTAGAAAATATAATATAGTTTTAATATATGTTAAAGATGCAAAATAGACTATTTAAAGGGTATTTTTATAGTCTGACAGGGATCGATGATGATCCTAGAGGATCAACATCGATTCTACAAGATCAACGTCAATTTAGATGAATCGATGTTAATTCTATGTAAAAGTGTTGAACTATAAATAAACCATAATGATAGTCTACATTTTTAATAAAATGATAAAAATTGAATGTAAGATAGACATAAAAGATAGTAGATTTAAAATATAAATAAATTTAAAGTGCAATATTAACCTTTAATGCTTGAAAATTAACTTGGATAAGATGAGAGAGAAAAGTCATCAAAAACCTTTGATAAGCTCTCCAACGAAAGTTCCACAGATGGTAGGTTATTGATAAAGTCCATATGCAAGTTGCAATGAGATTCCAATAGCATTTTAGGCTCCAAAATTACAGTCCCATTCCCCTCCTAAACCATGGAGATATATTGTATATAAATGGATCGACATCAATTCTAATATATCAACATCGATCATGGAGGATTCACATTGATTTACCAAAAATGGGTGAAGATAAACATTAAATTCATTCCAACAGGTTGGCACAAGGTAAAAGAGGGTTAAAATGACTTTCAAAGTTGTTCAAGTTATTTTAACCACAAGATAAGTTTGTTAAGAGGTTTATTAAGTTTTGTTTTTATTTGATTTTTAGGATTTTGATTATTTAAAAGATTTTTGGTGGTTAGGGATTGTAAATATTAATTAATAAGATTAATTACCATGGGTTAAAAAGGGGGTATATATATGAAATAAAAATTTAAGTATAAGTTGACATTTAGTTTCTTATACTTAAGGTTATATTTTATGTATATACTTTTAGGATGTTTCAGAGTGGTTTGGGACCTCCAGGAGTTAAGATGAAAAATATATATTTTTGGAGGTTTCTACCACATTTCAGACTTAGCTTATTTTAGGATTTCAGGCTATGGTGTAGATTTATAGCATCTACATTTAATTATTAAAGCAATAGCCTAAAATATGGTAGAATAGGGCAAAGGTGCTAAATTTTGGCATCTACAATAGGTGAGGATGGATTCATTGTCTTGACATGGAATGATATGAATGGTAGGTGAATCTTGGTTGATCATTTCAGGACGGATGAGAGGAAAGGTTTTGGTTTGGCCACATTACTGATAGGTTAGTGGGCATAAATTAATGATATTGATTAAAAAAAATGGATGGAATAATGTCAGAGTCCTCAGATTGGGAAGATGAACTAGGTGAGGATGGAGTTTCTTTTGTAGGGGTAGCAGTAGGTTTTGGTGAGGTGGACTCTTCTGGTGATTCAAACCCAATCCAAAATAACTCATGAGGTTTTTGAGTTTTGATAATAGGAAATTCATGAGGTCATTATTCATAAATGCCCATACCAAATCCTTTTCAAGCACAACATTGAAGATAGGTTTTGACAAAGTTTGGATTACTTAGATAGGAAAAATTAGAAGCGAAAGGTTGAATATATGGGGTGGTGATAGAAGTAAGGAGTGGTTGATCAAGTCCCTCATAGAAAAATATGTTTAATTGTTGGGAAGTTCAAAGGGGATGAGGGTTCCTATGTTGGGGTCATAAGAAGGGTCATTTTGAAGGTTCCCATATTCTTAGGGAGTGGGAAAGGCATCTAATGCTAAAAGTTGGTATTCCCTGAGACAGAGATGTTGGAAATTTTATGTCAAGGAGTCCTCAATGGGGATTTGGGAAGAAGAGATAGAGGGACTAGTTGAGGCTTCATCATTATTGACATTAGAGGAATTATAGGTCAAGGTTGATGGTGCAGTTGTGTTAATTGGGTTGATTTATTATAATGGAGATAAAGGTGGAATAAGGACATCATTAGGCCTATAGGTCATGTTACAAGATGTAAAAAGACTGGGATCAGCCTTGATGGTTATAATGTCATGTCCCCTTTTCAGATGACATGTTTTGACTTGATGGTTAGCCTATTACATGACCCTCGTAGGCTGATAGGATGGATAGAGGGTCTTGATGGAGCTTGGCTTGACTTCATTGAGCAGAATTTCTACAGTTGGTTTTCATTCAGACACATTTGGGTTGATCTCCTATCATTTAGGGATATTTGACATGCAACAAAGCACCCTTATTTTGATATGGTCATGTACAGAATCACTCCTTGATTCACCAGCTTCAGATGGATTGAAGATCTGACATGTATTGAGGGAGATATTAATATTTGATTGATTTAATCAAATATTAATTATTTAGCCTATTTTTAATTAGAAACCCTAATTCTAATTTAAGAAACCCTAATTAGGGCAAGCATATCTTTTTGAGGGTATAAGGGTTTCTCATGGAGGCCATTGTTCATTAGCCATTGATTATTGATTATTGATTTTGAAGAATTCTTCTGTGAAGACTGAGCCAAGGGTTCCAGGATTCCATTTGCATTGGAGAACATCAACTCTTCAGTGTGTGCGATTCAGAGGTTGTGAAATATCAGATGATCTATTGCCAATTTGAGAGATAGCTTCATACAGAGGTTATCATAGTATTTTAGGTCTTTTGAGAGATAACTTCATACAGAAGTTATCATAGTATTCCAGGTATTTATTTCTTTATGTTTTTATTCAAATAAGTTATACAGTGGAGAGATATTCTGTATTAGAGTCCTATATCTTGAGATCAGAGGTCCTACAATATAGTGGTAATTTATTGGTGGTCATACGAAGCTGTATAGATCTGTACAAGTTCACACACGTACTGACATCGGCAAAGGGAGATCTACAGAGATCGACGTCGACAGGTTTACTACACCCAATCGACCGACGACGGTGGTATAACTGACGTCGGCATCTGTGTGTCGACACAAAAAGGCCGAGACTTCCAAATTTTAGTTTTCATTGCCAAATTTGCAAAGGACAAGGGTTTAAGACTATATTTTGATATTATTTTATATGAATAACTGAGGACATCTATTGTAACCATCTGGACAATTAATAAGATTAGTGATTTGACAGTTAAGAGTTTCACTATGAATTAATTATTTAATTGATTTTATCTTGTAAAAATCATATCTTATTTCATTCAAAGGTAAAATATAGAGGAATAGTTAGAAAAATATCCAGTTCCAGAATTGAGGGGAAAAGGGGATATTATAGTGGTATCAGAGCTTTTATCCTGCCATCCTGAGGGTTGGACAATCTTATGCAGCCACAAGAGTTGGGACCACACAGGTATAACACACGCAGTAGAGCCTTGCTTGAAGGTACCCAGGTGTTAGAGTAGCAACCGACTATCATGAGTGACAGACGTGAGGGTAGCCCACCTAGGGGCCACTGACATAATGATGATTAGGGTACCAAAGAAGTCTACTGTGAGATGACACAGGCACTACAGGCACTTACTACTATGGTAAGGAGGATGAACCCACATGATGGCTAGATTAGGGAACATGTAGATGACAGAAGTGCTACTGTTAATCAGAGACCCCAGCTGACCCATTCTAGAACAATGAATAGGCCTACACGTCCTACATTTTCTCAGGAGGAACCAGAAGCTCCAGTAGAGGAGGAGGCAGGAGATTCCCTATTTGCAGATGTTCTCATCACTGCAAGTGATGAGTAGGACTTATTACCTCCTTAGGTTTAGGATAAGATGTCCTTTGATCATTTTGTTAATCAGAGGAGAGAGCACTATAGATTGGTTAGACAAGACAGGAGGCCTAGAGGTCAATTCAGTGAGCTAAAGAAGGCTACTAGCAAGCTTTCTTTGATGGCTTTTGATGGTAGTGGTAAGATAACAACACAAGCTTGGGTTCATAAGCTTGACACATTCATGGTATTGAGACCAATGTCAGAGATAGATGCCATCAAATATGCCACTTTGCACTTGGATGGAGTAGCACATGATTGGTGGTACCATGGTATGGTAACACTTTAGCATAACCAGGTGACCGAGTACCAGGACTTCATGGAGAGGTTGGTTGAGAGGTTTGACAAGAAAGATCCTAAAGTTTACTTTCGAGATCTAGCACAGTTGAAACAAACAAGTAATTTGGAGTCCTTCATCGGTGAGTTTCAGAGATTGGTGGTCATGGTGCCAAATATTTCAGAGCGTAGATTGGTAGTTCTCTTCATGGAGGGATTGACAGAACCATTGAGAGGTTGCATCAAAGCCTTTGATCCTCCTTCATTACAGGTAGCTATGAAGAAGGCACGCAGTATGGAGATGGTAGCTCCATCTAGCAAATATAACTCAAGAAGTACTTCTTCATCTAGAGACCATAAGTGCTCCAATGGAGATACAGAGAGACTAGATTTCAGCGTAGATAAATCAGGAGTAAAGAATGATTCAAAGGCCAATCCAATAGCACCACCTTTGGATCGTGAGGCACTTAACGATCTTCATAGAAAGAAGCTTTACTTCTACTGCAAAGGTCCATATGATATCCATCACGATTGCCCTTTGAGGCCTAAGGGCAAGGCGAATCGTGTGATGTGGGCATATTATGAGGATTCGGATGCAGAGGATTCCAAACAATAGAATAGTTCTGAGAGGGAAGAGGCAAAGACTTTAGAGCCTAAGGCAGAGGCAGAGTTAGAGCTTCACATATAGGAGGCACACCTATCCAGCATTCAGTCGGATGAGTCGTTCAGACTCCATGGAGTTTTGGTAGGGCAGAAGGTCATCACCCTTCTTGATACAAGAGCCACACATAATTTCATAGATGATAGATTTGTAGAGAAGTGTGGACTCACTACCGAGCACTTTGAGGGGATCAGAGTCAAGGTAGATGATGGTCACACTCTTAGGTGTGAGAGGATGATTAGAGGCCTCCCATTGTGCTTGAACAACTATGAGTTCAATGCTGATTATTATGTGGTAGATATGGGGGACATAGACTTAGTCTTGGGTATGAAGTGGCTTCATTCATTTGAGGAAGTTACTCTTCATCTCAAGGACATGGAGGTTCACTTTGATGTTGATGGGAAGACACATATTCTTAAGGCAATATGGGGCAGCAGCTTTAGATATATGTTTTTTCATCGGATGGAGATGCCTATACGACATGACATGATTGAGTGCGCTACCGAATGCACATTAGCGCCAACACAGGAGAGATATGAGGATGAGCTTTGTCATGAGGTGAGTTCCATTCAGGAGTTATCACATGTGGTAGAGACTCAGCTTTCTATTATAGTAGGATCACATGTTGATGGTGATAGGAGTATGTCTAGCATTCACATTCCAGATTCAGATATCATTCAGGTAAGGAGTGTACTTGAGTTGCTAGTTAATTTTTACTCATGGATTGGATGTTGGGATCCTTATCTTGGTACTAGGGATGATGTGACACCATCGGATGAGAGTTGGGATGGACCTGGCATGGAGGACAGCGGTGGAGATCATGATGACATTTGGGATCCAGGTGGATCGATTGACGATTGCTTGAGGACAAGCAATTTCAAGAGGGGCAGATTATCATGTCCCCTTTTCAGATGACATGTTTTGACTTGATGGTTAGCCTATTACGTGACCCTCGTAGGCTGATAGGATGGATAGAGGGTCTTGATGGAGCTTGGCTTGACTTCGTTGAGCAGAATTTCTACAGTTGGTTTTCATTCAGACACATTTGGGTTGAGCTCCTATCATTTAGGGATATTTGACATGTAGCAGAGCACCCTTATTTTGATATGGTCATGTGCAAAATCACTCCCTGATTCACCAGCTTTAGATGGATTGAAGATCTGACATGTATTGAGGGAGATATTAATATTTGATTGATTTAATCAAATATTAATTATTTAGCCTATTTTTAATTAGAAACCCTAATTCTAATTTAAGAAACCTTAATTAGGGCAAGCATGTCTTTTTGAGGGTATAAGGGTTTCTCATGGAGGCCATTGTTCATTAGCCATTGATTATTGATTATTGATTTTGAAGAATTCTTCTGTGAAGACTGAGCCAAGGGTTCCAGGATTCCATTTGCATTGGAGAACGTCAACTCTTCAGTGTGTGCGATTCAGAGGTTGTGAAATATCAGCTAATTTATTGCCAATTTGAGAGATAGCTTCATACAGAGGTTATCACAGTATTTCAGGTCTTTTGAGAGATAACTTCATACAGAAGTTATCATAGTATTCTAGGTATTTATTTCTTTATGTTTTTATTCAAATAAGTTATATAGCGGAGAGATATTCTGTATTAGAGTCCTATATCTCGAGATCAGAGGTCCTACAATACAGTGGTAATTTATTGGCAGTCATACGAAGCCGTACAGATCCATACAGGTTCGCATAGGGACCGACATCGGCAGAGGGAGATCTACAGAGACCGACGTCGGCAGGTTTACTATGCCCAGTCGATCGACAACGGTGGCATAACGGACGTCAGCATCTGTGTGTCGACACAGAAAGGCTGAGACTTCCATATTTCAGTTTTCATTGCCATATTTGCAAAGGACAAGGGTTTAAGACTATATTTTGATATTATTTTATATGAATAACTGAGGACATCTATTGTAACCATCTGGATAATTAATAAGATTAGTGATTTGAAAGTTAAGAGTTTCACTGTGAATTAATTGTTTAATTGATTTTATCTTGTAAAAATCATATCTTATTTCATTCAAAGGTAAAATATAGAGGAATAGTTAGAAAAATATCCAGTTCCAGAATTGAGGGGAAAAGGGGATATTACATATAACCTATCCTTCATGTTCAAATTTGACACAATAGTGTAAAGTGGAGGGGATGTAACTCATAGCTCACATCCAAGGGAATTCGAGTAGAATGTTATATTGAAATTCACCCTCATAACATAAAATGGCTTGGGGATGGTGTGAGGTCCCAAGCTTATTTGAACAACAATGGTCCCCAAGATAGTGGTCATGGTGTCATTAAAAGAGTGAAGGATGGTTGTGCTTTTAGCTATTATGTTCTTTGGTAAACATAGTTAATCAAAAGTATGGGAGGAGATTATGTTAATGTTGGCACTTCCATCAATTATCACCCTTTTGACATGAATGTGATTGATGTATGTGGTGACAAAGAGAAGAGGATCAGACTCCTCTAAATGGGCTGGAGGTATCTCAAAATCTTGGAAGGTGATGATGGTGTAATGTTAGAGTAATCTAACAAAGGATGTAAGACGTTGAGGGTAATCTAGCTAAACCTCAATGGATTACAGATTGTCTATTAATGTTTATGATGGTAGGGCAAGGTGTTGATCAAGTTATAAATTCTCATCTTCACTAGTGATTCGTGAAGATGCTTCAAGATGGTTTGTTGAACATATGTGAAAGAGTTGGTGGGAAGGGCACTAAGGGTGGGCACTTTGGGTCTTGGTGATGGCATGGGCATTGGTGTTTAAACCTGGTCAAAAGGTTGATATTTCAAAGAATAAGTTTATGGAATGGATGAATTGGCTCTTCCTTTACCCCTTTATTGAGCTTGAGATCAGGTAATCAAGTGGATAGTATAGACAATGGGCTCAATTGGAGTAGGTGATTATTTTGGTTCCTCACCCTTACCTATAGATGAGAATGAGAAAGTAGGTGTAGGTTAGGATAGTGGTTAGATTGGTTGGGTTGTTAATTGGGTTGGTAAGGTGGGTGAAAATGGTTCATCTGATAACATATCATCGTCCCCATATAAGGGATGAATAAGATCTTGGAGAGATTTTCAGTTCTCCATGTTATGTCCTGGTGTCCTATGGTACACATAGATTTGAGTATCTTTGAAACAAGAGGGTTTGGGGTTAGAGGGTGTAAATGGATTAATAGGTGAAATTTTAATGGAGGAGGTTTGAAATATTGTCTATAAAATAATAGAGTAAGATTACTTAAAAGTTGTTGAGGGTGTTGAAATGCTCATCAAAAAAATAAGAACCTTCTTAGGCATGGTCTTGACCTTAGAGAGTGTTCGTGGTTGGGAAATTTTAGTAGATTTAGGTTAGGTTGGCTTAGTTATGATTAGGTTAATGGTAGATGGTTTCAAAGTAGAGGATGAGGGTTGATAATAGGTTGAAAAGAAGAGGGTGATAAATTCACTAAGAATGATGAAGAATTACACAACATAGGTGGTGGAAGGGTGGGCATATAAAAGTGTGTTGGTTTATTAAATTAAAATAAGTGATTGGGATGGTAGAAGGGTGGGGTCCCAAAATAGATGGCAAATGAGAAGGAGGAAACATAGGTCAAGCTCGAGGATGAGGTTTAGGTAACTTCACCTTTCATTCCATCTTGGTTGGTGGTTTTTTAGGTGGCCTAGAGGGGGTTAAGTCCATTTTGATGGGGGGATGGGTGATGTGAGGTGTGGGAAGGATACCCAAATTCTTGGCTAGTTTAGATAGAAGATTATGAGATGATCTAGGTGGAGGTGGGTGATATAGTTCCCTCACATCTTGGGATAAAGAAATGTTTAATGATGGGGTGATAATAGGTTGGAAAGTGGATGCTAATGAAGTTGAGGGTTTGGTTCTATTTTGGTATGGGATCCCTAAATGATGCCAAAAAGTGGCTCTATCCAGGTTGGGTTGTGAAGCAAATTCCAAACTTTACACTAACCAAGAAAAGGGCTTATAAATGGGTTTTATTCCTTGATCTTTTGTTTCAAATGTCAAACCTTTGGGTGAAGAAGAGGGGATGGTTCCTTCATCTTTACTTGATCTAGAAGGTTCCAAAACAATTGTTGCTTATGGGGTGATTAAGATAGGGGATGTTTTTTTTATCAAGGGTGTAGGTATGGTCTCATCTCCTTGCTTTGATAGGGTATCCAAATGAGAAGAAGGGAGTTTACCATTTCATTTGGTGGGGTAAAGGAAGGGGTGGTTAAATCAATGGCTAGTTCTATGAAAGGAGAGGTGAGCATGGATATAGTTTGATCAAGCAGAAAAGTAGGGGCTATAGATCCTTCTGCTTGGGTCTCTAAAGGGATAAGAGGTGAATTTGCTTCTTCCATAGGTGAGGTTGGTGAAGAGGCAATGGTAATATGAGGCTCATCCTCTATGGGCTCATTTATGATGGCATTGATTGTGTGTGCCTCATGAGATGAAGATGGTTCAAATTGATTATCATGGGTTTGGATAAGTGAAGGATGGTTACGGAATGGTTTGCAAATAATATTAAGAGAATGATTGGGCAGTGTTAAGGTTGTCAAACATCAATTTACCATTGTTAATCAAGTTTTGGCTAAGGCTTTTAAAAGTGTTACACTAATTTATGTCATGTCTGATGACCTGATGGAAAGCACAATGGTCATTTTTGTTGTACCACTCAGGCATAGGGTGAGATGGGTAAAATTGTTAAGGTGGCTTGATTAGTGGAAGTTGAATAATATTAGATTTTATAAATTTATCAAACACATAGGCTTAAACTTCCCCTATAGGTATGAATTGTTTAGGGGGAGCCTAGTTTTGATTTTGGTTTGGTGGGTAAGAAGGATTGGAAGGTGTGTTTTGATGTGGTTGGTTAACAGATGAAGGTGGGGTAGTTTTTGAGACAATCACATTTGTAGATGTTTTGGTTTTAGAATTGGGTTGGTTGGTTGTTTTGGTGGAAGAGGGGTCATTAGTTTTAAAAGTGGAATTCTTAGTTCATAATTTCTATTTACCCTCATTTATGGCTCAGTTCTTGAGTTTACACACTATTGTGAACACTTCATCAAAGGTTCTAAATGTTTGCACCTGAAGGGTGGGAGCAATGTGTTTTGTGCATCCCCTAGAGAAAAGTTCAATGAGTTCCATTTAGGGTAGTGAAAAAGATAATTGATTAATGAGGCCTCACCATTATGCAATGTAGTTGACAATTGATTCATCATCAAACTACTTAATGGAATAGAGGTTAGTTATGGAGAGATTCTTGGATATATTAATAGAAAAATGTTCTAAGAAAATTTGAGTAAGTTGGGAGAATAAAAAGATAGAATACCTAGGAAGGGCACTATACCAATCCAAAGCTAGCCTTGATAAAGACAAAGGGAAGGTTCAGAGAAGGAGGGATCATCATATGCATTAAAGTAATAAAAATGGTGAAATGCCCTCAATTGTTGTTGAGGATCCTCCTTACCCTAAAATTTAGAGAATTTGGGGAGCTCCCATTGAGGAGGATAAACATGAATCAAGATAGAAAGGTTGATAGGTTTGTTGCAGATTTGGTCGTAGGATAAAAGGTTGTGGGACCTAGAGATAGATGACTCAAGTTTGGTCATCTTATCTACAAGCATCTTGATCAGGTTAAATTAGGGTTGGGTATCTGTATAATTTGGTTATAAGTTCTACTGAGGTTGGGTTGCAGCCATGAATTGGTATGTGGTAGGAGTTACAAAAGTGGACACATATAAGTATGTGGTAATTTGAGGTTTGGATAGTGTCCCAGCAAGATTGATAGGCATTAAGGGTTGGGTGGAAGTGAAATATATCTAGATGGGTTGGGGATATATTGATAGGAGGTCATGGGGGCTTGTAGAGGAACTGATAATAGTTGGTTTAGGGATACATTTGGTTTGGTTAATGGGGGCATGGTTTGGGTTGGTAATGCTAAAGTGTTTGTGGGTTGTTCATGGGTAGTGACCCTAGTGATAATAGAAGGAATTGTTTATGGTATGGAAAGTACCAAGTTTTTAAAGGGGGTTGAGATTGGTATATTGGTTAAGCTGAAGGGAATGGTTGAAATAAGTGTGGAAGACACCATGCCATTAAAAGGAGTAGAAGTGACAAGGGGTAAAGTTGAGCCAACATTAGAGGTATTGGTTGGGGTAATAGGTGTTTGAGTGGTAGTGGTAGATGGACCAATGATAGAAGATGAAGCTTGGCTAACAGAAGGGTGGGATGATCTAACACCAACCATGAGGTGGTGTGGCATACCATAGGGTGGATCTATGATAGGAACCAAAGACATCAAAGTAAGGTAGGATGAGGTATTAAGATAGTGTTGTAAAGCAACTAGATTGTTGTCTAAAAAGGTGGTAAAATTTGGATTGCCTTAAGGGACTGTTGAAGGCACCATAGGTGGGGGAGAATGGTGCAATGAAGTATGGGCTGATCTTTCAATGTCTGAGGTATAATCCATGGATGAGGATGAAGAAGAAGATGGTGGTTGGTTGTTTTGATTTCTCACCTTTTGTCTAGTTAAGACCCTATGAGAAATTTAGAAATGGATAATGAACCTCTCACCTCAAACAATGAGAAACATAAAAAAACCCAAAGCAAACAAAGCATACACTAAAAGCACAATTAATCCTAGGATTTATTTTAAATCACTTTTCACTTATGCCTTAAAGAGTATGAGAGGGGAAATTGAATTATGAGTCAGGTAATAGAATATTCATCTAAGGATGGTTTTGAGTTAAGTTTTGTTTCTTAAATAATCTATACTAGATCAGGTACATAGCCTGGTATTAGGGGCTTGCTCCTCTCACTTCATGAACCCAAAGTTGAGCTGGCCTGCTTAGTCAATATATACCATTTGTCTAGATTTTATACTCTACCAAATAATGGAGTGGGTCCTCCCCTTGGTGATGAAATCCAAGTGGGATCATTGGGTAAGGTAAGGTGATCCAAAGGGTGGTGAAATCCCAATGGGCCTTATCTCAAGTAAGTTTTGATGTTTATTATGTGTAGGTGGTTTGGTAGTGTAACATATGTGTGATATGATTAATTCATAATGAATTTATCTAATATAGGTGAGCTAATCATTAAGTAGGAAAAATAATAGATGCACTCAATTTTAACCCAAAAGAGATTTTTGGTGTCTTTTCATGTAAACAAAGAATAGCCAAAAATGCACTTAATGCAGGATGAAAATGAAACATATCCCTAGGATGAAAACTTTTTTTTTAGATTTTTAGGAAGAAAAAGAGATAATATTTCTATCTTTTTAAATTTTAGAAATAATAAAAATGCAAGAGCATGAATTTTCACTAATGCAATTATATGCATCAAAGAACTATGAACCCAAAAAGGGTCCCATCGGGAGTGCCAAAATGTTTCCAACTATTTCTTACTCTATTTTTTTTATTTTAGGAAAAAAAGAGAGAAACAATAGATGAGGGGTGTGTACTTGGTAAACATTATGCTCATTCATGACTAGATGAATTGAGAGATACTTTTTGGTGAGGAAGGACTACTTGTAATAAGACTGCACTAAACTGACTTGTTTATTAGATGAGTATGAAGGGTGGAGTACCTAACAATGCTATATCCAAGAAATGAAAGTTCCCTTGGATGGCTGTCAATCCACTCCCCTAATGATTTTTTTTTTTGGAAATAGAATAAAGTATGATAAATAGACAATAACATAAATGCTTATACAAGAAAATAAATAACATACCTATTCGGTAGAAGATGTAGCATGGTAGGTCAATACCATGCACAAATATATAAAGGTCAGGTCCAAGAAGGTTTGGGTAGAGTCTATAGATAGGTCCATGATGAAGTGAAATAAAAAACTAGTTGAGGGGGGTTTTTTGAGTGTTTACAACTTCATGCTCAAACTCATCATCATCATGACATCACCACTTCATAATTACCTTTGACATTAATGCACACATGACATCAATATTTGATATTAATGAAAACATTATATGCATAAAAACTTGATCAAACCCTATGTAACATTGTTACTTAGCATCAAAAAATGGGCCTAGGGATCTATTTTGATGTTTTTATGGATTTCATCCCTAAACACAATCATCAACTTGAAGATGCAATCTTTCAATATTGATAATTAGTCTAATGATTCAAACATGCCTGTCATGGATTCTATAACATGCTAAGACCTCAAGAAGGGTCTTCAAACATATTCACATACCCTTGAGTAACACTTTCACCTCTCTATTAGTGCTACCTATAGGTGGACATTTCCAATGTATAGGTAGTGAGAATAAGTATGGGAAGAGTTTTAGGCCCTCTATCAACCTTCAAATGTACTTTTTTCACCGTGGAATACTTCATTAAATCCAAATACCTCCTTTTCATGTGGTTAACATTTATAAGGCACCTATAGGGTGTATTAAATCTAACCTTAAATGAGTTTTAGGTCCTCTAACAACCTTAAAATGTAATTTTTTCACCATATAATACTTCATTAAGTTCAAATACCTCCTTTCAATGTGGTTAACATTTATAAGGCACCTATAGGTATGCATGAAGTTGCAGATTAGGTAGTGATGGTTGAGATAAATAGTTTGTATGGTATATGATACTTTAACTAGTCCTAATTCTTTTCTTTATCTCCAAATGAAACTTTTCCATCCCAAGAAACTTGAAAACAATCCAATGCTTTATATTCATTGTGATGGCTCCTTCTATGGCATCTTTAGGCATGCTAATGGAGTATGACTATGTGTGTAGAAATATTGGTCCTTATAGTCCATTGTGTGCCATTTAAAAGGTTTAACTTGATATATCATACTAAAAAATATGTTAAATCTCTTTTATAAACTTTCTTTCTCTTCCATGAATGTGATCAAAGTTAAAACACTTCATTTAGATGACTATGTATAGCAATCATGCAAGAAATGACTATGAATATTCATTTTGACTTCAACTCATATGATTATAGTTTTAAATATTTAACTTGAAAATAGAGGGGATTAAGGAGACATTGGAGGAATGAAAAAAACACCACACATTGCATTGAAACCACTATAAAAAAATAAACCTTCTACAAGTGGTGAAACTTGATTGCAACCTCACTCGGTGACACCTTCCTATAATTTGAACTATTTGGCCCATGAAATCATTTATAAATGTGAAACCATGTATGGGAAACATGATATGAGAAATTAAACATCATATAAAATAAAATTCAATAATTAAGTTGGATCGACATGCTCAAACAGGAGTAAAATCTGCAAGGTGTGGAAAATAATAGGTAGAAAAACATAGTCAACTTGTTAAAGATGGTTCATAAAGTAATAGCCACCATTCCTTGAAATAAAAATATGAAATTAAATCTGAAAAAGTATACTATCCACAACCAAGATAATTTTACCTGGGAGTCCTCCTACTAGTTGTACCAACCAAAAACTTGTTGACTAATTTCATGTGCATAGTGGAGTGATGGAGAGATAGAATGGTTTTAGCTTAATTTTGGCACTTACAAAGCATGTCAAGCATGGAAATGAGTATGAGGAAGTTTAATAACCATTATAAAACCTTCTCCCATGTGACACTCTCTCTCATAGGTTTTACAACTTTTAAAACTCCTTATTTTCCACTTACTTTCTTGATTTTCAATTAGGAACCTACAAGTTTTAGTTAGTCCTAACATTTTTGAAAAATAATATGACACATTAGATGTTGGAAGCAAGTTTGGAACACATGGACACCTTGAAAACCATACCACTTCATTTAATGACCCATAATAACCCCTAAATGACATCAAATGACACAAAGACTAAATTAGATCATGACTAAGGATAGTAAGACATTAAATGACATCAAATGAACTATATCACACCCTATGAAATTATACTAGGCTCCTATATCAAGTTTTTGACTATAGGGTTTGACCCATTTTGACTTATGGTCAAAATGGTCAGCATTCTTGGTTATTTTCTAAGGGTGGTATGTTTTTTATGCCATGACTAGTTTCTTAATCCTATCTATTGGGATATGGAGTCACCTATGCACAAGTTTGACACACAATTTACCTTTGAAACCATATAAAACACAAAGGAAAAACACATAAAATAAGACACACTGAAAATAAACACACGTGTGTTCACAAGAACACTTATGAAACATAACACAATTGAAATAAAACACCTATTATACTATTTACAAAACCTCACTCTTGAGGTGAAACATCTGATCATACCTCAACCAGGGTCAAAGATAGTTACCCTTTCATCTTTGTCACTCTCTGAAGGCAATTTAGTATGCAAAACATGTTCATCATCATTGTACACTTGCATATGTATATGGTCAAGAGGCTTACCGACTGTATACCTTCTCATGCCTATAAGTGGGCTATTTGGAGCCTTCATTAATGTTCTTTATTTCTCTCTAAGAGCCTTGATTTGAAATTTAAGTTGATTGATCTTTTCCATCTTTGATATACCTTCCTCAAACTATAGATTGGAATGTATGATAGCTGCCTTAACCTCTCTACCTTTTTGGATAGAATATGCTTAATGTTTGAGATTATCAAGCTCTTCTCCTTTATGTTCTAATGCCTCTAAATGTAGCTCAACATCATATAGAGATCTTGACTATCCTTGAGGCACAAAAACTTTTTCCTTGACCTCATTCTCTATGTTCACAATCCTTGGGTACTAACTTCATCAAGTTCTTTCATGGTTTTAGGCTCTTTATCAGTAGAATGAACTTCATTATTGTGCTTGATTAAATACTCAACAACATGCTTGATAGTCTCATTAGCCATATTGACATCAGATATACATTTCTTTGGAGGAGAAGGAACATTACCAAGATGATCAAATTCTTGAGATATGGCATCAAACCTTTGCCATAAGTCATCCTCCTCTACAACATGAGTATCATCATCAAGGCTATATTCATCAATATCATGCATAAAGACATATTTCATCCCATTGTGTTGATTAATTAGATTCCTCATCCTATCATCATCACATTCATGAATCATATAGTTACCTTCAATAGTTTGTGAAGAAGAATGTTTGACACTTACTTTAGCTCCCTCAAATGGCTCTTTATGCATGATATAAGTACCAAGGTCAATTTTCTCAAAGTATGCATAAGTATCATGATTATAAGTGCTATTAACATATTCATCAAACATATTATCATAAAATTTTTGAATTCGTTTGCGCGCGTTGGGAAGAAAGCCATTTTGGGGGGAATCTGAATGTTGTCTACACGCAGTGGGAGAGTTAATGGGAGCATGGGGCGCGTCCCCTGTGGGCGTGCTGGGCATGTCCCCAGTGGGCGCGTGGGGCGTGTCCCCAGAATTTGATTTTGCAGGTCTGCATGCGGCTCTGCCAGACTTGAAAAATGTTGAATAGGTGGTGGAGAAGCAAACAGGAGGGACTGATCCTGGAAGGAATGGAGGAGGGGATGAGAAAAATAATGGATCATAATTTGTGGGTGATGCAAAAAATGGTAATTCTTTTTGCGGAAATGACCTTTTTCATGGATTTCATGGTTCCCAATTGAGTCAGGAAATTGAGAAAGAGAAAAACAAAGGAGACTTTAAAAAGGAAAAATCCTCAGAAGGGTTGAAGGCAAGGTATTCTGAACAAAGGATGTGGTCATCTCTGTTTGGCAAGAAACCCACTGGAAAATCCCCTTTCCCGCTGGTGACTGCAAAAACATGCTGGGAGAAAGGTGAGTATGAAATTTTTATTCGAGATCCTTTAATAGATTTTTCTGTGTCCTCCATGGATTTCACCTTAGTTGGTAAATTTTTAGGAGCTAGACCAGATCTTGAATCACTTACAAAAATGGTTAAAAGGAAATGGGTCATTCAGGGAGAGATAGTTATTGCACCTATGCTGAATGGATTTTATTCTTTTACCTTCAACTGCAAAGAAGATATGATTATGGTTCTATGTGGAGGACCATGGACGTTTGGAAAATGCTCTCTTACTATCAAAAAATGGGAGTTAAATATGGATTTCTCTGACTCTTTTTTCTTAACAACTCCCATCTGGGTTAGACTCCCTGGACTCCCTTTAGAGTTCTGGCATGAGGACATTTTCAAAGGAATAGCCAGTGCTTTTAGGGAACTTGTGGCTTTGGACAAGGCTACGGCAACTAGAACCAAACTCCAAACTGCCAGGATGTATGTTAAAGTGGTAGATTTAAATAAGCTCCCAGAAAAAGTGGATCTTATCTCCAAGTTTGGTATAAAGTCCCAAAGAATTTTTTTTGAAGATCTACCCAACTCCTGCTATGCTTGTAAGAAACAGGGGCATTGGGTAAAAAACTGTCCATCCAGAAGCAAAACTCATCTTAATGGTGTTTTGGATGGGAAAAAGTCCACGGTCCAGCTAAAGAAAGTTTGGAAACCCAAAGAGGATCAGGGACAAGAACAAATGGATAATGAAGAAACTAAAGATTTAAATGCTGAGGAGGGTAAAGTGTTGTCTTTTGAAGATCCTAAAGGCCCACTTCCTGAGGTCGATACAGAGATCTTTATTGAGAATGAAATTGAGATAGAAGGATATGGAGGGCAATCAGAAAACATATTACCCACACAAAGCAAAGAAGATTTGATAGTTTTATCAAAGCAAATCATCCTTTACCAAAGGGTAGAGGATCGATGGAGAGAGGCAAAAGGCAAAGTAGTGCTAGAGGATGGAGAAATCTCGGCTGAAACTAAAAATAAATTAGAGGTGAGAGATCCTCCTCTTTCTTAGCCAACAGAGATTCAGGCTGTTAATGAATCGTTGTTGGAAGAGCTTCTTGTGAATGGTAATGGAGATAATTTAAAAAATTTTCCAAACCAAAGGAAAAGGGCTGAAAAGAAGACTAATACTAAGGGAATAGAAACTAGAAGTAGCAAAAAAGAATAGCTAATGAAGGCAAAACACCTTGCTTCTTTTCTGGATAAACCTGGAAAAAGAGATGAGCAGAATTCTAAAGTGAAACCGGATGTTGGCTATTTGGATAAACCTGGAAGAAGACCCTTAAGGAAAATCAGAGAGCTAGAAAGCAAGCAGAATATAGCTAATGGAATGCAGGCAACAATTCTGGATTTTACCCCTAAAAAATAGTTATTAAATCATTATTTGGAAATTAGGGGGCTGAATGTACTATGTTTATAGAGGTTATTCCTAAATAACCTTAGGTTGTTGCTACTTTTTTAGTAGGTTTCAGGAATGTTCTTCCTGGTGCTTGTTAACGCTTTATCTTTCTTGTTTCTGTAATAGGGTTTCGGGGCCCCTTCAAAACCTGTTTTTACCTTAATCTAAAACATATTCATGAAGGAACAAGTCAGAAATGACCTTAATCTTGGAATCACCATCATCCATATTCAAATCCTCCTTTTCATTGATCACACAATTCAAGTTAGAGCTTGTTTATTTATAAGGGTCAATATAAAACCTTATAAGAGCCTAAGTTTTCATGGTCACCTTAGTTACATACCTTGTCTTAAAGGCCAAGAAGGACCAATTATTTGAGAGATAGCTACCTATCTTGGTTGTAAAGTCTCTTGAAATATAGATTACAAAGTGAGTAGGGAGGTCTACAACAATAATGTCTTAAAGGATAGGAAAGCTAGGACAATCATGCAAGAAAACCTTCAGATTTTTTATCAACCCTATTATCTTAGCATGTGTACCATCTATTTTGAGTACTCCTTTTCTATAAGGATCATATTTTTATCCCAAATTATTAGCTATAACCTTGGGCATGACTAAAGTAGAGTCTCCATTATCAACTATGCAATTATTTACCGATTTGTCACCCACTATGAGAGTGAGGTAGAATGGTGGAGCTTTATCAGGTTTAGTAAATGGTTTAACAATGGTATTAGGGTAATGTTTTATATAAATATTACCATGAGTTTGAATTAAAGGTGAAGGATTAGTAGGGATGGTAGATAACTACTTTTCTAATAGTTCTTTTTGGCTAGGCATGTGAAGGACATCCCACAAATAGATAGATGTTTTGGCACTTTTCAAGGAATCCAATTTATTTAGGGTAGTATTACATACCTTATCTTGAGTACGTAGAGGCAAATGATTTCTTGGAACTTGAGGAATTGATACACCTTGAGCAAACCTTACCACATTTTGATTTGAAGAAAGTGTAGGTGTGTTTAGGACTACCTTGCTTGTAGCCATGCTTTACTACATTGGACTGAGATTTTAGATGAACTTGTAAGCATGTTACAGTCAGATCCTAGAGCCTTCCTATTGTTCCTTGTATTATCTACAATATATGCTCCTTGATTGAGTACAAAAGTGTCTTCCACCAAGAAATTGGTGAAGCTTTCTCCATGAGGCTGCCAATTCGAATTTACTTGCATCATGACCTCATCTTCAACTGATAAGATAGGAGTAACTCCTCCTTGAGAAACTAGATATTTATTTCCACCTTCATTAACATCCATAAATTGGATTTTTTTCCAATGTTCTCCTTTCACTAAGTTACTATGCACCTGTACCATTTCCCTTGTGTTGGTAGTGGAATTAGGATTGTAGACATTGGCAGGCCTATTAAATTTGGGTTGCCCTTGACCTCTTCCTCTCCCATATTATTGACCATATTGCTATCAATAGGGGTATGGATATTGATTATCATTTTTTTTCCTACGCTGATCTTATAACCATTAAATTCTTTCATATGGATCCATGGCATCAAATACCTTCTTAGGAACAACTTTAGGATTGGCATTAACATTAGGAATTAGAGTAATGTTTGGAGTATTAGTAGAAGTATTGGGTAGCAAGGGTATAAACACCTTAGAAGGCAAGTTTCCTATTTTAATGAGGCCATTTTCAGCTCTAATTACAAGTTCATATGCATCCAAAAGAGTGAAACCACCCATGGATGAAAGCATGATAGCAATATTAGTACCAATATATTTCGAGTAGGTAGGGACCACAAAACTAGCAGGTGATCTCATGGGAGGATGCAATCTATACCAAGTCTTTCGAAACCTCTCATTTAAGTTATGCATTATTTCCTTGGATCCTCTATTAATCGCATTGGCTGATGTATAATAAAGGTATGGTCACTTTCATCTTCAAATCTTAAGGTCAACAATACTCCAAAGTCATCCCATGAATTGATGCATCCACCAAGAAAAGTCCTATACCAATCAAGAGCTTTCCATCTAAAGGACATGGCAAGGAGTCTAATGTAAATATTCTCCTCAATGACATTATGAAAACTACAAAAATTTGAGATATCCCTATTGTGTTCACTAGATGTAAAATGACTCTCACCATTGAATGTAGACACATTCTTTATGACATTAGGAGGAATGTCATCATGTGCTTTTAAATGAATTATATTTTTAGTATTGAAGGTAAGAAAGGCATGTTGCCTAGTCACGTTTAAAATCTTCAATTTCTTTAACCTATTCACTTTCTTGGCTAGAAATATATTCTTATTCCTAAAAAGGCAGATTAGGATGAGGGTATTAAACTTCAAGATGAATTTCAGACTAAATAACTGGATCAATGGGATTGAAAAATCTTTTAGATGATGACCTAGTAAGAATCATGAAGTATGAGAACAAATTTATGACAAAATAATGCATTAAACTAGATTATACATTAAATGGAGTTACCAAATACTGAGTAGCACAACAATTTGTAGTTGATGTTGTCAAGACTAGCATTCACCTAGACAAGTCATATTGAATACAATGGTCCCACTGGGCATGCCATAAATCTTGTCACCAAATATTACACCCTATAATAGGGTGTTTAAGCCTCTTCTATATTTAGGAAACATGGGAATACTTCTAAGTATGTGGGTTTACCTGTTGGTAGTAGTAGACCTTCAGGTTTAAGGGCTAGCTCCCTAAATATACCTTGAAATTCTTATCACCTAACTAACTATTTTATTATGGGGAAAAGAGTTAGAAGTTTTTATGAAATTAAAATAGTCTAAGGGGGTGATACACCAATATGTTTTACACATGACTATTATACTTCTTTCAGTAAGAAATAAGGCATACAAACTAGCTTTTAAGTCCTAGATGGTTCTAACATAAGTATTTCAACATAAAGGTGATGTGCATGAGACTACACAAGGTAAGTGAATAAGAGGTAATAATTCACACTCTTAAAGAAATTTACACTTAAAATGATCCTAACACACTTGACTACACTTTATATGACCTATTAGAATAGGAACTCTTGCATAGACATGAAAGGATAAGGCAAGCAAGGATAGAAGATTATCACTAACTCCACTATACATCACTTTGCATACTTAGAAAAATGTTCATGAACTCAAAACCAAACTTTCATAAATTTTTAAAAGAATAAATACAACGTCATTCCAACATGGCTTTTCCATATGTGGTGTGGTAGTTTTTTACAATAGCCAAAATGGCTTTTACTTATAAAACTTGAGAGAGAAGTGAGAAGTCCAAGAGTCATAAGAACACTTATCAAGATGAGATGAGTAATTAAAAATTTATAAAAATTAATTATGAGATATATCATGCAATTTATCATAGGAAAAATGTCCCTCCATGTCATGAAACTCATGAAATGTGGCATAGGATTCCTCATTGCTTGCTCAAAAAATTATCTTCATCATTTGGCCCTTTTGGAACATCCCAAAATTGACTAGGGATATATGTGATGATAAAAATTGTATGGAGGGGTTGTATACATGCTCCACCATACATTGGTTTAATCCCTAATCATAAGGATTCTTCTGCATATAGGTTATCACTACTTGCAATCTAAATAACTCCTCTTTCACTCACCTTATACACTTGGCACCAAAATTGACTTCAAGTTTCCAATATGATACATAAAATGGAGTGAATGAATCATATTTGGAATCATTATGGCCTTATATTCCTTAGTTACACCTTAAAAGTCCATCCACTTGAAGTTTTTACTCTCTCACTAGTTTACACACTATGCCATCTGGAATTGTATGAAGTAAAGGCACTTGCATAAGCATTCAGGAACTTATATTAGGAAATATATAAATATAGTGAGTTATTTTAAGTCATAATATCTCTCCCAAAGTTCATTTCACCTCTTGAAACCTTCCTATACCTACATAATACATAAAACTATCAAGAAACCTCTTTTTTACCTTGTATATACATGTAGGATATAACTCAGTAGGATGGGGGGAAGCCCTGGAGAGTTCTATAAGACCTCAAACAATTTCCTTAGCCATTATATGCAATTTTTATATCTTTCCATCTTCATTTTCCCAATTGGGTCCTTATCAAGGGTTTTAGAGGGTCTAGAGTTATTTCCACCATTAAGGATTATTTACAAAGATCTAACATTAAAATTAAGAAACACTCCCTCAATATGCTTTCTCAAGACCTTACTCAACTTATCCTATCTCCTTGAGCTCCCATGAAAATTTTCCATGTAGATATGAGATTCTAAATTTTCCCACTCGAGATTTTCTCTTACATTCTACACACCTTGAATTGGTCTAAGCCAAGAAATGGATTTCATGTGGTTTCATATGCACTCCAAGAGCTTAAAAACATCTTATGTATCCCTATAAACATGTTTCAATATGTTATAATGTTTTTCTTATGCTAGAAATGAAAGCATACCCTTTTAGGGCTTTAGGCCTAATCTAGACCAAGAAGGTATGCCTTCATACTTATGAGTATAGGATATTATAGAATGTTTCCAACATATTTGAGGGTTTACTTGTGTTTTTATATGTTTTTATCAACCTTATATATATTCTTAAAATGTTTTACTAATGCTTAACCTTCCTTATTATCACCTTTCTTCAAAGTCTATAGGTTTGCATCCTAGGGGAGTACCCTCTGTTTGAGACAAAACAAAGGGTACTTCCACTATTATATCATCAAAATTTATTATTTGAGGATCTTATCCAATCCATTTTGATGATCTTTACAAATTTTTATGGTTGCTTTTACCCCTATCACCTTCAAGTGCCTCAAAACTTAAGACAAACATGTGGAAATTGTTGATTGTGTGTATGTTTTAACATGTGACTATAGGTTGCCTTTATTAGATCCTTTCCAAATATATATTTCCATGATATGAGGGTATTTTGAATTATATAAAATCATTATGGATGTGTTTTAAATTCTCACACACTTCCTATCATCCATTTTTTCACCCTAAAACCATGTCTTTGTTCCACTAGGCCTAATTATTGACTGTATTCATTTCTTGTAAGAGGCACCTATAGGTTTTTACTATATGCTTTAGGGATTGTGTCATTGTTAACATGTTTTATTGAAGTCCTTAAACCATTTTCAAACTAACTTGGGTACATTCACATCAAACTCAAGCCATATCAACACCAAGACCATAATATTTTAGTTCACTATCAACTGTAGTGACTGTAGCTACCCTACTGATGGAGAAATAAGGGTCTGGTAGATGAGCATTAGCTTTAGAATTAATGCCACATGGTCTATGATTGCTTTATATCTCTTGGAAGTATTGTAACTTTTATTTTACGTTATCCATTAGGACTTCATGTCTAGGTTTGTACCATGGACTGTAGATACCTACAATTAATTGTAGGTGGCCCTTGTGAACAAAAACACACTTATAGGTGCATCTACAAGCTAAAAACCTAGTGCTCCAACATTAATTGATGTTATTTGAATCCTAATATCCCATATCACTTTATTATAACCACTTACCATGAATACATTCCCTTGCATTACAACTTTGGATGTGAAGTTTAGTTGAGGATCAAAACCTATATAAATCACTAAAAGAAAGCAGCGAATAATTTTGTGATTTTGAGGTCTCCAAACACTACTTTCCATTAGTCACACATCCATTATTTTTTGCATGGATCTTCCCTTATGATAGGGATACAAGTTATATGCATAAAAACTTGATCAAATTCTATGTAACGTTGTTACTTAGCATCAAAAATAGGGCCTAGCACTTTGTTTTGATGTTTTTAGGGATTTTATCCTTGAACAGAGTCATCAACTTGAAGATATAACCTTTAAAGATTGATAATAAGTATAAAAATTTATACATGAATATCATGGTATCTATAACACCCTAATACCTCAATAATGGTATTCAAACATATTCACATACCCTTGAATAATACTTTCACCTCTCTATTAGTGCCACCTATAGGTGGGCATTTCTAATGTGCAAGCAATGAGAAGAAGTATGGGCAATGTGCATTGAATCTGACCTTCAATGAGTTTTAGGCCCTTTATCAACCTTAAAATTTAATTTTTTCACCATGGATGACTTCATTAAATCCAAACACCTCCTTTAAATCTAGTTATCATTTATGAGGCCCCTGTAGGTATGCATGAAGTTACAGACTAGGTAGTGATGGTTGAGATAAATAGTTTGTATGGTGTATGATATTTTAACCAATCCTAATTATTTTACTTATCTCCAAATGAAAATTTTCCATCCCAAGGAACCTAAAAACAATCCAATGCTTTGTATTCAACATGATGGCTCCTTCTATGGCACATGGAGGCATGCTAATGGAGTATGACTGTGTGTGTAGAAATATTGGTCCTCACAGTCCATTATGTGCCATTTATAAGGTTTAACTTGATTGATAATACTCTAAGATATATTAAAAATATTTTATAAACTTCATTTATTTTCCATTAATGTGATCAAATCTTAAAACAATTTATTTAGATGATTATGTACAATAATCATGTAATAAATGACTATGACTATTCCTCTTAACTTCAACTCATATGATGCTAGTTTTGAGGATTGAAATTGGAAGGAGAGGGGATAAATTATACACTAGATTAATGATACAAAACACCACACATTTAATTTAAACCACTTTAGAGGAAGAAACCTTATACAAGTGGTGAAACTTGACTGCAACCTCACTTGGTGACACCTTCCTATAATTTGAACTATTTGTCCCATGAAATCATTTTTAAATGTGAAATAAATCATGGGAAACATAATAAGAGAGATTAAACATAATCTAAAATTAAATTAAATAATTGAGTTGTACAGACTTGCTTAAATAGTATCAAAACTTGTAGGGTGTGGGAAACAATAGGTAGAAAAACATAGTCAACTTGTTAAACAAGGTTCATAAATTATAAGCCACCATTCCTTAAAATCCAAAAACTAAATTTAATATTAAAAATTATGCTATCCAACACCAATATAATTTGACCTGAGACTCCCCATACTAGCTATCAACCAAAAACCTATTGACCAATTTCATGTGCATATTGGAGAGATGGAGAGATAAAATGGTTTTAGCTAAATTTTGGAACTTCCAAAGCATGTAAAGCATGGAAATGAGTTTGATAAATTTGAAGATCCATACAAAAACCTTATCTCATGTGCCATGCTCTCTCATAGGTTGTACAACCTTTAAAACTCCTTCTTCACTTACTTTCTTGATTTTTAATTAAAAACCCACAATTTTCAATTAGTCCTAACATTACTAACAAGGAATATGACACATTGTATGTTGGAAGGAAGTTTAGAACACATGGACACCTTGATAACCATACTACTTCATTTAGTGACCCATAATGACCCCTAAATGACATTAAATGACACAAAGACTAAATTAGATAATGATCAAGGCTAGTAATAAATTAAATGACATAAAATGAACTATAACACACCCTATGACATTATACTAGGCCCCTATATCAGGTTTTTGACTATAGGGGTTGACCCATTTTGACTTGTGCTCAAAATGGTCAAGAGTGACCATTATGTAAATGTTTCCCATTAACTATATAACAAGTGATAGTGGACGAATTGTCTTGATTCATTGGCAGTAATGTGGATTAAATTTATACTAATATTATTGTTTATAGAAGACAATATGGGATTATATGATGTGCTGGTATTTACCAAAGTCTTTGATAGACTAACATCTAAGGGACATGGAAAAGTTTGAGAATTTAGCTTGGCATAAATTATTCATCCAAAAAAATAAAGGTTAAAAGAGTTGAAAAGTGAAGAGAAAGACATGTTAAACATGGATTTGATCATAGTTTCCTTGTGATAGTAACACTACGAAGCTTGAGGAAGAATGATTTTACTTGGATATGCCTGTTATTATTTTTATTTTAAAACTAATGTTTATCTTATCCTTCCATATGGAACAAAGAAGGTATTTTATTATACCTTTGATTGTAGATCTTTAATCATATTGGATAAGAGGAGTGGGACAAAGTTGTTTCTACAAATGAAAGAAAGAGCATCAAGAAGGGAGAGCAAGAAAATCCAAATGGCATTCGAAATAATGGGGTAAAGATTCCTCACCACTTGAGTTTTTTAAATTATGGTATTGAAAACCATCAAACTGGAGAGTTTAATATATATTGGAACCTCAAATGGGTATTGTTCAAAAGATGATCAGATTAGAACCTAAAATAGGTATTGTCCAAGAGAATTATAAGTTGGTTTCTCACTTGGGTGATAGGAGGTAAATATTTATCTTGATTTTATAGCTTTTGTGGGACCCAAAAGTCTTATATTTTGGGTGTGTGATCATATTTTGGATCATGTTTATCATCCAACTCATTTGGTAAAATAACCAACTGTCAAATATGAGTAATCTATGAAATGATAAGACCTATAAATTACTAGTTTTGGTTGGATAGGTTTAAAAAATATATGTTGGGTTTCAAAAGTAAGTTTCAATTTCATATTTGGATTCCCCTAAAAAAGGTATAAGTTAAAAGTTTAATGACACTCAATTTTTAGGTCATATGTAGAATTTATGACCTCCAAAAGTCAAAGTAATATAGCTCTAAGGTTTCTTGAGAACTTAAATGTTCATCTCTAGAGCTAGGACTAGTGAAATTTGGAGCCAACTGAGAATGTGATAATTTGAAGCATTTAAATGTTTGGATACTTATTCAAGTGTTGGGTGGATTCCAAGCATGAAGAAGCTTAAATACAAGTCTTAGAAGGTAGATCACAAAAGAAGAAATCAAGAGGATAGATCAAAAAATAATAAGTGCAATGAGATGGATGGAATTTGGATTCACATTGCTTTTTTTCAAGTTTGAGTCTTTATTCATTGTTTTCTCATTATTTCTTAGCTTTAGGTGATAGAGTGAATACTGTACAACTTGAAAAGGGTGCGTTCAATAAGTTTATTTAAAATATTCCAAAGAATATTGTAGAGATCATTATGACTGTATGAAACTTTTTTCCTTATAATCCCAAGAGGTAAAAAAACTTATAAACTACAGAATATAGTGGAAATGAATAAGCATGGATTCACTCTTGCTATAGTTTTCTCACATTGAGTTTCTCTAGGGTATGTCTTGTGTTATCTCTCTTTATGGTTGATGTGTTTATTTCCTTTACTTACATGTTTACATTCCTTGCAACTAGGCTAATACACTAACATTTGAGAGAGCTCAAGATTTAACCCTATGATTAAATAACTTCATATTTGGCATTTCACCTCTATGCTAGCATATTAATTATAGTCATGTATGGAGTAGTATCATGGTTAAAGTGTGGAGGTATTTTTTTATATGTTATATATGGCAGTCTTAAGAGCTAGAATATGTATTAAAACAATAGTTTAGGTATTTTATATGGCATATAACTTAAGTGAAATGCCTTGAATTGAAAGGGTCCATGTTGGTGAAACATAGAGTGGAATATCCACCTAGTTTACAGATCATATTGGGGTTAAAATGTGAAAAAGAGTGGAGTAGCAACATGAATGTAACTTGGTGGATGTGGATGGATAAAGGTGGGTCAAACCCCACAAGAGTAAGGAAATGGAGATAAAAATATAAATTGAGGATATGTATAGTTTGTGCCCAATAAATGGGCAAGATAGGGAAAAGGTTGATTAGAAATGAGTGGAGGATAATAGATTATGGTTCAGTAATTGGTTATAAAAGAATGGATAAATTAAATGAAAATATTTTGAGATATCTCACACAGTGGAAAGGTAAATTGTGGCTTATGTTTCAATTCAAAAGGATGGTTTTATCATCTAGCCTATGTTTGTAATAACTATGTTGACTTGGTTGGATATATAGATTTAGACTGGGCTGGTGATTCATAGACTCGCAAGTCCACTTCTGGTTACAATTTCTCTCTAGGTTCTGGTCCTATCAGTTGGTCTAGCAAGAATCAAAATGCTATTGCTATATCATCCATAGAGGTAGAGTATAGGGGAGCTGTTAATGCAAATACTGAGGCTATTTGGTTTCAAGGGATACTTTTTGAGTTTGGCATTCTTATCAGGCAGCCCACCATCATTTATTGTGACAACCAGAGTACCATTCAGATATGTAGGAATCTAGTTCAACACCAATGGACCAAGCACATAGATATTCACATGCATTTCATTCGAGAGCTTATTCATAGTCAGGCCATTGCCTTGATATTTTTCCAGTCTTCAGAACAAGTTGCAGACATCTTCACCAAAGCTTTCACCAAGAGCAAGTTCATTAATCTATGAGCTCTTTTTGGGGTGTGGTCCACATCTGCAACAACATCTTCTTCTGGGGGGGCCACTAGCCTCTTCCTTTATTTTATGTCTCTCTTTTGGGGGGGGGGGAGGAGTTTTTTCCTATAGGTTTTCTCCTTTTCTCTATCTTATGAGAGATTGCATTTGTACATGGGTACCTCATCAGGCCTAGTTGTCGGGACCCATTTTATATTTCCACACTAACCACCTAATTGCTCTTATGGGGGGATATTAGTGTAGGTTTTTATTTTTTCCTATTATTTAATTAGGGAAATTATATATTTGTGCATACATGGAGTTTTCCTACATTTGTGGGATAGGCTAGCTTATGTGGAGATGTGTGTCATAGATATGTCATAGGTGTCATAAGTAACTCCCTTGATGGGAGTTACTTCTCTATTCTTAGCACCTTGTCGCCACCTTTCATGGAGGAGTTACAGTCTATTCTTGGGGTGCCTTGACCACCTTTTATGGAGGAGTTACTCATGTGCTCTCCTATATGTATTCTTCACTTTGGCCATCTCATGTTAATCAGATATGGAGTTTTCTCCTATTTTATCTTGTGCAATTTATCTTGTTGTATAATTTCAAATTGATTTAGCATCTATGTGGTGTGCACTTGCTTCATCTCATGTGATCACATCTCCATTGCATTTGTATTATCTAGATTCTGGCAACAACTCTGATACAAACATAAACAAATACAATACAAACCAAACAAGTATAAAGGATACATAAAAATACATGAATCAACATATCTATTAATCTCTTGTTATTTATAACTCTTTTCCATTACATCTAATCAATATTTATAGAAATTATAATGCTCTATTGCTTTGCATTCTAACTTTTCATTTCTTCCTTCAAAGAAGTATTTTCATATTATAAACTATTTTGACATACATGCATACATACATGGGATAAATACATAAAAAATGAGATGGATTATATATAATGTTAATCATCACACACTTGGCATGCATCTACACTCTTTGATTTTACATTCTAAGTCTATAACCAAAACTTTCCCAGACTTAAATAGTTGTCATGTCCTGAGATAAAGTCACAAGAAGTGTACCAAATTTAGGAGTTGGTGGAGTTGTCTACACTGTGGGATTGTTCTAAAATCAATGATTACGATAATCACTCAAGATGTTGTTGACAATTTTTCACCTCTTACACACTAATTACCCAGCCTTTCAGGGTTTCAACTAAGTAGCATACCAATATTCTGACCTTGCTAGTTTTCAATAGATTATAATAATTTTGGCCTTGTACCTAATGATTTTGGCCTTCCATAATTTAAAAAAATCAAAATTTTCAAAATTAAACCTTAAAGTACCTAAGGATAAGGTAGAGGCATGGAGTGCACAACTTATGTTGAATAAGGCTATGAAGATGTTAGTGTGATTAGGGATATGACATAAGATGTTGTTGCTATAAAATATGGTGTTGTGAAAACCATGGCTGAGGAACCTACAACTACATAGTTAGGTGTTGTAAGAATTTACTATAGTTAAGATGTTCATGTGATGTTTTAACT
Organism: Torreya grandis; assembly: GCA_037957365.1. NCBI lineage: Eukaryota > Viridiplantae > Streptophyta > Pinopsida > Cupressales > Taxaceae > Torreya > Torreya grandis. Next base: position 204,099 of record JARHVA010004929.1, on the reverse strand, counting down.
ACTTTTTTAGTTTGGATTTATTGGGCTAGTTGGGTTAGTGGATTGAATTGGATCTCGTTAATGATCACAAAAATAGATATGTCTAAATGTGATAGTTTTTGTTTGAATTCCCTCCAATCCACTAGGGAATCTTGAACCATGATGATCAATGTACACATAAGATATTGACACTTCATAACATTATGTATGTATTCATCCTCTATGATAGTAAGGATGGATCTATTTTGTGAGAGTATTCATTGAATGTCTTGTGATAATTCCTCAAGCCTATCTATGTATCATTGATTTTGTATGCCAGTGAATGTATTCCTAAGCATTTCATTTTACCATGTAGCCATATTATCCATGAAATTGTTTATTAAACTAAGATTCTCCTACATTGCATCATTCATTTGGTTTGTCATGGATGTGTATTCTTCTGTGGATGATTTGGCTTTGTCATCCTTATAAAATTTGGGCTAAACATCCTTCAAAGTGTATTAGAGCTTATTTTTTCAATCCAACATAGTGTAAATAATTTTTGTATCTTTTTGTGTAGTAGTGTCCAAAACTTGGTCATATTCTTGACCTTCAATTACTGACCATGCACTCAGATATTTTATAGCTTCTACAATGATACCAAATTCTTGGTGAGTCAAGAATGTAACACAATGAATTGTTTATCCTTTGACATCACCAAGTGACCCAACACTTGAGTGACCAAGGATGGACAAATTTTATCTATGATTTCATGGGTCTTGGATAAGTGTGCATGTAAATTTGCATTTACTCCATCAATTGAAGATTATATTATTCCATCTCAGTGGCCTTCTACACTATATACTCATGGACCATGAAAAATACCTCAATATTATTGGATAGTGTGAGTTTGGTAACATCAAGTAATGCCTCTTGAATTAATGTATCCAAATTAAGTGATGTTATAGTGGATGTGGTTAGAGATGTCTACTATTAGATTTGTGGGAGTGGGAGTGAAAATGTTGTGTGTCACAATGGTGGATTTTAGATGTCCCATAAACATTGACCAATTATATGTGGTTTATATTACAACAATTCCTATTATGTGACTTTCTATGCTAATTTTAATCCTTGATATGTGATGGAAGGTTGTGGTAGATCAAACATATATTACTTATTGACCTTTATTGGCTTTCTAGTTTACTTGGGTTGTTTGGCCTTATGAGTTTTGACTATGAATTCAAATTTATTTTTTAGCTCCAAATCCTCCATTATATTGGAAGATACCTCTGTGTGTGCATTTGTCTCTTTTAATAGTTATTATAATTTTTGTGCAACATCCTTTGTAGCTTGCTCTTTATCCATATTTTATTTCACCTCTTCCTAATTATGTAGAGTTTATTTCTATTTCTCGACTTCTTTAGTTATTGTATTAGCCTCTACCTTCTTCTTCTATGTAGCCTCTTGTTCTTATTTTATTTTATTTCCCTCTACTTCCCTCTACTTTAGTTCATCCTCTTATTTCTTAATCTTCTCTTCCTCTTCATTCATTTGTTTCTTCTCCTTTTGTTTCTTATTTTTCTCTTCTTCTTCCTTCTTTTTATTTTCTTCTTATTCTTGTTTAGCCTTGTCTAGCTTGTCATTTTCCTATTTTTCCTTTTCCTTAACAGCTTCCTCAGCTACCTTCACATTTTCATGTGATTAATATTGTGAGAATATTTTTGTTTTTTTTGTTGTTGTGGTAAATTTTGAGGGAATATAGAGGAAGAAAACATCACCATTATACATCTACTAATTGGTTCCTTTGGATGGGTAGGTGGAAAAATAACCTTTTTCAAGTGCTTGTGTGCATAGGTTATCATAACATGTTGTTATTCCACTAATTTATCTTGTTCAAACATAATATTCTCTACTATTTTTTAGTGTAAGAAAGGATCCCATTTATTATACAATGGAAGAAGAGGTTCTTGATGTTTTGTGTGACCTTGTTGTGCATTAGAGTCTATTGAGGACTTTATCATTATATTGTGACTTGATATGGCCCTAGTTGTTATTAGGTTATCTACGCTACTGAGGATCCTAATCCTGTGCTCTTTGGAATATGGCTATTGTTTAAAATATTATATATTCATCCTTTTCATTAGTTTTGATTTAAGAGGTGTAATAATCTCTCCCACTATTTATTTTGGGATGTTGTTACACACTTGGCAAGTGTGCACTACTTTCTATAAGAAAAATTCTTTTTTCCTTGATGATTCAAAGTTATATGAGATTATACTCTACATCAATATTCAAAATATTTATTTCATTAGTATTAGGGTTGGTGATGTGATTATTTTTCTTTGGTGGTGGAGGTGGTGTTTATTGTCATGCCTAAGGTCATCAATGCCTTCAAAGGCACTCATGGGATTGATTGTCCTAAATGGGAAAGTAAGAGACAACACATGGGATAAAATATTCCCTCATTAATTTTAGGAATGATGTTGGCTCAATCCAAGGACTGAGTAGGTCAACCTTTGTTACTCAAAGAGTCATGATTGCTACTAATAGGGATTTAAAATATATGCTATTACACATTGGGCGAGTTATTAATTGAGGGAACTCTTAGTTGTTTCTTGCTATTTGGGCCACCCTTCAAAAGTTTTTAAAATATGGGAAAAGTTTTAGTTATAAAATAAACATCAAAAGGAGGGTAAAGTATGGTAGGAAAGAGTGTTTATAGGCTTGAAGGTATTAGAGCTTTAATAACCAAAATAGATGCCATACCACAATTATACCACCATGTGCCAAATGTAGACACTATAAAACCATAAACTATGGTTTTAGATGTCACACTAACCCTTAAGCCACCCTTTGACCCCGTTAAGACCATTTACTAATCATTTACCCCACCAGCCATTAGTAGAAATGGTGAAGTTTAGCCAATTTAGACAATGACCATAACCACTAATGGTCGACCCTTAACCACTAATGGTTAACCTCAACCACTGATAGTTTTCCCTTAACCACCTTAGGAGTTAACCTCAACTCAAACTCCAGCTTATTTTCTTATTAATAGCTATTTGATCCATTTTTTTCATAATCAATGTATGCTAGGATAAAATTAGATAACTTGTTAGACTTATTATTTCACCACTCCCTTCCCTCTATATTATGAGAGGAGGAAGAAGTGAAAGAGATGAGAACTTCATAGTGAAAGAGATCAAAACTTCTTGTGCATGCATTATTCTTACTTCTCATGAATCTGAGAAAGATCCCAGTGAACCAATGACTAGAACAAAGATCAAAAGTGTTACTACAACTCATCAGTCAACATCCAAGGTACTGTCACTCTATCAAAATTATTATTGAATCTACAACAAGATCTTAGCTAACCTCAACATTCTTCAAACCAACAATAATAAATCTAAGTATTTGTTTCTTATCAAGAATTAGAAATTAGTTTCCTTATTTCATTTCTTGTATCACTTTCTCTTCTATCCCACTTTCTTGTGTTGGAGTTATACAACTTTAGACACTCCTCTTCTTCCTTGAGACCACCTATAGCCTCTTTTAATTATCTAAACACCCTATACCTCACCCAAATAGCTATAAACATTACCTTCTATCTCACAACTAACATCCAACCTAAACTCACCTTCTAGAACTTTCCAACAACTTTTCAAACCAAACTTTTCTTCCTAAGCCAGATCCCATAGTAACCACTGATGGTTACCTAACTATCAATGGTTTGACCCTAACCTCTATTGGTCCCTAATCGTTGATAGTCACCTAACCACCAATGATTTCACCTTAACCACCGAAGGTCACTGTCTATAAATTTTCAACAACAAGCTAAATTGACCTATTAGACCCAAACCAAATTCCACTTTTTGAGTTTCTATTTTATCATAGAGGATCACTCTATTTTTTTAATCACATTTGATTCATCTAACATTGACATTTAATTGCTTATTTCTAAAATTATTCAAATTCATAGATTTCCTCATCAAGCACTTATATTTCATTTTGGTATCTTCTATTATTTATACAAGTAATTTATCTCTCATTTTTAGAACTTAATTGTTTAAAAGTGTGGATTGATATACCCATAGAAAGCCTATGCTTCTTGGATCTAGCTCACACTAGGAAATCCACCCTACTACCCAACTAGTCAACTATTTCTTTAGTGCTTTCTTATATGTAGGTCATTCCTCTCTAGACAAAGAGGAGTCTTCACAATCATCTAGATCAATGTGTGCACAACATATCAGGTTCTTATACCATACCCTCTTTAAGTTTCTTCTCACTTTTTTCTAATAAAATAAAAAAAATTTTACTAAAACATTTTGGCACACTCAATGGGACCTTTGAGTCTCTTTATGGGTTCATAGTTTACATCTAGGTGTTTTATAAAATTCTCATACAACCAAATCAAAATTTCATTTTGGATTTAAAATAAACCTACATATATTGTTTGCTTGCATGTTTAGATCACATAGCTTAATTTAATCAAGTAAATCAATTGTAGTTTCACTCTTTTCACACACACAAGACCAAACCACACATTCAATTAAACATCAAAACATTGACATAAGGCCCGACTGGGATTTTATCACCTATCGGTCACCTTTTCTCAGCTATCCTACTTGAATTTCATTACCAAAGGGAGAACCAACTCAATAGGTTTTCTAAGTATAATTTATAGCAACTTAGTATATTTTGGCTAAGCACCTGACACCTTTATCAATAAAATGTGTGAAATGAGGGGGTAGGCCCTAATATCAAGCCATGTACCAAGTTATAGTATAGATTCAGAGAGCCTTTAACTACCTAAACCATCTTTAGAAATCTTCTTCTAGTAGCCATTCTAAAAATCCAAAGTTGGTCCTTCATGACTTATTTAAAATTGAGGCATAAGCCTAAAGATAGATAATAAAGTATCCTAGGATTTTAATGCACATTAGTGTATGCATTGTTTTCCTTGAATATATTTTTATTTTGATTGCTTCTCTTTTGATTTGTGAGATCACTTATATCTTACTTTTTCCCTTGCATGGTTATCACTGGAAAATAACTAAAAAAATAAGAAAATTAGGATCACCTCCTAATCATCCATCTTCCTCTTCTCCTTCATCCATAGAGTACATCTCAGATGTCGAGAGTTCTCCCCATTATTTTGGAAGTCCTACTATCCCTTGGATGGTTTCCCAATGTGATACATATTTTTCCATCTTTCTAGATAACAACCCCATATCCCTTTAACATTACTTTAACACCATATCCCACCATACCCCTACTTTAGTTCCACCTATTGACCCACCATATGGTATGCCATCCCACCTTATGGGAAACACCTTTGTTTCCACCATTTTCACTTAACCCTTATTCACCCAAACATCTTCTTCTACCAATAATCCCACTAATACTACCATAAAAAACCAACCCATCCAACCAACCAACACCCAAATGCCTTTCACCCCAACCAATAACCCTTTTAGTATAAGAGGGACCCAACCTTTGGGCACTTTCACTCCACTTACCATTGGAGTATCCTCCACTAGTGTTACCACCCTTACCTTTATTTCCAATCCACCTACATCCACTCCATTCTAAATCTTAGTGGTTCCCATAAATTCTACCCTTCCACCCATTAGTACTAAGGTTACCACCCATCCTCAACCTATCAACCTGACCATACCTCGAAACCAACCCATGTCAATTCCTCAATAAGTTCTTATTACACCCAACCCAAGTATATTATGAATCCACAGGGGTATATAGCTCCATCCTCTACCCAACCTCTTATATCCACTTACCCATACATGGCATCTTCCCAACCATCCATGTCCATATATAACTATGTGGCAACCTCCCAACCTTCCACTAGCTATCCTTATGATGCATCTACCCAAACCTAATAGAATATGACCTATAACTATGGGAGTTCATAACTACAAATATATTTTGTTAAGATGTTAATGGAAAAAATGACCACTTTGGCATCATCTATCTTTGGTGCCCATAACTTCTTATCATAAGATAAAATTTACAATGAACCAATTCATCCATCTATCCCAATCTAGCATTATCCTTCTCAATGGGAGCTTCTAAAATTTTCAAAATTTTAGATCAAGGAAGACCCTCAACAACATCTAAGAGCATTTAGACACTCTTTTTATTTGATTTCCTATGATTATTCTCTCCTTCTTTGCACCTCTCCCATGTCTCTATAAGGTACAACACTAGATTCATACAATGTTATTACCAAGCATTCCCTTTTTTCTTTTGCCCAACTAGCTCAAACCTTCTTAGATCACTTTTCCATTAACATCTTTAATAAAGTTTCCATCATCGATCTTTACTCCATTCGACAATTTGATGATGAGTTTATTCCTGACTTTGTAGCCCATTAGAGAAGCTGGATAAACCAACTGTCTTTCTCTTTTCCCCAACCCAAGTTGATTGATATTTTTGCTCAGACTTGTGCCAAACACATTTCCTCCACTTTATAGGTTCAAACTTTCAAGACCTTTGATGAAGCTTTCTCCATGGCATGAAAGTTAGAAAATATATCCATTGATGAGGGGAAGTTGAAATTGAAAAACAAGAATTCCACCTTCAAATCAAATAAGGCTCCCTCTTCCAAAACTAATAATTAAACCAACAATAACACAAAAAACAAGGTAATCATGAATGTGGTTGTCTTTAAAACCACTCCTCTACCAATAGTTAACCAATCTAAATCTTCTAATTCTTCTAACCAAAATACCCAAAAACTAAAACTATAACAACCAAAAGCAATACAATCTACTAGGGGATTCTTATGCTTTGGTTCTAGAAAAGTTGTTAAAAATAAATATCATACAAATCCCTCTGATAAAACCTCCACAATAATTCGATTCCTCGCATCCTGTACCTAGTTGGTATAAGGATAATGAATTGTGTGCCTTCCACCATGTCATTGGACATGATGTTAGTAGATGAAATACTTTCAAAAACATTTTCCAATGGTTAATTGACAAGGGGAACTCATGATGGATAACCCCAGTGCACCCCCAAATTAGTCACTTGACATATTTAGATAACCCTTTCCTAACCATGCCCTTTCTATGAACAATGAAAATAATAGATCAAAATCCTCTCATAACCATGAGGTCCATACCATTAATGTGGTTCTTAGTGAACTCATTGTTGAGGAAACCATCACCCAAACCACCTTTACTTCCCCTAAAATTATTGAGGTAGTGGGGTCATCTTCTATTCCTTTGGAAACCAAAATAAAGGAAATAACTATTCCCCTCTCTCCACTTGTTGAAGTAGTGGATCTACCATCTTCTCCTTTGGAAAACATAATAAAATAGGCATCCATTATCACCATATCCTTCTCTTCTATCATAAAATAATCCATTCTTCCTTTGAAATCATTCCTAAGGAAGAGGCCACTTTATCTACCTCTTCAATGGAAAACCATTAAAAACATCTACCCTCAAGCCAAAGTTGAACCAAGAAAACTAAATCTACTTGATGTAGCCGAAGCACCTTCCACCATCCCATCCAAGCCCATCAAAAACCTAGGCATTCTCCCTTCTTAGATCATTACTCACCCTCCATTAAAATTAGATTTAGCACCATCTATCTTGCCAAAGAAACCCCAAGTCAAGATAACCAAGAAAGAAGAACCACCTAGGATCCCAAAAGTTAGAACCTTGACACTTATTTTTATCTTGCCTTCCATTTTAGGACCACATCCTTCTTCCATCTTGGGACCTCATCTTTCCATTAAGAAGACACATCTCCCAAAGATAACCCAAACCTAATATCTTCTTTTAGCTACGCCCTTACCTATTATTTGTGTACCCTCTACCTCCAAACCCTACACTACCAAACATCTTACTTCTAACCCTTCTATTTTCAAATCACCCACTACCAAGCCTACTACTTCTAAAAAAATTTCCTCCAAACCACCAACCACCAAGAATACTCCACCACCCAAAACTCTCACTACTAATCATACTCCTAAGAAATCTTCCACCCCAAATTTCAAAACCAAAACTCAAACATCCTTACCACATTTTCTTGAGTCTTACTCAACCATCCTATAGAGATTATTACAAGATTATTTCTTGACTTTTCCTCCCATCAAACCATTTGACCCCCATAATCTTAAGCCATCCTAGTTTGATGACAATCTAATTTGCTCAAACCATAGAATATCAAGAAATGATATAGAAAATTGTAAAGCTCTCCAAGTCCTAGTCCATCATCTTTGTGTTGATGATGAACTATTATCATAAGAACCACCCATAACCCCATAACCACTCTAGGAACTACAAGCCACCACCCCAAACCTACTTGATCCCATGATATCATCTAAGAGTGAGGAGGAACTAAAGTAATATTCTATCCCAACTCTTCCCCAAATCTATATCATCCATGTTGTCACATGATAACAAGCCTAATAAAAGGATAAGGGGAAGGTAAAGGTGTCCATTTCATGGGAATACCCTTCTTCTACCACCCAATCACTCAACCAAACCCATACACCTGCACCTTATCCCAAACGCATGATATCCATCTTGGGTACCTCTCAATCCAACCATTTTGAGTTAATCCAAAGATTTGTTCTAAATCAACTTTACCAAACACCGATAAATATGAGTTTATATAAACTAATCAATACCTCACCTCATCACTACCAGGTGATGATAAAAGCTTTGTAGTCTATAAAGGTCTAACAAAAAGATCCACAACCTCTAGCATCTTTTGTCAGAGCCCTCTAGCTTTCCACCCTTGTTACCTTTAAAGATTAAAAAATACCCTAAGTTCATCCCTAAGATATAGATCCTCCTCTCTTCATTATTACATATATCAACCAAACCTGCATCAAGAGGGTTATGATTGATGGAGGGGATATCATCAAATTTATATCCTCCCATGCATATGACCATCTAAATTTTTTGGAGAATATTGTGTCAAAAATAATAGTGATTCTTCATTCCTTCAATGACACTATGGCAACAACTCTAGGAACTGTCATCCTCCACATTCATTTAGGACCTCACACTCTTCTTGAGCTCTTCTACATAGGAGAAGGTGAATTCTAGTATAATGTCCTACTTAGACACCCTTGGATCCATTTCATGAATTGTGTATCATCTACCCTACATCATTGCATCAAATTTGAATGCCAAGGTTAAGTAGTTATCATACAAGTTAACCTAAGCCCTTTCACATTATGTAACATGATATACTAGCCAAATGATGTTCTCCTCCTTCCCTCCACCTAGTCTTCACCAACTAATGATGACTCAACTTCTTTCAACAACCCAACCTTGACTAGCTCATCCATTCTTTCTACCTAAATCCCCATGAAGGACCCCTTGGAATCCACATTCTAACATCTCTCACTTGGGGAGTATTACCTCTTGACCTTGGATGCATGCCCTACTCACTAGGAGTATGAAAACCTTAACTAGAACCCTAGTTATAACAATAATATGTGAACCACTATTTATTTTAGGCCTCCCAATATTTAAATGAATCTTATCTATGGGGTACTTGATTAACCACTTGCCACCTTCTTTACCTCCTCTTTTCCTTGATTGTTCACCTCTGATTTCTCCTATCTATATAAACTAGAGTTTGCCAAGACATATATTCATAGGTGTTCTTGGAAGGGATTTGATCTAGGACATTATGAGCATAAACCACATGAGTTGACTCCATGTAAGACCCAAAAGCCTCATGATATATTTGGTCTCGATTTCAATTCACTCGAAGAGCCAATAGACTTGCCTCTTGTTACCATCATTGATGATAAAATCCCATCCTTACCATCCACTCCACCATCAAAATCTAAGGATTTTGTGATGCACTAGGCTAGGGGTCCCAGCTGAATGAATGCCCCAACCTGTAGCATATACCCTCTTAATCTTAGCATATCACACTCACTCACACACAACTAACACTCATGAGTATGCAACACACATTTCATATTAATTTTCATCTAAAATCAACTTTAAAATTCTCTACAATGATTTTCATTCCATGTTCTATCTATCTGGTTCATCCTAGCATCTCAACACTCTCTGCCTAGTTTTCACACTCACTTTTGGCTCAGCCAGACACACAAATGTATATGCAACATTTCATAGCTTCAGCTTATAGTCTATCTTTTTGTATAGCTTATATATCCTCTTAGGCTTTTATAAGCACAAATTGGCCTATATAGGCTCTTAACAGTGTCTAAAGCTTTCTAAAGCTTGTCTCCATGCTCTCTCTCACTCCTAAAGACTAAGCTAACTGTCTCCCCTATTTTTTGTCACTTGCCCATAGTTATATAAGAAGTTGCAATGGTTTCCAATTCCAAACTGATGCACTGTCATCAGACTGCAAACAAGGCTAAACTTCACCCATGGCTCAAAAAGAACAAACATACCATCCTTTTCACTTCAGTCGCACGTATCATTCTACTATGGCTAATGGCCTTGTACAAAATGGTGATTGAGCAAGCAGACTCGGATCTATTCACTTTTCAGGCTTGATTCGGCTCGACATGCTAGGTAGAGACATCTGTCTATGTTATAGGCTCAGGTCTGCATGAAATTTATTACTGCCATTGCCCGAATGACTAGACACCAATAACTTCTCTTCATACGAGTCCTATGTGTGAATATGTTGCAACATCGATATTTCACTTTGGCCCAATAACGATGAGAATGGATCATACTTTTATCATTCTAAATGGTTTTAGCTTCTTCCTTCCAAGCTTCCAGATTAGGAGAACCATATTGTCATGGTCTACTAGATGGACAAATCTCACATACAAATCACCAATAGTCTTAATTGGCTTCCTTCATTAGTGAACCATAATATTTTTATTCACATAATACAGGCCGAATGGCCTTCTTCAAAGAGACATAAAGTGAACTGAATTAATAAACACGAGTCAAACAATTATTGGTCTTCACTTGAACTCATGCTTCAATAAACCAAAATAGATAGTGGAACGAGAGTAAATAGTTCAACAAGTAGTAAGAAATTGTTTTCCAATCACTTGCTTAATATTCGAGAAAGCACATAACAGACCTCCATCATATTTAAATTGGAAGATATAACATTCTCATACATCTGCTTACGTAGCCTATGAGACTTTGTAGCAACTTGATGGGATTTCTTTAGCAACAAAGCTGACCATAATTTCATGCCTTATTCTTTAAACTCTTATGGGAAATTATATAAACACAGGCCTGCTTACAACTAAAACAAAGTTCTACAGATGACATAAAAATCAACATCATTTTTCTTCTTGATCAAATAAGAGCACTTACACAGAAAAAAACAATATATCCATGATCAATGGCCTTATTAGACATCTTCACACCTTTTGTTCTCACATCCAATCCTCAATTTTCTCTTTCTCGTATACCAACATTCTTACATGCCTGCTGATCATTCTTCCTCTCTCCTTGAATGAGAGATTCTCCTTCCATCCTTCCTCTTTCTACCTTCCTCTTATCCTTTTTAATAAATTTTCTTTTGCTCTTTTCAAGAGCCTCCTCTCTAACCTCTACGCCCAACTTGGGCTCAAGATAAAAACATAGTTTTTAATTTGCAACAATATACTAAGGTTGAAATATTTTCAACTACTCCTCCTTTATTTTCTCAACAGCCCCAACATTTACTTTTTACCTTTATTTTTTACAATTACTCCTCATTGATAACATTTTGGAGGGAAATTACAATAAATTGAAATTTGAATTCAAACATGACTTGTATCCCAACGTAACCATGTCTTGCATGAAAATGTATGTAGATGCTCCTACATCATACTCTCCCTCTAGAAATAGATATCTCTTCAATGTTTTAGTCTTCACTCTATCCTTGGATCCCAAGGTCTTGTTGCCAATACCAATGCTTGTCTTTGTTTGGAATAGTCTTTGTCCTTCATTTTGCTTTTCTTCCTCTTTAGATATGTCCTTCTTCTCATTTCTTTCTCAGCTGCCATCTCCCACTTCCATGCTTCTTCATCTTCATACATGTCTTCTAGATCTTCTTGTTGTTCTTCTTGTTTCATGAGCTTCTCCAATGACTCATGTATGTCATTCACTTTAGCAACCTTTATACTTGCATACAAAACATTCAAAGCCACCTTAGAATCAAAATCTTTAGGCCATGAATCCTCTTGGCTGCCTTCACATTCTTGCTCCTTGATCAAAACTACCTTTGCCTCTTTAGTGTGCTCTTTTCTTGCTTCACTCTCACCTATGGTATTATCATCATGGTTTGTGCCTGTATGCAACTCTCTTGAAGAACTAAAGAGCTCTTCCAACATTCTCATTTCTTCCTTTAGTGAGCTTTCATCTATCTACCCATTCTCTTCATCAAACTTGGGCTTATCAACCTGAAGGATTGCTTGTCCTTTCCTTGTCGTGTACCTCATTTCATTCTTTCTTCTCTTATTTTCATACAAATCAAATCCTTCATTAATATACTCATAAAAAAGAATTGGAGCAATATTACCTTGTGTCTCCTTGCTCTTTTCAATCTCTACTTGAAGCCATCTTGTTTGTTCTTTATTTTCAATGAGGCATTGCTTTGCTGCATACTCTCCCCTTTCCTCATCATCCATCCATTTGGAACTCTCTCCTTGCTGCATATTATTCCACATAGCCACTTTCCATTTTTCATTTCTCATGAAAATATCATTAAATGATTCAAAAACATCATCATAAACAATTTGTTTACCTTTCCATGTACTTGTGTTATCCTCACACCTTTGGTTGCGTGTGTCAACTTTCACCTTCCTCCATTGACTTCTTGGTGTTGTCACCTCAACACTCACATCTTCATTCTTTGCCTTTTTAGGTACCCATACTTGTTTCTCCTTCTCATCATTTGTCTTCTCAAACCATGTAGGCATCCTACATCCATGTTCTTATACCAACACTTCCTGTTGCTTGGGAGTTTGCTTCTTCCACCATTTAGGCATCACATGTCCATGGTTAATTGGAAACTTCACCTTTCTCTTTGCTTCTCTAACATGTATATCAACAATTTCATGCTTATAAGAAAAATCAATTTTTGGATTCACCTTTATGTCCTTAATGGGCTGCTCCATTAGTTCTTTGACTTGCATAGCTTCTTGATTATTTGTACTTTCTTCTTCCTTTATGCTTGACTATTCTCTTGCCTCTTCTTGGCATTCAATGGTATCATGGAAGTCATCCTCATCTTCTATCTCTTCTCTTGCTTGTATGGGGTCCTCAACACCTTCCTCATGCATTAACCAATGCATCTCTTCTTCTTTATCAACAACAACAAACTCACTTCTCTCTCTTGCACCAATCTCTTCAATCTTCAAAGCCTTTCTCTTGACCTTCACAAGGCTACTCATACCTACAATTACCCATTCAAAGACAACATTAGATATAAAAATAAGAGACCACAAGGTGCCTATGAGTGTTCTCTTCACCAGCACTCTTATCTTTTCAAGTGCTCTTCCTGGCACTTCATCTTTTCTTTCTTCTTTTCTCTTATTCTCCACAATGAGAACATTTTTCACAATCTCTTCCTCTTTTTGTTGCTCTCTTGGCAATCTTCTTATCTTCTTCAAGCCTCTATGGGCTTCTCTCTTCTTGGTAATCTCGTTTTGCCTTCTTCTCCTCTTCATTAGGAGATCTATTGGACACTTCATCCTCTTCCTCATTAGCCATACCCATGCTTGCTTGTTCATCTGCATCTAAGACTCATATCTATTGGCAAACTTAGCTAAATCTCTTTTCAAACTAGCAATCTCTTTATCAATTTCAATACTGGTCATACCTTTCTTCTTTTGGATGCTTGTTTTCTTCTTGGTACTCTCATGTACCTTGTTGATCTGCTCTTTTCTCAGCAATATTTCCATTTCTAATATCTTCACCCAAGTCTTTTCCACCTTGGTCTCTTGATCCCTTTAGGTCCACTTGTCTCACCCAAGCCTTTCTCCTTGACTGGTCTTTTGACAATCTCCTTGATCTCACCTAGGCCTTTTGCATCCTAGTCTTTTGATCCTTTTCTCAATCTTACAGCAACTTATTAGCAAACATGATCAATTACCAAATCCCAAGAGCTTCAAGCTCTGATACCAAAATTGATGCACTGGGCTAGGGGTCCTAGCTGAATGAATGCCCCAACATGTAGCCTATACCCTCTTCATCTTAGCATATCACACTCACTCACACATAGCTAACACTCATGAGTATGCAACACACATTTCATATTAATTTTCATCTAAAATCAACTTTAAAATGCTCTACAATGAATTTCATTCCATGTTCTATCTATCTAGTTCATCCTAGCATCTCAGCACTCTCTGCCTAGCTTTCACACTCACTTCTGGCTCAGCCAAACACACAAATGTATATGCAACATTTTATAGCTTCAGCTTGTAGTCTATCTTTCTGTATAGCTTATATAGCCTCTTAGGCTTTTACAAGCACAACTTGGCCTATATAGCCTCTTAGCAGTGTCTAAAGCTTTCTAAAGCTTGTCTCCATGCTCTCTCTCACTCCTAAAGACTGAGCTGACTATCTCCCCTATTTTTTGTCACTTGCCCACAATTATATAAGAAGCTACAATGGTTTCCAATTCCAAACTGATGCACTGTCATCAGACTGCAAACAGGGCTAAACTTCACCCATGGCTCAAAAAGAACAAATGTACCATCCTTCTCACTTCAGTCGCATGTATCATTCTACTATGGCCAATGGCCTTTTACAAAATGGCGATTGAGCAAGCAGACTCAAATCTATTCACTTTCTAGGCTCGACTCAACTCAGCATGCTAGGTAGAGACATCTGTCTATGTTATAAGCTCGGGTCTGCATGAAATTTATTATTTCCATTGCCTGAATGAACTAGACACCAATAACTTCTCTTCATACGAGTCTTATATGTGAATATGCTACAACATTGATATTTCACTTTGGCCCAACAACGATGAGAATGGATCATACTTTTATCATTCTGAACGATTTCAGCTTCTTTCTTCCAAGCTTCTAGATTAGGAGAACCATATCATCATGGTCTACTAGATGGACGAATCTCACATACAAATTGCCAATAGTCTCAATTGGCTTCCTTCATTAGTGAACCATAATATTTTTATTTACATAATACAGGCCGAATGGCCTTCTTCAAAGAGACATGAAGTGAACTAAATTAATAAACACGAGTCAAACAATTATTGGTCTTCACTTGAACTCATGCTTCAATAAACCAAAATAGATAGTGGAACGAGAGTAAATAGTTTAACAAGCAGTAAGAAATTATTTTCCAATCGCTTGCTTAATATTAGAGAAAGCACACAACAGACCTCCATCAGATTTAAATTGGAAGATATAGCATTCTCAGACATCTGCTTACGTAGCCTGTGAGACTTTGTAGCAACTTGATGGGATTTCTTTGGCAACAAAGCTGACCATAATGTCATGCCTTATTCTTTAAGCTCTTATGGGAAATTATATACACACAGGCCTGCTTACAGCTGAAACAGAGTTCTATAGATGACATAAAAATCAACATCATTTTTCTTCTTGATCAAATAAGAGCACTTACACAGAAAAGAATCAATATATCCATGATCAATGGCCTTATTAGACATCTTCACACCTTCTTTTGTTCCCACATCCAATCCTCAATTTTCTCTTTCTCGTATACCTGCATTCTTACATGCCTACTGATCATTCTTCCTCTCTCCTTGAATGAGAGACTATCCTTCTATCCTTCCTCTTTCTACCTTCCTCTTATCCTTTTTAATAAATTTTCTTTTGCTCATTTCAAGAGCCTCCTCTCTAACCTCTACGCCCAACTTGGGCTCAAGATAAAAACACAGTTTTTAATTTGCAACAATATACTAAGGTTGAAATATTTTCAACTACTCCTCCTTTATTTTCTCAACAGCCCTAACATTTAATTTTTACATTTATTTTTTACAATTACTCCTTAACAACATTTTGGAGGGAAATTACAATAAATTGAAATTTGAATTCAAACATGACTTGTATCCCAATGTAACCATGTCTTGCATGAAAATGTATGTAGATGCTCCTGCATCATTTTGACATAATTTTCCCCAACTTTTTTTCATCAACATGATCAGTCTTGGACCCCTAACTTATAAAAAGGATGGGGAAATTTTAACCATTCCTCTAACTCATCCTAAGATGGTAGAAGATGACTCTCCTACCATTAATACCATTCAATGTCAAGATGATGATTCCCTTATTTCTTATCTTAGTGTAGAGGATTCTTCTATCCACAAATCCCTTCCTCTTGAGACTTTAACCATGTTGAAAAAATCCACTAAGGATATCAACTTGGGTACATAGGATAATCCACATATTGTCAAAATTGGCCAATCACTAAATTTTATGGAGCTTTAGGATTCCCCCTCCTTCCTATAAGACCATAACATAGCATTTACTTGGTCTTATAGTGACATGCCAGGAATCAAACCTTCCATCACCACCCATAATATAGTCACCAAACATGATGCCAAAATAGTTAGGCAAAAACT
The DNA here is from genome assembly GCA_037957365.1 of Torreya grandis. NCBI lineage: Eukaryota > Viridiplantae > Streptophyta > Pinopsida > Cupressales > Taxaceae > Torreya > Torreya grandis. The sequence goes on along the minus strand of JARHVA010004929.1, from coordinate 187,602 downwards.
TCATCAGATGCAACCTCACAATGGCCCTTCTTGTCAAAGAAGAACTTCAATGCCTCCTAGACATAAATTTCATTCAACCCATTGATTATCTCTAATGGGTCTCTAATATCATCCCTATCACCAAAGTAATAAGGGGACTTCAAATTTATGTAGACTTTCATAACCTTAACCTTTCTTTCCCAAAGTATGAATTTTTTGTCAAGCATTGACCAACTTGTTGATCTTAATGTAGACACCAAAATTACATCACACACATCCATAACTCCCTATGTCAAAACCCCCCCTTGGGCCCCTTTTCAATAATAATAATCAGCCTTCCTAACCCACGCTTTTACCCCCTCACACATTTAATTAATTTAAAATATTTAATTAAGCTAATTAAAAACCACTCATGCCACCTCATCCTAAGACTGATTCTTACCCTCTAAGTCACCTTAAGACTTAGTCCCATTATCCTAACTACCCATGACTTGTTCTCACCCCAAAAATAAATTCCTAACTAACTACATCCTTCTTCACCTCCTATTTCTACTATTTTCTAATGGATACCACACTTGGCACGAGAAAGATTAGAAACCATGCTAAAAATAGTACTTTTACTTATTCTCATGCCAACAACATTAGTCAACCCATGGATGACATAGTGGGATCACTGACATCGGTTATTTAAGATAAACTCCAAACTAATGTTTAGGTTAGGAAAAATCAAGAAAACTCATTTTTATTCACATACAAGTTTTTGGCATCCAACTTTCCACATCTTGGCTTATTGTTACCTTATATAAGTAAATTCAGATCAAGAATGTAAGCTCTTGAGAACTAACATCATATGTTTATTTTCTCTATTTAAGGCATTGGTTTGGAAAGCCTTATAGGATTCATCCATTCAAAACTTATCATTTAATCACCTCTACAGCTAAGTAGATCACTTATTCTATAAATATTTAAGCAGTTACTTTATAATCACTTTATATCTACTATTTATTATTTTACACATTCTTGACTGAACCCTCGTGAAGGAGTTATAAAGCTTCCCTAATTGTTTCCCTTTGTTCCAACTTACCAAACCTCTGACCAAATCCATCCAAACAATACTCTCTCACACAACTCTCCTCAACCTTCCAAACCTGACCAAAACCATTTCTAGACCCAAAAAATCCTTTTGCAAGCTCCTAGGCAATTATTGCCCCTACCAACATCAGTCACTCATTTGATATTAGTCACACTTGATCACTGACCTCGGTAGCTTAATTGACATCAATAATTATGGATTTTTAGTAACCCTTTTAAAACCTACCCAAACAACTTCCAAAATACAAACTGAATATACCTCCTACACTCTATTACTCTCTATTGCACTCAGGTTGTGAATAATGGTAACATAATCTCCCTTTTCCTCTCTCTTTGTTGTTTATTACTCTTTTGTTTCTCAAAAGTGGATTGTCATCTCTAAGGAAGTTTAACACTTCCTAGAACAAGCATGTAGCTTGGCAACCCACTCATATATCTATTAATAGACATTTTGTGGTAGTAATTTCTTAATTATAGGTAGTCCTCCCCAACCAAAGAGGAGAGCTTACAACATTTGGATACGGTGTATAAACTAATCTGGGTTCATTCTAATCACTTATCCCTATCCTTCTCTATTTTTCTTTAGACTTAAAATAGACACAATTTTAGCAAAACATTTTTGGTATGCTTGGTGGGACTTGGATTTTTCCTTGGGTTCATAGATTATTTTAAGCATTCATATAGGTGCATTATAATAAAAATTTTATTTCTTGCACTTTCTCCTTTTCTCCCTCAAAATGAAAAATTGAACATTTTATTTTCTATTTAAGGGTAATAAACTGGAATTTCTTCTTCCTTACCACTCTTCTTTTCTCTTTGCCTCTAAAAGTAATTTATCATTTTTCTTACAAGTTAAAATAATCTCTTATTTATTTATTTCTTGAATGCACATTAGGATTCTCTAATCCTATTTCATCATTATTTTCATTTGAATCTAAACATTTTAGATTTGGGTTTAAAACTTATTGCACTTCATTGTTTGCTTGCTACATATTAACTCACCTAGTTAATTATAAGAATTATGAATGAATTGTAGTGCACCAAGTTATACAACTAGATCACACTCACAAAAATAAATATCTAAACTCACCTAAGACAAGTTACATTAGGATTTCATCACTTAGTGGATCACCTTACCTTACCCAACAATCCTACTTAGATTTCACCACCATGGGGAGAACCCACTCCATTCTCTGGCAGAGTATAAACTCTAGGCAAAATGTATATTTTGGCTAAGCAACCTAGCTTGGCTTCAGGTCCATGAAGTATGGGGATCAAGATCCTATAACAAGCCACATACCTAGTCTAACATAGATTTCCTCTTGAGCACTAAAACTAACCTAAAACTAGCTCTATATTATTTTCTATTACCTTCACTAACCAAATTCTCTTCTCACTATCTGATTAAGGCATAAGCCAACATGAGACTAAAATTAATCTATAGGAGTTAATAATTAGTGGCTATATGTTTTTTTTCTACTTTTCTATTGCCTTCTATATTTTGGAGTTGGTAAGGACATTTTCCCACTACTTCACAAAATCAACACTATTTGTAATACTCAGTTTATATAACCTATTATATCAAGTTTTTTTAGTGTTCTTTCTTCTTATACAGACCTCTTGCATCCTCTAGTTTACTAGATTCTACCTCTAGGTTTCTAAAACATTGGATTTTCCATCTCTCAAGATATCACAGTGACTAACATTAGTGAATTACACTAACATTGATAGACGTTAGCCTATCAACATCAATTAATCCCATCGACATCGATAAACTTTTACTACCAACATTGATCAAGTGATCGACGTCGGTGACTATGTAATTTTAATTTGCTCAAAACAACAAGCTAAAATAAATTACTTACCTACACCTAAACCTAGTTTTTCATTATTATATCACTAATATAGAGTAGTAAGACTATTTATACTTCTTATTGCATAGTATTAATGCGAGCCCAAGCCAAAATTCTTGCCGATTATGTAAGCTGATAATCACTTCCACCTTCCCCTCTTATTACTAATTCTATCATAGAGCATACTTCAGATATAGAGCATACTCCCAGCCTCAACCAAATTCCCATTATGCTTGAAGGGGATCAAGATTTTACTAAATTTCTTGATCACAATGTGGTAGCCCTTCAACATTACCTTACCATGAGCTTAACCCACAATTATTCAAGTGACCCACTCTATGGTATGCCAACCTTTCTAATGGAAATAACTTTAGTTTTAGCTGTCTCCACTATTTTCCCCATGGTTACTCAAACCACCACTTTGACAAGTAACCCAACCATAAACAATGTCCAAAGTTTAGCATCACCAACTGCTCAATCCCACTTAAACCCTGGCATGACTTCCCTACTTTTATAATCACAAGCAGTTTAGTCAATTCTCACCCCATTTTAGAATTTGGTGGTACCTATTCCATCTACTCTCGCACCTATAATTACCTAAGTTATGACTCACCCTTCATCTAATCTAACCATGTCAATAACCCAGCCTATAATAACAACATCCAACCAAATCATAATATCTAACCCAATGGGATAAGCCCCTTTTCTTTCTATACCCCAACATATAACCCATTATCCTTATGTTTAACCAACATAACCTCAACAAGCTATGTCATACACTCCCTATGCTTCCTATCAGGTTCCCTATAACTTAGGGGGTATCTCCCAAACTAATCCCCCTCCAAACCTCATTAAGATGGTGATGGACAATATGTCTAATCTAGAGACATCTATTTTGGGTTCAAAGAATGTGTTATCTTATGATTAGATATGCAATGAACCCATCCATCCTTCTATGCCTATTTGCCCTTATCCAAGACAATGAGAACTCCCCAAATTTACTTGTTTCTAGCATAAAGAGGATCCATAATAGAATTTATGAGAATTTAGACATGCTTGTTATTTAATAGGGAACGATGATGCATTATTATTTCACACTTTCCCTATGTCTCTTTTGGGTGCTACCCTAGATTGGTATAGCTCTATAACTCAGCACTCCCTTTTCTCATTTACCCAACTTGCATAAATATTCCTAAACCATTTCTCTATTAACATTTCTAAAAAGGTTTTTATTAGAGACCTTTATTCTATTAGACAATTTGATAATGAGTCTATCATAAATTTTGTCTCTGATTAGAGAGGCTTAATCAATCAACTCTCCTACTTACCCCAACTTGAGCTTATTTATCTCTTATCAAGGGCATGTGCTAAGCACATTTCATCCAGACTCCAAGTACAAACTTCCTACACATTTGATGAGGCCTTTATAATGGTGTGTAAACTCAAGATTTGGGCTATACATGAAGGTAGAGTCAAGTTGTGCAGTAAGAACACCAATTCCAAATTGAAAGATTCCTCTTCTTCTAAAACTTCTCCTTCTAACCAAAAATCTAAAGTCTCTGCCAATGTGTTGGTCCTTAAATTATCTTCTTCCACAACCATAAACTAACCCAATTCCTTGACTTCCCAAAATCTTACCAAGTAATTCCAATAATGGTTTGAACAAAGACAATACACTCCTATTGGGGAGTTGTATACTTTTATTTTATAAAAACTATTGCAACAAGGTATCATAACCCTTCCTCAAATCAAACCTCCTATATAGTTTGACCCCTCCTATCCTATTCCAACTCGGTACAAGGAGGATGAGTTTTGTGGTTACCATCGAGTTAAAAGCCACAATTCTAATAACTATAAAATATTCAAGAACATTATTCAATACATGCTTGATAGGGGTGATCTCATCTTGGATAATCCTAATGCACCCTCTAATACAAATATGGATGTGTTCAAACAACCTTTTCCTAACCATTCACCCAGTCAAAATATTGTTCAGACCATGAATAACTCATGTGATCATAATATCCATACTGTTAAGATGGTCTTTCCTTTACCTCTAGTTCAACCTCTCCCTCAATAGGAGGCACCCATTTTATCGACTCATCCCCCATAGTCAGTGGCATTTGTTTTACCCATTCTCCTTCCTCAGGTAGAAGAACCTATTTCACCCATTCCACTCCTGCATGAGGAAGAGCCTCCTTTACCACTCCTTTTGCCATCAGAGGAGCTTGTATTGCCAATTTCTTTTACACTAATGTTACCTATCCTCTTACCACTTGAAAATCATGCCTTACCCATTTCACAGCCATATGTTGATGGGAACATCATTCTTATGTTACACCCTCTTGAGTAACCCTCTTCACCTACCTTTCCTCCACTGATAGAGAGTAATACCCCATCCACTCCACCTCTGCACCTAGAAGAGTCAGTGTTATCTACTACTACATTAGACAAGAGACCTATTGTGCCTACTACAATTCTACCACTCTTACCACTTCTTTTACCTATGGAGGATCATAATTTACCTATTTCTCACCCACATGTTAAGGGATAAATTATACCTATGCTCTACCCCCTTGAGGAACCCTCTTTGCCTACCTCTCCTCCACCTATGGAAGACCATACATCTTCTTCTATCGAAGAAGACCCTGTTATAGCTCTTTCTCATCTTTGGCCTAAAGTAACAGAGACCAATAATTTCCCTCTTTCTCAATCACCTCAACCTTCTAAAGAAGCAACTGTAAGGCCTACATCAACTTCATCTAAACCCTTCTTATGGTTAGTGAAAAGTCTAGAATTTCTTGACTACATGAAGCTAGATCACACAATATTTTGGGACTAACTTAAAACTCCTTATCCAACACAATGAGTGTCAACTTTTACCACCAACCCTCTCACTACCCTTTACCCCAATGTCTTTGACAAAGCTAGAGCTTCTTCACCAAAATCACCAGAAACTCATCCATCTATGTCAAAACCCTCACCCGTGCAGGCATTTGCCACATTAAAGTAGATTAGGTCTTTAGACATATGCCCCATCTCTAATATAATTCATCCATAGGTGAAAGTAGTTATAACTCTCCAACTAAAAGTTAGATTTTTTAACCTAAACTATAGAAAAATGTTAAGCTTCCTAGATCTCACTAATCCCTCCCTCTTCAACCCTCAACTTTACCATCAATTTTGGGACTACAACCCTCTAATTTAGTTGGAGTATCACTGATCTAAGCAAAATAAAAGGCTAAGTTACCTCCACTACTTCCTCTACCACCTAGTAAGATTTTGAAATCTAACACCATGACATCTAACACCAAGAAAGTGTTATCAAAACATGTAACTCCATCACCACCAAATAAGGCACCACACAAAATCTCCCCTATGACTCCTAAATAAAATAAGGTGTCCACTCTTATTACCACAAGTGTGAGCCCACTCATAGCCTTTTAGATCTTTTTATTATGTTAGTTATCATAATCTTTCATAATAACTCTTCCTCCCCTTAAGCCTTATAGTCCTCTTAGACCGAAGTTATCTTTGTTTAATGATACACAAGTGTGTCTATATCATAATTCACCTGAACATGATACTAAGAGTTGTAAATCTCTCACAACAGTCATTCAATAAAACTTTGATGTTGATGCTCTCTTTATTGATACTCCCATCAACCTCCTTATTATTCCACATCTAGCATCCATAATTCCTCATACTATTCCATCTAAATTCAAACCCAAAGATGTTGTTGTACACCCTTTACCACCTCCTTCACCTATATTTTAGAACAACACAATTAATATAGGCATGTGATTATTAAACCAAAAGGATAAAGGTAAGGAAAAATTCACTGATCCTTGGGCTCATCCCTTTTCCAAAGACATTCCTCCACTAAATCCTAATATTTCCATCTTGGGTATCCCAAAACTAACATTTTTAGATGTTATTCAAAGCTTGATGGTGAAATAGCTTCACCAAACTCCTATGAAAATGTTCTTATATGATTTAATCCAAAACTCACCCCAACACTGTCAAGCTTTGATTAGTGCCTTGTAAGTAGTTGAGGTACAACCTGATGACCCCCAACCTCTTGTAGCTTTGGTCAGCTCTCTTAATTCCATCTCCTTGATTTCTTTTAGTAATTTATAAATTCCACTTCAATACCCTGAAGATTAGGATTCTACCCTTTTTATTACCACATATACTGACCAAACTCAATTCAATAGAGTCATGATCAATGTGAGTGCTAGTATTAATATTATCTCCACCCATGCCTACAAATAGCTAGCTCTTCCTAATAATTTCATGTCTCAAACCAATGTGGTTCTACACTCTTGTAATGATACCATGTCTACTATAGTGGGCATTATTGTCTTACATATCCATGTAGGTCCCCACATAATTCTTGAGCTCTTCTATGTTGTAGAAGGAGAGTTATAATATAACATATTTCTTAGATGACCTTGGATATGTGTTATGGCATGTGTACCCTCAACTTTGCATAGTTGTGTTAAGTTTGAGCATAATGGGAAAGTGCATGTTATACCCACTGACCCACCTCTGGTTAAAAAATGTAACATGATTTATAGGCCCAATGATGTTCTTATTTCATTATAAACATCATCTTCTCTGCATGATACTTTTGAAGCTTCCACAAGTTCCACTACCCCAATTACACAGATACCGACAACACAAATTCCTAACAAAGATCCCATGGAGGAAACTTTTAAACATTTATCACTCAAAAAATATCATTTTTTGATGCTTGACATGTTCCATATTCCACAAGAGTATGGAAAGCTTCATATGTACCCAAATTATGATCCTTATAATAGGATGGTCATCCCTTATGGGCCCCCTAACCTTCAAATTTATTTCACATATGCAGGAATTGATCAAGTTCCCACTGTTGGCAATCCATCCTCTTCACAAACACCATTTATCTATGACTTCTCTTTCTTGATCAAGCTTAGTTTTACTCACACCTATCTTTATAGGTGTGCCTAGAAAGTATTTGGTTTGGGTCATTATGAGTAGGGTGTTCATACACCCATTGAATATCCCACTAACAAAACCATTGAAATTGCCAAAAAGAGGCTTGGAGTGGGTTATGATGAACCAACTAAACTCACCAAAACTTCCCATGTACCAATTGTTAAAGATCTAGTCTCTCCTTCTCCACCATCACCTATTGAATCAGAGGTATCTATACCTCCTAATTTTTTTTCAATAAATGCCTTCCATTTGGGGCCTCTCACCTATCACCAAGGTAAGGAAACAAGGTCCCTTCCTCTTATTCATCCTAAAATAATTGATGAAGACTCTCCCACTATTAACACTATCCAATGTCAAGATGATGATGTTATTATCACATACATGAGTGTATATTATTTCTATATCCAATGATCAATCCCATCCAAAACACAAGCTATGTTAAATGAATCAACCATTGACATCAATTTGCCCTCTCATGATAACCCCCATGTCCTCAAGATTGGCTAATCTTTGGATTCCTCTGAGCAAGCTAATTATGCAAAATTTCTAAATAACCATAGGAAAGCCTTCACTTGGTATTATAATGACATGCTTGGTATTGACCCCTCTATCATCACCTATAACATTGTCACCAATCGAGATGCTAAATATGTTAAGCATAAGCTTTAAAAAATACATCCTCATATTACTCTCTTTGTCAAAGAAGAGCTCCAACACCTCCTTTTTGTTAACTTTATCCAACCCATCGACCACCTAAAATAGATTTCCAATATTGTTCCTATCACAAAAGTGATCAAATGAATCCAAATTTGCACTTACTACCATGACTTAAACCTCACTTGTGTAAAAGATGACTTCTCATTGCCAAGTATTGACCAACTTATTAATCTAACAATCAACCATGAGATGCTATCACTTATGGATGGGTTCTCTAGATATAATAAAATCTTAGTTGCTCCTAAGGATCAACACAAGACAACCTTCATTATCCCATGGGGGATTTTATATTATCAGGTCATGCCTTTTGGTATAAAGAACATTGGTGGCACCTACCAATACACTATGACTTACATCTTCCATGATCTCCTATACAAAACTATGGAAGATTATATGGATGACTTACTTGGAAAATCTAAACTTTGCCAAGATCACTTGATGATTCTCAAAATCATATTTACTCATCTATTCCAATATAACATTTGACTAAACCTAAAGAAATATGTCTTTGGTGTCCTTTCAATATCAATTTTCTTGGTGGTATTGAAGTTGACCCTACTAAGGTTAGAATAATACTAGAGATGCCTCCACCTACTAATATCAAACAACTCCATAGCCTACAAGGCAAACTTCAATCAATCTATCGCTTCATCTCCCAGTTGTCAGATCATTGCCAACCCTTCACCATCTGCTCAAAAAATATGTCTCCTTTTATTGGAATATAGATTGCCAAGAAGCTTTTGATGTACTCAAATAGTATCTCCTTTCCCCATCGATTCTTATTCCACCTAAGGAAAATCAGCTTTTATACCTTTACATCTCTACAATAAACTATTCTTTGGATGCTATGATTACACATCAAGATGATCACCATTGAGAACAGGTGGTTTACTACATAAGCCACACACTTATTGATTATGAGACTTGATATACCCATACTAAAAAGCTTTGCCTCATGTTGGTATTTTTAGCCTCTAAGATCCACCTGTAGACACCAATATTGTGTCTACCCCCTTGGTCCCCTTCTAACTCTAACATCCCTAACCCACACTTTATTAATTTAAAATAAATTACTTATTTTAAATTAATCATCCCCTCACCTAGACACCTTGCCCAAACACCTCACCCTAAGACCATTTCTTACCCTATGACTCACCCCAAGACTAAGTCCTTCAAATCATAACTGCCTAAGACTTATTCCAACTCTCTAACTAACTCTCATGCCTAATAAACCCATCTTTTGACCATTCTCTAATGGCAAATGCACTTAGCGGATGGAGAAATGGGCAAAAGGCTAAAAATAGCCCTTTTACACATTCTCTAGCCACTAATGTCAGATAATTGTCAACTGATGCTGATGGGATGACTGATGTTAGTTACATAAGCTAGACTCTATCCTTGAGTTGTAGCCCCTGCCTCTTCACATATCAATGTGCACGCTCTAAGACTAAGCATCAAAATTCATTTATCACTCTCTAGGCTACAGAAAATCTATAGAAATCACTCCAGACATTAGATTAGAGACATTATACGAGATCTTCGACATCAGCTGCAACAAGAACAAACATCCTGACACCCTTCGGTCTTCACCAAAAAGCTAAGTATTCTTTTGGTCTCCATTTCAAAGTTCTAGAATAACTTGGTAATTAGTTTCTATTTACTATTTTTGAATACTGTAAAAGAAACCCGACTTCCTTTGTGGAAGGGCTGAAAAGCCTTCCTTTGACTCTTACCCAATTCTCACACCTACCCTCTACCTTTTTCCCTTCCTCAGACCCTATTTTCCTTCCCGTAACTCTACACAAACCTCCCAACTCCCAGAGTCCTCTGTCCATCACAGAAATACCCTGCAGCTCGTCCAAAGACCTATTGCCCCTACCCACATCGGCAGTATAACCGATGTCGGCACTCTTTACTAACTGACATCAGTAGAATAACTGACGTCGGTGATTGTGTAAACCAAAAAACCAATCTAGATAGCTGAAAGACCAAAAACAACCTCTGACCAGCTTGTTGAGACTCACGGATTACAAGAAATAGGTACACAACATTCTACCTTTTCATTTTTGTAAGTCTTTTATCATTTCATTTTATACAAATCTCTTTGTCTTAAATAGTGGACTGCCATCCCTCACGGAGCTTTACGCTTCTGAGACCAAGCGCATAGCTTGGTAGTCCACCCTATCTTATTCTAACATTTTCTTTGTTTAAGTCTTATTCTTATCTATAGGTGTCTTCCTCCACAGCCAAAGAGGAGCTCCTACAATGCTTGGATACGGTGCACAACTTAATCTGGGTAACGTACACCCTAACCTTCACCTTTAGTTTCTTCTTTCTTTTGAATGTAATTAGCAAAAACGTAGAGAAACATTCTGGCACGCCCGGTGGGACCCTAGAGTTTTCCTTGGGTTCATATTTTTCTAAAAAAGCAAACTTTCATATAGATGCATTAGGAAAATTTTCTCTTCTTACATCCTTCTTCTATCTCTTTATTTCGAAAAGAAATCATAAGCGGAAGTTAAAAATAACATCTTTCTTTTTCTTCTTGTCACTTTTTCCCTGCATCTTAGAGTAGTGAAAATTCATATTCTTAACCTTTTCTCCACTTGTTTTCATCTAAACAAAACATTTCAATTTGGGTTAAAAAAACTATTGCATTTCATTTCTTCTTGAATGCATATTTAGCCTTCTCACTTAGTAATTAAAAACGCATTATGAATAAATCGTAGTGCACAAATGTTACACAACCAGACCACAAGCACATCAAATTAAACATTTAAACATACTTGAGACAAGGCCCGTCTAGGATTTCATCACCTAGCGGATACCTTACCCTTCCTGGTGATCCTACTTAGACTTCACTACCAAGGGGAGGACCCACTCTATTCTCTGACAGAGTATAAACTATAGGCAAAGTATATATTGGCTAAATGGCCTAGCTCAGCTCTGGGTTCGTAAAGTGAAGGAAGCAAGCCCCCAGCACCAAGCCACATACAAAACCTAACACAAACTTTTGAGCACCAAAACATAACCCAAAACCAACCATAGACTTCCTCTTTAGGACCCGTTCTAAAATCCCAATTCCCAAACACATTCTTCTAAGGCATAAGCCACCATGACTCTAAAATTTATTCTTATGAATTTAACATTTAGAGGTTGCTTGCTATCATCTACTTTGTTATTTTTATCTGATTTTTTGCGCTGGTAAGGTCACATTCTGAGGTCCAAAAACAACTCAAAATTTCTCTTTCTTTCAAAACATATCAGTTTTCTATGTTTCTAGAATTACATAGAAACTGACATCGACTTTTCCACTGACGTCAAAAACCCATCTTCACCGACATCGGTTATTCTACCGACATCAGAAACATTTCATAACTGACATCGATTAAGTAAATTGACGTCAGTCACTGTCAACAAATTTTCTTTCAAAACAACAAGCTTAAAACCTGACTTTTTTGATGTCAAACAAAAATTTTGGGTTTCTGAAACTGAAATACACAATTTTTAGAACCTGAATCCATTTTGCCTTGGATGGTTTTGACACATAGTCAAGCCAAATCTCTTGTTGACCACACAAGGCAACAACCACTCCCACCTTCTCCTTCTATACCAAGTCCTCTAATAGAGTATACTTCAGACACTGAGCGTACTCCTATCCAACCTACCCCAAATCAACCTCCTATTATTCCCATAGGGGATCAAGACTTTGAGAGATTCCTTGACCTCAACATCAAGGCTCTCCAACACTATCTCGCAAGAAGCCAAACCTGAGATCCTTCAGATAACCCCATTTATGGGATGCCAATTTCCTTAGTTGAAATGGCAATAATATCAATAGCCTCCATTACCCAACCCATGGTCACTCAGGCCATTGTCTCAACTAATAACCCAACCATGGCCAATGTTCAAGATTTTGCCTCTACTTCTATTTTTGGACCTACCTCCATTGGGGTTTCTATACCCCCTCAACTACAAACAATCTAAACAAGTTCAACACCTTTTCAAAACTTGCTTGTTTCTATCCCACCCACTCTTACACCCATAAATACAAGAGTAACTACCTATCCTTTTACTAGTGTCACCACCACTCAACCACTCTTGGATGTACCTAGTAAAGTTGTGCCCTCCAACTTCATGGCATAGCTCCCTTGACCTCAACATTAGTCCCCATGATGAACTACCAATATGTTGCACTTATACAAATGTAACCTAGCACATCATATACCCCTCCCAATGTCTTCTAGGTACCCTACAACTTAGGGGGTGCCCCTCCTACCAATCCATTAGTCGATCTAATCAAGATGCTGATGGATAAGATGTCCAATCTTGAGACATCCATTTCAGGTTCAAGGAGTGTTCTTTCATATGAACAAATCTGTAATGAACCTATCCATCCTTCGGTCTCAATTTGACCATATTCTAGCCAGTGGGAACTCCCAAAATTTATTCATTTTCAGAGTAAAGAGGACCCACAACAACATCTATGAGCGTTTAGACACGCTTGCTACTTTATAGCACATGATGATGTTATTACTTTACACATTTCCCATGTCACTTTTTGGTGCCGCCCTTGATTGGTATAGTTCTATTACTAGTCACTCTCTCTTTACCTTCACTCAACTAGCTTAGTTATTCCTTAACCAATTTTCAATCAACATCACTAAAAAGGTCTCCATCATAGACCTATATTCTGTTAAACAATTCAACGATGAATCAATAGCTGATTTCATTGCCCATTGGAGAGGTTTAATCAACCAACTCTCCTTTTCTTTAGCTCAACCTGAGCTCATTAAGCTCTTTTTAAGAGCATGTGCCAAGCACATCTCATCTACTTTGTGGGTCCAAACATTCTGCATATTTGACAAAGCTTTCACCACGGCCTGAAATCTTGAACTCTGCACGGTTGAAGAAGATAAGGTCAAAAGTGTAGTAAAAATACCAACACAAAATCTAATGACCCTTCATCTTCCAAATCTTCTTCTTCCCATTCCAAGTCCAAGGGATCAGCAAACATTGTGGTACTTAGATCATCATCCTCTACCACAACTAACCAATTTGAGCCCTCTACATCATAAAGCATTACAAGACAATTCCAACAATGATACGTACAGCGTCAATACACTCTAATAGGAGAATCATACGCTTTCGTGTTGGATAAACTAGTAAAGCATGGAGTCCTCAACCTCCCTCAAATCTGACCACCACCCCAATTTGATCCCTCACAAGCCATCTCTGCATGGTATAGGGAAAATGACTTTTGTAATTACCATTGTGTAAAAGGTCATTACACAGACAATTAAAAAACCCTCAAGAATGTTATTCAGGACATGTTAGACAAGGGGGATCTTGTTTTGGATAACCCAAATGGACCAGCTAACCAAAACATAGATATCTTTAGGCAACCATTCCCTAACCATCCCCCTAGTCAAAATGACATCTAGACCATGGCTGATGACCCCCAAGAGCACAATATATGCACAGTCGACATGGTTTCTCCTTTCATCCCTAACCAACCTCTCCCACAGTCTAAAGAGGTTAGTCAACCTATTTCTCCACCATGGGAAGAAGAACCTTCTTCTCCTATTAGTCCTCTATCCACCCCCCTTTCACACATAGGAGAGTCTACTTTGAACTCTCTTATATTGAGGATGCTTTGATGATACCAATGCCACTAGTTCTGCCTTCATCCTTCCTATTACCAATGGAGGATCAAACTTTTACCGCTCTTCAACCACAAGTGGAAGGCATGATCATCCCTGCCCTCTATCCTCTTGAGGAGCCACATTCTGCAATTCCTTCTCCACTGAGAGAAGAACTTGTCTCTTCACCCACATCAGCTGAAGAGGATTTGGTAATGGCTCTCTCTCACCTTTGGCCTGAGATCGTTGCATCTAACACATTTTTGGTCTCATAACCACCCAAATCTTCCAAAAGACCAATTATAAAGCCGCACGCAACATCTTCTAAACCATTCTCTCAATTGGCTAAAAACTTAGGATTTTTCCATTCAAGGAACTTAGAAAATGAGGCATTATGGGAGTGACTTAAAGCTCCTTATCTTACACATCTCACTTCATCTCGTACTATCGACCCTTCTGCAACAAACTATCCTAAAGTCTCTAATGAGGATCGGGCTTTTACTTCTAAATCTTAAGAAGCTCAACCATCCACATCTAAACCCAAACCCTCATAGGCATCTACCATGCCAAAACAAGTTAAATCTCTTGGTGTTTGCCCTATACCGAACCTCACTCACCCACAAGTGAAGGTATACTTGAACCTCACCCCCCATAGTAGTGGTCCTCACATTGTATTAAATAAGGCTACTAAATCACATCGAAGAACTCATCCCCCACCATCACCATTGCCCTTTATTTTGGGCCCACACCCTTCCACTTTAATAGGAGTGCTTCCTACTCCAACACCTAATAAAAACAAATTGCCTCCATTACTTCCTTTACTTGTCAAAAACCTACTTCCTCTAAAAAATTCGGCTCCTCTCCTCAAGAAAGTGCCATCTGCACGTGTGGCCACACCACCACCAACCAAAAAGGTGGTACAGAAAACTCCCTCTACAACTCCTAAATAGAAGTTGTCAACCTCTACTACAACAAGTGCAAACCCATTAGTGGGTTCCTATGCTTTGTGGTTACACCAATTGTTGCAATATTTTAGCATCACTCTCCTGCCTATTAAACCATTTCAACCTCTCAGATCAAAACCATCATAGTTCGATGATACTCAAATCTATGTGTATCATCGCACACCTAGACATGACACTGAGCATTGCTGTGCTCTTAAGGTTGTCATTCATCAACACCTGAAAAAGGATACCCTTTTCATTAAAGATCCTCTTAACCACCCCTTTGAAAAATTATTGACTCCATCCCATGTCTCTCAAACCTCCTCACCTTCATCAGGATCCCATCATCAAACTATGGTCCCTCTACCACCTTCTCCCCCTTTATTCAAGATCAACACCATTAATGTGGCCACCAGGTCACAAACTTTAAATGATAAAGGAAAAGAGAAGATTTCTATTCCTTGGAATTATCCATTTGTCAAGCCTTCTCAACCAAAAAAACCCAAGATTTTTATCTTGGGCACATCTCAACTAGCATCTCTAGGGGAAATTCCTCCTAACCTCTCTAGTCCACATGACATTTGGTATAAACGACTTGTAGACTACTTAACTTATTCTATCATACCTCCTAATCTCTCTAACAATAGACGATGGGCTTTTATCAAGATTACTACTTACTACACCATGCTAGGGGGTCTTCTCTATAAATGAGGCCTCGACGGCCTCCTTCTCTGATGCCTAACAACCATTGAGACTTCCCATGCCATCAAACAAGTCTATGATAGGATATGTGGGGGACATTTCAGCGGTAACTCAGTCACAAAATGCATCTTTCATCTGGGTTATTATTGGCTCACTCTTTACCAAGAATGCAATAACTATGTTCGGTGTTGTACCAAATGCCAACAACATACCAACCAACTTCACATCCAACATCAACCAAAATGTGCCTATAACAAAAATCTGAGAGAGCGAGATTTCAAAATCGGAGATCTCATCCTTAAAGAAAACTAACATGTGATCAATATGGAAAGAAGCAAACGAGGCAAGTTTACTCCTAATTGGCTTGAACCTTATATCATAATGCACAAGTATGGATCAGGGACTTATCGTCTGTCTTCTCTTGAAGGCTGACCAGAACTTGAGCCCCTTAATGCCTTACATCTATGACCATTTTACTATTAATCAAGTAATCATTCACTTGATGTTTAACTTGAGCTCATCCCTTAAGCAACCCCTATCATTCTCATTCCTATTCCTTTCAACCCTTTTTCCCCACAAACATTAGTTAACCCTTTTTGTATTAATTCTGTCTTAATAAAAAGGAAATCCCCAAACCTCTATAGGCTTGTCCATGACTAAAAATTCAGTTAACAAACAAAATAGAAAATTGGGATGCCTAACAGAACATACAAAGGTCATAAATTATAAATTTAGATTGCTCCCTTGAAGGACAGTTGCATCATTGCTGTAATTAATAAACTGCTCCCTTGAAGGACAACTATTCAATGAACTCCAAGCATATAAAGTAAACTATAGACCATTCCCTTGAAGGATGGCTATGCCCAAATTTTGCTACAAATAGCACCCTCGCAGAAGCTTCTTGCATAAATCAGCTTCACATGACCACAACACAAAACAACATCCCCAAATAGACTCCTCGCATTGATCAATCTACAAGCTATTAAAGTCATGGACTTGCCTATAGTCATTCTCAGGGTCACCTATAAAAGGGGCAAAGTTATCCCTATTAAACAAGGGTTACGCTATCTTAACATATCACCTAATCACACCTATTACCTCAACATACTCAAGGGATTTTGATCTCACTTAATGTCAAGTGATTCAACTACTTCTCTAACACAAACCAATGGTTAATGACGTAATGCATGAATAGGGCTTTTGTTTGCAAAAACCCTTATCTATGCTATCATTATGGTCCTTGTCAATGAAAGAGTAATGCACCTTTCACTTCTTACCTGACTTTGTCACATGCACATAACATGACAACCAAAACATTTTTCAAACCAATAACATAACATCATGATTTATTTTATTCAAATACCGATTTGTGTTATATAAATTATTATAGCCTATTCACATTAGTTTCTATGGAAAACAATACACATGGAAACTAACAACCAAACACAATTTATGTTAAGCATATACCATCACCAATATGGAAAAGTGCTAAAGCATAAATAACATCATTTCATTTTTAGCATACATCCATCACTAATATGGAAAATTGTTAGGAATGAAAAACCACATAACCTATGTTACAACATACACCATCACATAATATGGAAAAGGTTGTAACATCATCATAACATTATCATAACATCATCATAACATCATCATAACATCATCAATATATATATCATCACATTAATCATGTATCATTAAACATATGGTAAATGCTAAAAACATTAACATAATAAATCACATCCATAACATGTCAATAAACC
Organism: Torreya grandis; assembly: GCA_037957365.1. Taxonomy (NCBI): domain Eukaryota; kingdom Viridiplantae; phylum Streptophyta; class Pinopsida; order Cupressales; family Taxaceae; genus Torreya; species Torreya grandis. The sequence goes on along the minus strand of JARHVA010004929.1, from coordinate 169,921 downwards.
CAAAACATCTCATATATATGTGTGTGTGTGTGTGTGTGTGTGTGTGTGTGTGTACATCAACATCTGAAATAGTATAATATATTTCTCTCTCTCTCTCTCTCAAAATACATATACATCTCACCTAAACTACAAAAAGTCTCAAAGTTGTGGTGGTGGTGGTGGTGGTCATGGTCGAGAAGATGCTGAATCATCTCCACTCTCTGATCATCACTGTCTTTGAGAACTTGAAGTAGTAGCATGTGACATAGACCTCTACTCGGCCAACATCTCAAAATATCATTGTATCTGAAGAAACTACCTGATGGCACCCTCATAATAGGCAATCTCATCTAATTCAGTGTTGTACCTAGAGATAGGTACAGTCTACGGTGGACCCATCGACCCTGATACCATGCCCTATAATGAACTCTGTGGCTGTGGCTGAGGTGGCTACTATGGTGCTGACTATGCTAGATCATGTAATGGCTGCTATGGTGGTGATTTAATAGGGCTCTACCCTCCAAAACCCTGACTTGCTAATATTTGTGCCTGGGCTGTGGCCGATTGCCCCTGCAATGTGGTAACCTACCCTATCAAGGCAGCCACCTGTGCCATCAAAACTGTCACTTGCCCCTGAAACCCTGCCACCTGTCCCTAAAGTATTGTCACCTATGCTCATGCTACATCCCTCTCCTGGATGGTAGCATCTCTCTCTTTACTAATTGTCTATAGATCAAGAGGTGGCCCTCTCTGAACCCCTGCATACTACCCTGCCCACCAAGTCGAGTAGGCCACTGTACACCCTAGATCTACTACACCAAGACTTACAGGTATCTCCTTAAAATCAAGCTACTTTATCTCCTCTGATAGTGGGAGTAGTGCCTCAATGTCATCTCACCTATATAGTGGGTAGGTGAGTGGCACATTCTGTAATAGCCCATACTGGCACCGTACTCTCTCTATAGGAACTCTCTCAAGCTCGTTGGCTCACCTGCCCCTAACCCATCTCAAACTCTGCATCCCCACCAGCTACTCTGCCTGATCTTTGAATGTCAGGTATACCAGGTAGGGCCTCCAAATAATGTTTGTAGGGATCAAGGCATCTAGTACCCCCTGTAGTAGTCAATGTCTCAAATGATGCCATCCACACGAGTCTGTGCCATAACCTCTCACCATCACATGAACCCAACTCTGAAGCTAGCTTGAATAGCTACAGGGAGGCTGTGAGGTCATGTGATCACTATGTGCTCATAAGCCCACAGTGCAGGAGGTGGCCCACACACAAGCTATACCGTCACCACCAGCTTATCCCCCATAGCTCTTTGTATAGCTAAGCCAAAAAGATTAGAGCCCATGCAAACACTATTTGCTCCTCAATAATATCTATCAAAACCCTGGTCATTGCAATCAGGAATCTCCCTCCCTTTACATCAAGAAGCACATAAACAGTGATGACAATCATTATCAAGATGACTAACTGATGCTCATCCTCATCTGTAGCATATACTAGCTCATAAGCAAAACTCATTTAGTGGTAAGTCGCCTTAGCAGCATGCTCCCCAAATAATGTCACCATATGAATGTCATGTGCCTCTCTCGAGCATGCATATATGTCTACCCCATGTATCGGTAGTTGTAAAATCTGATACACATCCTTGACAGTCATTGTCAACTCTTTGATGGGTAGGTGAAAGGTGTTGGTGGTATGATCCCACCACTCAATCAGTGCTACCATTAGGCTGACATCTTTGGCCACTCAGTAGTATCATTGTAACCTACCTAGTCCTACTATGGTGATGTGGGTCCACTCCTCTCCAGTAATGTCATGACGCATCCACATCAACAAAGTTGGAAGATGATCTTTAAGCATCAATGTCTACCTTGCCTGCATCTAACCAATAACACTGTAATAACGTTAACAAATGACTAACAACCTCTATGACCCTTCTTCCCTTTTGGGAGAACTACATTAGCCTGAGGCCCTTAAAATAGGGGCTATGTAGGTAGCACTCAATTGACATGGGGTCTTCTAAGGTTAACTTGGCCATTCACCCATTCGTCTACCCAATGGACCAACTACACAAACTTATATGCCTATCACTACACCCCAGAGTGCCTCAGCATGACTTAGACCCTTCAAATTATCATTTTCAAACTTTTTTAAGGCCTAAACCAAATTTTAAGCAAACCAACATCAGTTAGTATGCTGACAATGACACCTACCTAACCGACATTGGCAACTTAATGACTGACGTCAGTCACTAGTTGATCGACGTCGATGGAACCACCGACGTCAGCAACTGGTTCAGCTTTAGGGCCGAATGGGGTGAGCCCTAAAAATTAGGGCTTCCCCATTTTCACTCAAACCCCCCCCCCAAACCCCTCCAAACCTTCCTAAACTAACCTACCTAACCTAACCACCCTTCTAATTAACCCTCCCCCTCAATCCATAGCTAAAAATACAAAAAATACCAAAAATAAAATTCAATTAAAAATAATCAAAATTCATAAACAAACAACCCTATCTCATCTCATCACTGCCACCATGGTGGTATAATCAATGTCAATGGTGGTGGTCCTCCCACAGGGCCTCCTCTACCTTCCACCATCTCTGTCTGCCTCATTTCCTCAATAAAAACCCTGCTGGCCCACACACACCTCCACAACCTCCCACAACACTCAACCTCACTCACTTTCCCAACCAATCATAATCTAACACCTAACGCTAATGCCACAGTCAACTAGAAGTCACTATCACAATACACACCTCAGAGCTCCCTTTTTCACCTCTTCAAAAGTCACAAATGACTTTTGGTGGGCCACCAATCTAGTTTTGTCACATTTAGCAGGCTACTAATGTCGGCAAAACTGTGCCCTAGGTCGCTGACATCGACCGATTACCACTGACATTGGTAGTCAATTGCCTAATACATGATTGACATCAGTTTACTAACCAACATTGACAACCTCAAAATATAAGTCTACTTGACAACCACCCAAAATCATGCCCAAAACAACCAACTCTAATAGTAGAAGTCATCTTAGACTCCTCATGGGGCACATTGGAGATCATATATATCTCTCAAACTGCAACAAAATGCACTTGAGATCACTCATATCTCAGCTAGACTCGATAAATGACCTTGGAGATTGTGACTATATTGTGTCTACCCCCCTTGGTCCCCTTCTAACTCTAACATCCCTAACCCACACTTTATTAATTTAAAATAAATTACTTATTTTAAATTAATCATCCCCTCACCTAGACACCTCGCCCAGACACCTCACCCTAAGACCATTTCTCACCCTATGACTCACCCCAAGACTAAGTCCTTCAAATCATAACTACCAAAGACCTATTCCAACTTTCTAACTAACTCTCGTGCCTAATAAACCTATCTTTTGACCATTCTCCAACAGTAAATGCACTTGGTGGATGGAGAAATGGGCAAAAGGCTAAAAATAGCCCTTTTACCCATTCTCTAGCCACCGATGTCGGTCAACTATCGACTGACACCAGCAGGATTACTGACATCAGTTACATAAGCTAGACTCTATCCTTGAGTTGCAGCCCCTACCTCTTCACATATCGACGTGCACGCTCTGAGACTAAGCATCAAAATTCATTTATCGCTCTCCAGGCTACAAAAACTCTACAAAAATCACTCCAGACATTGGATTGGAGACATTGTATGAGATCTTCGACATTAGCCATAACAGGAACAAACATCCTGACATCCTTCAGTATTCACCAAAAAGCTAAGTATTCTTCTGGTCCCCATTTCAAAGTTATAGAATAACTTGGTAATTAGTTTCTATTTACTATTTTTGAATACTATAAAAGAAACCTGACGTCCTCTATGGAAGGGCTGAAAAGCCTTCCTCTGACTCTTACCCTATTCTCACACCTACCCTCTACCTTTTGCCCTTCCTTGGACCCTATTTTCCTTCCTGTAACTTTGCACAAACCTCCCAACTCCTAGAGTCCTTTGTCCATCACAAAAATACCCTGAAGCCTGTCCAAAGACTATTGCCCCTACCGAAATCGGTAGTATAATTGACATTGGCACTCTTTACTAACCAACATCGGCAAAATAACTGACATCGGTGACTGTGCAAACCAAAAAACCAATCTAGACAGCCCAAAGACTAAAAACAACCTCTAACTAGCTTGCTGAGACTCACGGATTACAAGAAATAGGTACACAACATTTTGCCTTTTCATTTCTATAAGTCTTTTATCATTTCATTTTATACAAATCTCTTTGTCTTAAATAGTGGACTGTCATCCCTCACAGAACTTTACGCTTCTGGGACCAAGCGCGTAGCTTGGCATTCCACCCTATCTTATTCTAACATTTTTTTTGTTTAAGTCTTATTCTTATCTATAGGTGTCTTCCTCCATAGCCAAAGAGAAGCTCCTACAACTCTTGGATACGGTGCGCAACTTAATCTGGGTAACGTACAAACCCCTAACCTTCACCTTTAGTTTCTTCTTTCTTCTGAATGTAATTAACAAAAACATAGAGAAACACCACCATTATCTCTTAAATCACAAAACCTATGTGGTCACCCATACTAATCCCCTCAAATATATGCTTTCCAAGCCATATCACAACTAACGTGTAGCTCGATGGCTCATGATCCTTGCTGAATTTAATAGAGAGTTTATTAAACAAAATTATATCAAGGGGCAAATGATCACTAACTAGTTAGTCACTACCCCTTTACCTGACAACCAACCTTCAAACCTTGAATTCCCTAATGAATCCATTGCAACACTCTCTATTGATGACATCTCCTATCAAATGATAATGTTCTTTGATAGGTCTAAATGTCAATATGATGGGGGTATAGGGGTCATTATTATTCCTCTAAATGGTGAGCCTATGCCTTTTTCATTTAAATTAGATTTTGAATGTACTAATAATATGGTTGACTATGAGGCTTTGATCTTAGGGATTAAAATGGCTATCTTCTTGAGTATCAAATCAATAACCATTTTTGGTGATTCTCAGCTAGTGGTTAATCAGGTTAATGGTTCCTACGTATGTAAAAAAAATTATAGCAGTATAAAAATCATGTAGATACATTATTGGGATCATTTAACTCTTATCTCTTACAAATTTTTTGATCCAAAACTCAAAAGTTTTGGTTGAAAAATATTTCAAGAACACAGAAATAACATAGTAACAATGAATTCTTTGAGAAGAGATGTTTTATTACTCAAGATCACAATACAACTATATGCTTATCTCTGAGAAGAGATGTTTGATTTCCATTTTGGGTTACATCTTCATTTATACACATTTTTAAATTAGGGGGATGATGTGGAAGCTCACCAATATCGAGGGAGATGAATTGGTTCAACTTCTATGATTTAAAACAATACAGAATTTGAGGAATTACTATTTTTAGAAACTTACTATTTTTAGACTACACTACTAAAATTGAAATTTGGGGCACTTCCATTGGGTTTTAGAGGGTAAAAATTCATTTATAAAATCTCCATTCCATCTCACCATGTTCTCCTCATTCTTATATTTCCAATGGTTTAAACAGTGAGTCAATTGGAGCTACGGTGCAAAAGTTATGGCTCCCAAAAGTTCTATCATCAATTGAGGTGGAACCGTCACTCGAATTATCACTTGAATTATTACCCGAATCATTGTTCCTCGATCTACAAAAAAGTTTTTTGAAATAATGGCTTCACTTAATTCACACATACCCTCTTTACCCTCTTTCTTGAAAATTTATGTCACCATGCATCGCTTAACATTACCCTCCTATGTATCAACTAACATCCTTTTTATCAAAAATGTGACATACAACTCATATGACTTATGGTAAAAGCAACTCATGGATTGTCTTTCTTTTTCTATTACCCCTTTTGATCTCTCCAATAATGAGAGACATGTCTTCATAAAAGGTGTCTCTTATTACACTATGCTAGGGGGACTTCTCTACAAGCAAGGTTTTGATGGCCTCCTCCTTATATGCCTCACTAGTACTAAGATTCCCTTTGCTATTAAGGAAGTCCATGATGGGATTTGTGGTGGATATTTCAATGGTCACACAGTTTCCAAGCAAATCCTTCTATTGGCTATTATTGGTCAACACTCCATTAAGACTATGGTGATTATGTTTGGCATTGCATCAAATGTCAATAACATGCTAACCTCCTTCACATTTTAGGTCATGTATTAAAATTCACCAAAGACTTCTAGCCCTTCTCCTAATGGGGCTTGGATCTAATTGGTGATATTACCCTCATTCATCCCTCCATCACTATTCTATCATTACTACCACTAAATACTTCACCAAGTGGGTTGAGGTTATTCCTCTCATCGCTACTAAAGCTGATAAAATTATTGACTTTATCAAATATCACATCATCTATCATTTTGGTGTCCCACATAAAATTATAACAGATAACAGAAAATCTTTTAAAAACAATACTATCTAAAGTTTTTGTGATACCTTTAGAATCAATTAAGCTTCTCATCACCATTATATCCACAAGCAAATGGACAAGTAGAAGCTTTCAATAAAACATTGACCAAAATTCTCATGAAGGTAGTCAACGATACAAGCAAGAATTGGTACACACACATTCCCTTTTCTTTATGGGTTTACTACATTAGCATTCAAACCCCTACAGGTGCTACACCTTTTTATTAGTATATGGGATGGAGGCTATTTTGTCTCTTGAGGTTCAGATTCCTTATATTTGCATTTCTCTCAAATACATACTTACTAATGATGACTTTCACCAAGAACATTTATCTCAACTCAAGTTGCTTGATGAGCACCATCTCATAGCCCTCAACCACATCTAAATCTATCAAGAGCGTATCAAACGTGCTTGAAACAAAAACCCCAAACAGTATGGAGATATCATCTTAAAAGAAAATCAACATGTGACAAACATGGAGAAAAGTGAATGGGGTAAGTTAGCTCCTAATTGGCTTAGACCCTACATCATAACTCACAAGTATGGCTCAAGAACTTATCACTTATCTTCTCTTGAAGGAAATCCAGAACCTAAGCCTTTAAATTCCTTACACCTATGACCATTCTTTTGTTAACCAAGTAATGCTTCACCTCATGTTTAACTTGAGCTTGTCCCTTGAGTACCCTTATTACATTCATCTCCCTTCCTCTTAACCCTTACTCCTACACACCTAGTTAACTTATGAAGTGTTATGGTTTTACCCTCAAAGTGGAACAATCCTAAGCCTCTATAGTCCTATCCATGACTAAAATTAAAAAAAAGATGAAAAAATGGAATATGAAGACAAGTTATAATCTCTCAGGTCATGATTCACAATGTAGACTGCTCCCTTAAAGGACAACTATGTAACTTATCTTTGCTACTATCAATAGACTACTCCCTTGAAGGATAGCTATTTAAACTCAAACACAAATGCTTAGACCACTCCCTTGAAGGATGGCTAGGCCAAGCTTTGTTATCAAAGGGAAATAAAAATAAAAATCTTCTCATATTGATCAGCTTCATATGATGTTTCTCTAATAAACAAAATTAACACAATTTTAGAAAAACATTTTGCTTTGATCAGCTTACACAAAAAAAAAGCTTTAAGTCACAGAGTTGCCTATAGTAGCTCTTGAGTCACCCATAGTAGGTGCATATCATCCCCACTTCAAAGGTTACACTACTCAACCACTTTCACTTATTTTACCCTTTTCCCCTCATACTCTTTCAAGTGACTTTGAACTCACTTAACACAAGGTGAACACAATGCTTCTCTAACAAACAAAATGGTCCAATGATGCAAAGCATGAAAGAGGCTCATATTTTTTAGCCTATTTATGTTTTGATTATGGTCTTTTCTAGTACATGATCATTCTACCTCTTTATTTCCCATCCACATCAAATGTTGATCTCTCTACTGAGATGAAAACTTTATAGAAAAAAGAACATAAGCAGCCTATCCATTTTAAGCATACACCATCACAAATATATAAAAGTGCTAAGATGAAGGTAACAAATAAACTATGCATATACCATCACACATATGGGAAATGCTAGTCTAACTCAACTAAAATGATCAACATTAACATAAAATTAATATAACATTAAAATAACCATCTACATCAACATCATCATCACTATCACAATAAATTCATCTCAAAATCACAATAACACATCTCATATATATATATATATATATACTCTCAACATAAATGTACATCAATATATCATCAAAATATCATCTCTCCATCAAAATATACATCTCTCATCTATGGCTCACATGTCAATGTGCATACAACATATATAATTATAACAAAATCTGGCACTTAGAGTCCTCGAGGCTATATGCATGGTCATGAAGAAGCAGTGTCATCACCACTCTCCACCTGTCTGCATCTACATGAGTTAGAATCCATGGCACGTGTCACTGATCTCTCCTGATCTCTAAACTCAAATACCTCTAAATTTGGGGAAACTCCTTGATGGCCCTCTCATAATAATAAATCTCATCAAGGGTAGTGTTATACCTTACTAGAGCTATATTTTTTGGTGGTCCCATCACACCTATTGAAAGCCTGACCTATACTGGTCCTTGTTGAGGAAGAGGAGTAGCCTAACCTACTACTCTCAAACTATCCCTCTCTATTGTTAGTGTAGTAACTTGACCCTGTAATACCCCAACTTAGCCCTATAATGCCCTGACCTAGCCCTATAATGTCACCACCTATCTTTGTAAAACTAATACCTATGTCTGAGCTACATCTCAAGCCTAGACTACCACATCTCAGGCTTGTAATACTTTATATTATTCCTATATCATTGCATCCCAAGCCTATACAGCTACATCTCTCTCTCTCATCAACCTTTGTAAATCTGGTGGTGGCCTCTTGACCTGAACTATGGGATGTAAACCTATCCACCAAGCAAGATACACCATTGTGCATCTAGGATCTACTATACCTAGCCCTATTGGTAGCACCTCAAAATCTAGTCCATTTGTCTCCTAGGGAAAAAGTGGGGGTGCCTCTAATCATTCCTCCTATATCGAGGGAAGGCATGAGGTAAATCTTGTAGTAAGCCAAACTATCTCTAGACCTATGCCATGGGTATTATCTCTATCTCACCAAATCATCTCCCTCTAACCCATAATGTGCTCTATAAGCCAACAAGTTACTTTGCCTATCCTCTAAATGTATGGTATGTCAAGTAATTTCTCCACACAATATCTACAGGGATCAATCCCTCTATCATGCACCTATAATGATCATATCTTGTACTATGCTATCTACTCAAGTCTAGGCCATACCATCTCTCCACCATCTAAAACCAACCCTAAAATCAGCTACAATCATGGTAGATAACCCCAATGGTCATGTCACCATGATATGCTTATATGCCCAAAAATAGAGTAAATTCTTGACACAGAAACTATATCATCATCTCAATCTCAACCCCCACACCTCTTTGTATAACTATGAAAAAAAATCTAGTCCCCATGCAAATACGATCTATTACTCAACCATATATGCGAGAACACCTGCCAATGCAATAGGAAATCTCCTACCATCTACATATGGTAGTGTATACACTCTAATCCTTATCATCATTAAGATACTCAACTGATGCTTCTCTTAATCAATAATGTATAGTGGCTCGTAGGCAAAACTCATTGAGTGATAGGTCACCTCGCTAACATGCTCTCCAAATAATGCAACCATGTAAACATCATGCTTCTCTCTTGAACATGAGAAGAGCTCCTCACCTTGGAGTAAAAACTATAAAATATTGTACACATCCCCCTGGGTCACTGTCAACTCTCTGGTTGATAAATGGAAGGTGTTGGTGGTGTGATCCCACCTCTCAATTAATTCTATCATCAAACTCACATCCCATACAACTTTGCAATATCATCACACTCCCCCTAAACCTATAGATGTCATGTGTTCCCACTCATCTAGGGTGACATACCTCCTCATCTATGTTATTAGTGTAGTTAGGTGATCTTTTAGTGTCAACCCCTTCCTATCTTGCATCCATACACACACACCTCAAGTGACATACTTTCTAATATAACCTACAGCCACCTTTTTCCCTTCTCTTTGGGAGAACTACATTAGTCTGAGGCCCTCAATCAAGTTGTGTAGGCAGTACTCAATTGACATGGGGTATTTTCAGGTTAGTTTAACCATATACCCACCTAACTATCTAACCGAATCTCCCATCTCCACCCTAATCCTCACTACCTCTCTCTCTAACCTAGGCCCAACTACCTATCACAACTCTAGGCCCCATGGCTTATATCCCAAACCTTTGACTCTATGACCTATCTTGTAAGCCCTAGGTCCCCTGACCTATTTCAACCTACCTTTTATTAAACATTTACCTTAATGAGCTTTTAACCATACCTTAGATCTTTTTCCCTACACATTGGGAGAACTACATTATCCTGAGGCCCTTTATTGGGCTATGTAGGTAGCATTCGATTGACACAGGGTCTTCTAAGCCTAGGTCAGCCATTAGGCTTATTAACTACCCCAATTAGGGATCCAAAATTGACCTTTTCTCCTATTTTGGATTTTTTAAGGTCACTAATGTTGTGTTTTTATGCCAACATCAATGCTTGGTGTCAGCTGACATCAGTAGAACCCTACTGACATCAACACCATGTCGACCAATATTGTTGGACCCCACTGATGTAGGCGATTGGTTCAGCCTTAGGGCTAAATGACCCATCTCCCAACATTAAATTTTAACCCAAAAACTACCCCTAAACCCCTCCTAAATTCATCTAAATCTACCCCACCCCATTTTCTACCCCTCTCAACACATTTTTTTTGCCTAAATTTTAAATTTAGTCTAAAAACTCAAATTAACAAACTTAACTTCACAATTAACTCACAAATACCTCACCTCATCTCTCCATCTCCTTAAAGATAAAATAGTTGGTCCTTTTGGTGGCACACCTCCCACCAGATCCCCTCCTAGCTCTACCATCTCACTCACACTTAAAACTCTTATTATCTCCAATTAAATGTTGTAAAGGAGTTTTAGTGGGCCACCAAACCCCTTTTTGTTGGGTTTGGTTGCCAAATTATGTTGACATCCTTGACTTAAACCATCAATGTTGACACTATTTGCCATCAATTTTGGAAACCTTAACCTAAGCCACTAATGTTGGCACTATTTCCTACCGACATCAATAATATAACTGATATCAACACCCTTGCATTAGAGTTTCCACCAATAACCACAATCTTTTAGACTCTACCCATAATCTAGGGCAACTTGGAGATCACATATATCTCTTTAACCATGACAACCACCCTTAGAGATCACTTAAATCTCTACCCATGATGACTTTGACTGGAGATCATGAATAGCTCCTTGATCATTGACCTTTTTACACCAACCTTGCATTGCTTGTCTTGACCACTTATGTTATTCCTCTATGGTTGGATATTATACACATGCATGTATATTAAGTGTTTTAGATGGTGACTAAGATCATCCTATCACCTGCAACCTTTTGTGTTTCCCAAGGACACTTCTTACCTTGGATACTTGGCACACATGGAACATTGGAGCTATAAATTTGATTGTTTTGACCTTATCAACTATCACTTAAAATCTATTCTTTGGTTATTTCTATCTGAGTCCTCCTCCACCTTACCTATTTTTGATTTTTTGACTATATCTCATATTAGTATATACACAAGTAGCAATACCACATTCTCCTCTACTCACCCAATTTAGTTCTTATCAAACTAATACCCTAATCTAGTTTCTCCTCTTTTGATTCCCATTTTGAGGGTGAATACCTCATCCAATACCTAGAGCATCTAAATCTTGTTTTCATCTTGTAACTTATCAGTGTAAATTATAAGACAAAAAGGGGAAAATGTAGACACCAAAATTACATCACACACATGCCTAACTCCCTATGTCAAAACCCCCCTTGAGCCCCTTTTCAATAATAATAATTATCTTTCATAACATATTTAATTAATTTAAAATATTTAATTAAGTTAATTAAAAACCACTCATGCCACCTTACTTGGCCACCTCATCCTAAGACTAATTCTTACCCTTTGAGTCACCTCAAGACTTAGTCTCATTATCCTAACATACACATGACTTATTCTCACCCCAAAAATAAATTCTTAACCAACTATGTCCTTAACCTCCCATTTTTACCATTTTTTAATGGATACCACACTTGGCATGAGAAATAATAAAAAATAGGCTAAAAATAGTACTTTTACCTATTCTCATACCATTGACATCGGTCAACCCATGACTGACATCAGTGGGATCATCAACGTCAGTTATTTAAGCCAAACTCTAAACTAATGTCCAGGTTAGTAGAAATCAAGAAAACTCATTTTTATTTACATATAGGTTTTTGGCATCTATTTTTTCACATCTTGGCTAATTTTTAACTTGCATAAGTCAATCTAGATCAAGAACTAAGCTCTTGAGAACTAGCAGCACATGCTTATTTTCTCTATTCAAGACATTAGTTTGACAAGATTTATAGGAGCCATCCATTCAACACTTATCATTCAATCACCTCTGCAGCTAAGTACATCACTTATTCTATAAGCCTTTAAGCAATTACTTTATAATCACTTTATATCTACTATTTATTATTTTACACATTCCTAATCGAACGCTTGTGAAGGAGTTATAAAGCTTCCCCACTTGTTTTCCCTTGTTCCAATACACCAAACCTCTGACTAAATCCATCCAAACAATACTCTCTCACACACAACTCTCCCCAACCTTCTAGACCTAACCAAAATCATTTTCCAAACCCAAAAAAGTCTTATGCAAGATCCTAGGAAATTATTGCCCCTACCGACATCGGTCGCTCAACTAATATCAATCACACTTGTTTATTGACCTTGGTAGCCTAACCGACCTCGATAATTGTGAATTTTTAGTAACCCTTCTAAAACCTACCCAAACAAATTTTAAAATACAAATTGAATATATCACATATGCTCTATTACTCTCTATTGCACTCAGGTTATGAATAATGGTAACATAATCTCTCTTTTACTCTCACTTTTCCTCTCTCTTTGTTATTTATTACTCTTTTATTTTCCAAAAGTAGACTGTCATCTCTAAGGAAGTTTGACACTTCCTAGAACAATCACGAAGCTTGATAGCCCACTCATATATCTACTAACATACATTTTTTTGGTAGTGCTTTCTTACTTATAGGTAGTCCTCCTCAACCAAAGAGGAGTGCTCACAACATCTGGATATAGTGTGCAAACCAATATAGGTTCATTCTAATCACTTAGCCCTATCCTTCTCTATTTTTCTTTAGACTTGAAATAGACACAATTTTATTGAAACACTTACATCTGACCATGAGATGCTATCTCTTATGGATTGGTTCTTAGGTTAAAATCAAATCTTAATTTCCCCTAAAGATAAACAAAAAACTACCTTTATCACCCCCTGGGGAACTTTCTACTATAGGGTCATGCCTTTTGATCTAAAGAATGTTGGTGCAACCTGCCAGCATGTTATGATCTACATATTCCATGACCTTATTCACAAAATCATACAAGACTATGTCTATGACCTTCTTTGGAAATCTAAATATCATAAAGATCATTTGGTTATTCTTAAGATTATCTTCAAATACCTCATCCATTACCATGTTCACCTTAACCCAAAGAAGTGTATTTTTGGGGTATTATCAGGAAAGCTCTTTGGATTAATCATCTCCCTTCAATGAATTGAAGTTGATATCACCAAAATCAAAGCAATCCTTGACATGCCTCCTTCCACCCACATCAAGTAACTCTATAATTTGCAAGGAAAACTCCAATCCATTCATTACTTTATCTCTCAGCTCTCTGATCGATGCCAACCTTTACACCACCTTATAAATAAAAATATATCTTTTAAGTGGAACATATATTGTCAAAAATCTTTTGATTCACCTAAAGAGTACCTTATTTCTCTACCTATACTCATTCCTCCCAAATAAGATCAACTTTTTTACCTTCATATATCCACCACTGACCATTTTTTAGGGGCAATGCTTGCACATCGAGATGAGAAACATAAATAATAAGTTGTATAATACATAAGTCATACACTTATATAATATGAGACTCAGTACACCCATACTAAAAAACTTTTCCTTGCCTTTGTATTTTTGGACACCAAACTTGACCATTACCTTATCAACTACAAGACCTATGTCATAACCAATACTGACCCACTCAAGTATATGCACTCTAAGCCATACCAAAATCAATATATGGCTAAGTGGATCATGATATTAACTATGTTTGACATTGATATCCACTATCAGAGGCCAATAAAAGGGTAAGTCATCATTGACTAATTAATTGAAGCATCCCTAACAGATAACCATCCATCTCTCCTTGAGTTTCTTGATGAGTCCATCACTACCCTTTCTCAAGAGGACATCACCTATCCAATAACCATGTTCTTCGATAGATCAAAATGTCAACATGCTGGGGGAGCTAATATCATACTTATTCCCATTGATGCTAAACCTCTTTCTTTATACTTTAAACTTGACTTCGATTATACCAATAACATTGTTGAGTATGAAGCCCTAGTGATAGATCTCCAAACTACTTTAGCCTTGGGAGTCAAGATGATCAGTGTTTTTGGTGACTCCCAACTCATGGTCAACCAAATAAATGGCTCTTATAAATGTAAGAATGATGTATTACAAGAGTATAAGCAACTAGTCAATGTACTCTTAGTGTCATTTGAACACTACCATATCTAAACTATTCCATGATCTATGAATAAGTTTGCTGACATAATGAATTCCCATGCTTCCTAGATCCCATCTACACCTATCAATTCCAAACTATCTATCACTATCCATCATCTTACCAAACCTCCCTATACCAAATCAGAGTCTTCAACCATCTTTAATGTGGAAGAGACCCAACCTGACCTTTGGTATAAGTAAATATTTAACTATCAACCTTGTCATTATCCCTTCTAATATTTATAGGAATGGTTAAAGAGAATTCATTTAGGGTACTTCCCATTATACCATATTATGGGGAATCCTTTACAATCATGGTTTCAATGGCCTTTTTTTATACTACCTACATATCCATGAAATATCTCATGCCATTAAGGAAATAGATGATGGGATCTATGGGGGATACTTTAGTGGCCTATCGATCATCAAATGCATCCTTCACCTTATCTATTATTGGCCCACCCTCAATCAAGAATATTGTGATTATGTGAATAAGTGTGTTAAATGTCAACAACACACCAATTTATATCATGCACCTAGCCATAGTCTCCAAGAATCCAAATATTTTTTTCCCTTATCGTAATGGGGTCCAGGATTTTATTGGTGAAAATAACCCCCATTCTTCATAGTGACATCATTTTATCATCACAATGACCAAATATTTCACCAAATGGGTGGAGGCTATTCTTCTTATTTCGACCAAGGTCAAAAATATCATTGACTTTATTAACCATAACATTATCTATCATTTCAATGTTTTGCATAAAATAATCGCCGATAATGGTAAATATTTTAAAAATAAGAAAGTTTAAGGTCTTTATGATGCATTCAGTATCAAGTTAAGTTTCTCACACCTTATCATCCACAAGCTAATGGATAGACCAAAGATTCTAACAAATATCTTAACAATAAGCTAACTAAAATGGTTAATGCATTTGGTTAGGATTAACATTTACACATCCCCTTTGCCTTATGGGCATATCATACTAGAATTTAAACTCTTATGGGTGTTACCTTTTTATCTCTTATTTTTGGAGTAGAGGCTATCTTTCATCTCAAATTCCAAATTCCCTCTCTTCATATATCCCTATAGGACATCATTTCTGAAGATGATTATCATCAACAATGTTTAGCCCGACTTGAGCTACTTGATGAATGTCATTTAGATGTGCTTTCCTATCTTTGTATCTATCAAGAATGAATCAAATGTGCTTAAAATAAGCACCTCAAAGTGAGAGAATTTAATATTAGATATCTCATCTTAAAGGAAATTAACATGTAACCAATATGGAGAAAGCAACTGAGGTAAGTTTTATTTCAATTGGCTTGGACCTTATATCATAATACATAAGTATGGATTGGGAGCTTACCAGTTATCCTCTATTGAATGGAAATCCAAACCTAAGCCCCTCAATACTTCATATATACATCCTTTCTTTTATTAAATAAGATCAAACTCACCTTTTGTCCAATTTAAGCTCATCCCTTATTTTCACCCACCTTCATCTCCTTACTTTAAGCACAATCAATTAAAGCTAGATCATGTGATTATCCATCATAGCCTTAGCCTAATATTGAACATGGGTATCATGGATTTACCCATGGCATTATTATCATGGTACTCTCCACCCATTTATAAGATGGGTTCCCATGGTCATTGTCGCTTAAAACTCCTTTATCCATTATCAACCTTCTTATACTTTAGTCTTGCCTTCATGAAGGTGAACCTTTTAATCATATATAAGCAAATCCATGTTCAAAAAAATCAAAAAGAAAAAGAAAAAGAAGAAGAAGAAGAAGAAGAAGAAGAAAAATCATATATTTTATGGGTCATTCCAAGCATTTGTAGACTACTCTCGTGAAGGACAACTACAAAAGCAAATCAAATTTTCTCAATGTAAGGTAGATTGTTCCCTTGAAGGATATCTATCAAAATCCTTAAATAAATCTCACATACTTAAACCACTCCCTTAAAGAATGCTTGAGTAAAGAATTTATCAAAGCATAACAATTTCTTGGAAGTTTCTCATATCGATCAGCTTCCCTAGCTTCCTAATCACTAGAAAAATATCAAAAGACCCATTATAAAAATTAAAAAAATTAAAGATAATTTTAGAATCCATAATTAGATTTCATAAGTAGACTTCCTACATTGATCAGTCTACACCTTATGTGACATGGACTTGTTTACATTGGATCTTTGGTAACTTATAGAAGAGGCATGCTAGTCTCACAAGAATATTCCATTATCATCCATATTCCATTTATACTCTCTATAAACAAGGGATTTTTGAGCTTAATTGAAATTATGTGATAAATAAACTTTTTTACCACCTAATTAATGATAATACAAAGCATTCAAAAGGGTTATATTCATAAGTTGATCTAACTTCCATTTATTTTAGTCCTTGTCAAAGAAGAAGCATCATGTCTTCTCCTTATTTTCTTATACCAATTTGTTGATGCATTCATTAAAGACACTTGTCTTTTTTATTGTCTCATATTTATCATCTTTATTATCTTTCCTCACATTTAATTTTTTTATCCAACTTAATCTATGTGTTTTAAGATTCATTCACCTTCATCTAATCAAATACAATTCATTAAAAATATTTAAATATCAATCATGTGTTTTGTTATGTCTTCACCATCTTGTATTATTTGTTTAAGTGTTTTCAATCAAAATAACATATTAATGAATTAACCATCTCAAAAAACATCATATCCAATTTCATCTTTCACATCATCACCATCTATCATATCATAAATCAATGAGTCATCAAATATGTTAATCCATCACATGCCTAGCTAGGTAACAAAACATAGATTTATTAATTTAAAACTTCCACATTTCTAACCAAACATACATCTACTCAAACAAAGAAGTTAATCATAAGCAAACATTACAACATCATAACAATAAATCCATAAAACATGAATAATAAACCATAATCCATATCCATAACCACATCATGAACTCATAATCACAATAATCATAATATATAACAATAATGTCTATATCTCTCAAAATCATATACATCTCATTACATCGGCTCACACTCTAGTATCAAAATCATATAATACATCAAAATACAAAATCTCATGAGAATCTAGGGTGATGGAACACTACTACTCCCTGGATCCTATCCACCTTTAGGACCTCTCTATATTCCTATAGATGCTACCCATTGACCTAGTGTATCAATGTTGTCTCCCCTACTCCCTCGTTGTGTCACATACTCATAAAATCATGGTTCATCTAGAAGGTGGGAAAATACTAGTGCCTCATAATATCAAAGCTCATCTACTATAGCAACGTACCTAAACATCACAATCATCACTAGTGGTCTTATAAGTGTTAGTAGTTGTGTTACTCCTTATCTTAAGGTGTCCCTCTCCTATGTGACCAAGGATAGTTGGGATCTATCTTGATCCCTCTCTTATTTCAAAGTGGCCACCTTACCTTGAGTTGTATCTCTCTCTAGGGTCACTATCATTAGAGCTACCTATGTCACTGCTAGTATTTCCCTATCTTGATCTCTATCTATGATGAACACCTACCTATTAGGGGCATCTACCTCCATATACTCCCTACTCCCTCTTCCATATCAACATCCATGTCCTACTTCCCAACCTCTCTACCATCACAATCACTCACCACTCAACTTTGATTCAACCTCAACATACTCACTCAACTTAAAATCTCCAACTGTTACCATTTCTTTTTTCTCCCAAAATAAGTGTAAACACCATGGGTCAATTTTCAAATGATTATATCATGCCTCATTTAACCTTTAATGATTTCCCTTTTAGGGCTTACATCTGACTATTGATGGTTACTATGTGACTACCAATGGTCGACCCTGATCATCGATGATCAACCTACCTAGGGTTTTTTTTACCTAGCCTACCCTATCATCTCAAACCATGATCAAGATGTTTTTTTTATTTTCACCATAACCCAACACTTCAACCATTAGAGATCACCTTCTACACTAACGAAAAAACCAACTAACTCAACCTCACCTTGGATATTTTGGCCCAATTTTTGCACTTTTTACACCAACCTTACTTTGGTCACTTCAATCACAATGACTACCTTACCATGACTCAACAACTTGAACTTTCACTAATTCTATGCACCAACTATTTGTGTCTTACCAAGCTCACATCCTACCTTGGATACCTATGAAAACATTGACCTTGTCTAGGGGACTTGTGTTTATAAGTGAAACCATAACTGCCATGCATAAATGTGGTCACTTGGTTCACTTGTCACTTATCCTTGTAGTGCTAACTTTATTTTTAACAAAAACATCAACAATGGTAGCATAGTCTATGTGCAATCTATGCTATCATACTTAGCCACATTTTATTCACATTTTTGTGCTTCAATGCCCAACATATCACCAAATTTATCACCCACTTACCTACTTATCAAACCTACACCTAATTTTGTTTCACCTCATCAATTCTTAGTCTGATGGGGACACCTCATTCCATACTTGAGGCATCCAACCTTCTACCAACCTTATGTTTTTTTTGTAGTTTGTAGAAACAAACTACATAACAAAAAGAGGCAAAATGTATACACTATAAAATCATACACTATAGTTTTAGATGTTGTATTGACCCTTAGACCACCCTTAGACCCCCTTGGGACCATTTACTAATCATTTGCCCCACCATTAGTAAAAATGGCTAAGTGTATCCAATTTAGACTATGACCCTAACCACCGATGGTTGACCCTTAATCATTGATGGTTAACCTCGACCACTGATGGTTTGCCCTTAATCACCTCAAGAGTTAACTTCAACTTAAACTCTAGCTTTTTTTTTTATTAATATATATTTGGTATCAATGCATGTTAGGATAAAATTAAACATCTTATTAGACTTATTATTTCACCACTCCCTTCCCTCTATATTATGATAAGAATAAGAGGTGAAAGAGATTAGAACTTTTTGGTGCAAGAGATTAGAGCTTCTTATGCAGGCATTATTATTACATCTGGTGAATCTGATAAAGCTTTCAATGAACTAGTGACCAAGATAGAGATAAAATATGCTACTATAACTCATCAATCAATAACCAATACACTATCACTCTAAAAAATTTGTTGTAGAATCTATAACAAGCTCTCAGCTAACCTCAACATTCTTCAGACCAGTAAAAATAAAGCTAAACATATATGTTTCTTATTAGAATTCAACAATCAATTTCTTTATTTCATTTCTTGTATCACTTTCTCTTTCATCCCACTTTCCTATGTTAGAGTTCTGCAATGCTAGACACTCTTCCTCTTCCCTAAGACCACCCAAAGCCTCTTTCAATAATTTGAACACCCTCTACCTAAACTAGACACCTTTGAACATTACCCTTTATCTTAAAACTAACATCCAACCTAAACTCACCTTCTAGAAATTTCCTACAACCAAACTTCTCTTCCTAAGCTAGATCCCACAATAACCACCGATGGTTTCCAATGGTTTGACCCTAATCACTAATGGTCACCTAATCGTTGATGGTTTAACCTTAACCATTGATGGTCACTATCTATCGATTTTTAATATCATGCTAATTTGACCTATCAGACCCTAACCAAATTCCACTTTTTGAGTTTTTTTTTATCATAGTGGATCATTCTATTTTTTTGAACATGTTTGATTTATCTAGCATTGATATCTAATCATTTATTTCTATAATTATTCAAATTCATCTATTTTCTCATCAAGCACTTCTTGTATTTCATTTTAGTATATTTTTTTATTTATGCAAGCAAATTATCTCTCATTTTAAGAACTTAATTGCTTAAAAGTATGGATTAACAACCCCTTAGGAAGCCTATTCTTCAGAGATCTAGATCGCACTAGGCAATCCACCCTACTACCCAACTAATCAACCATTTATTTAGTGATTTATTATTTGCAAGTCATTCCTCCCTAAACAAAGAGGAATATCCATAATCTAGATCAATGCATGCACAACATATCAGGTTTTTCTACCATACCCTCTTTAATTTTCTTCTCGCTTTCATCTAAGAAAATAAACGAAATTTTATTGAAACACCAAGCTTTAATGAAGTTTCTAACTCAGTATTACACAATGGGAAAAGTCTAAGTAAATATGAGAGATTACTTGATTTATAAACCCTTCACCAAAATCAATATTAAAAAAAAGACCCATAATAAATAACACATGGATTCTTCAAACATAAAATGTAGGTTAACACATAGATTATACATATTGTGGAGCAAATGATAAAGGTTTATAAATGGGTTAGAATATAAAATCACATTATAACCACTGCATTCATTGAGTGATAAAGCTTAAGTTAGATTTTTTTATTGTTAACATTAATTTAAAAATGGAAATGATTGATATTTTGAGAAATATACCATGAATTTTGTAGAAAGCTAAAGATTACATTCATTAAAAATAAGTTCATTTACAAAGATATCAGTTATGGTAGACATCTATAATCCAAAATGATGAAATAATAATCTATCTTAATTCCAACAACATTTTGGGACTAAAATTTTTACCTTTAAAATATAATATAGTTACATATTTATAGATTAGGATGGGGATTGCAATCTAGTAGCATGATATTCCCATCCTGGGCTATGATGGCCACTCTTGGTTGTTACAACTGTATCAAATTGAAAAAAAGGAAAACATCCTCCACTCACTCCAAAATATCTCTTAGGGTCTAGCTAACTGATGTGTGGAGGAGATGTGGAAGAACCACATCCAAATTGTTTAGAATCTACTTCCCTAGCCACTAAATTTTTTTGCCACTAAGTCAAATTCTCAATCCAACTTGGCTAAATTCATTGGAGGCTCCCTAAAAATGACCATTGACTAGGCCACCAATATCTAGTAGACTTGGAGTGGGATTAACATAGACACTTAGAATTTTGTCACCTAGCTAATGATTATGATGGATTAAGTCAAGAGTTTGAGCATGGACTGGGCTCCATCCTTATTTTTATTATCCACATTCTTTTACATAACCTAGTCAAAATAACCTAGGTGGACTTCAAATTTACCCTTATCTAGTAGAGTTCCATCCAGGTGGAATAACACCAATATATTGACCTTTTTGAAGTAGGCCAATATCTTATTCCTATATTCTTCCTAAATATTCACCATAGTCAGTGTTAGGCTCAACCATTCCTTAATTTTTTCCCTCATGCTCCTAAGGTATGTATGGTACAAGATCAGGTCTAAAGTGGGATAAGATTCAACTCTAAGAACATTCCCTTATTTACTATGATCTTTAGCTTCTTACATTTTCTCTCTACTAGATCAATCCTTTTTAATAGGCTTGGGTCATTTGAATATGGTCCTATAGTCTACTTGAATCTCCACCACTTTTCCCAGTATTGAGAAAATTTATAAGAGGGCATCTTTGACTTTCCAAATTAGGCACACCAAAAAAGATATTTTCACTTGTACTTCAAGGACTCAAACATGTTCTTGTATGTCCTCCATAAATTTATTTAACATGTCATGGGTAGCCTAGAGGACTAATATTGGGTCTTTAGCCACCTTCTCCTCTCCCATGGAAGTCCTTACCTTGGTGAGAGAGAATAAATCATTTTGGGTCTACTAGACCAATAGGTTCCCTTCCTACATGAATATTTGAATGATGATCCTTTTCATATTTCCTATGGTGTAGTTAAAGTCCCACTGCATGTTTGAGTCACCCTGTATTATCTTATTTAGTGCTTGAGACATCATAGCCATAGCTAGGGTTAGAGGAGGTGTTTTTGGGGTGGCATGGATGGTGGTGATAGGTAGAGGATAATGTGGAGGGGTCATGGAAGAAATGGAGGGGATGAATGAGGAAAAGAGTGGAGGAGGCATGGGGGTGTAGGGAGGTAAGACAAATGGGGATGCCCAAGGTAACATCTATACCTAAAACCTGATTCTAAGTCATGTTAACATGAGGGGATATGACTCCAAGGAGAGTTGAATTAAATATAAAGGATGATATTAACTGATTAAAACTAAATCCTTGGGTGTTTAAGATGAAATAAAAGGGAGGTTAGTGAAATGACATAGGAAGCCACTAGGCATAGTACATGAGGAGAAATGAGAACTTATAGATGAGTCTGAATAAGAGAAATTAGTACCTAAATAGAAGGCTAAGGATGCACTATCTTTTGGTTCTTCATTGGCTTCTTGCTTGGGTCATCTTGGGTAGTTTTAGTTGATAGAGTAGAGGTGGTAGAATCTATGGGGATAAAAAATGGAGTTGATGGACCATGAAGGGAATCACTAGAATAGTCTAGGCCACTTGGGTTGTGCACATGGGTACACTTATTATAGGATCCACAATTGCACTAGATGGAAGAAAGGAAACTAAGGGAACTTATATTTATAGAATGATCAATAGGAGCATTGAGGAGGTCCTAGATCATGGAATGGATGGGGTAGATGGAAAAGAGGAGTTGAGGGCATTGGGTAGTTTTAGTGTTCTATATTTGTACCCTAGCTAAGCAAGGTGATTGTTCAGATATTCTTACTCAAATCTATTCCAACATGGGACTTATCTTAGGTTTTGGGTATCCTAATAATGGATTAGACCTCTGGAGAAGGTTGGCTTCCTTTGGATCTACCACCTATACTAAACCTAAACTAGCACTTGCTTAAAAAAGGGAAAGAGATTTTAAAATAACTTATGAAAGCATGTAAAAAGGGGTGATGTAGTAATGATGTTATCACTAAAACTCACACAAGACACACTATAGGATGTATTCAATACCAAAGAAAATTAGTTCCATAAATATTTCATAATAAGGCATGAATCAATTATTAAACTAGCATGAGAGGGTAGATATCCACTTTCAAGCTAAACAACAAACTATAAATTTCACTCATAATTACCTATGAGAACTATCAATCATTTCATGAAGGCGAGAAAACTTAGACATAGACAAGGAACATACATTCACTTAACCACAATACATAAATTCATAAGAGACACTTCAATCTAGCTTACAAAATGATGGAATTCAGTCTTTATTGCATTAAAAGGTGTTATAGTATAAATTTTGGTAGAGTTTAGTCATTCCAAAAAAGAGAGATCCATTACAAGGCTTGGAATCCTATATTTATATAAATTGGAAAGAGAGAAATAGCTATGCATTGAAAGAGGCCCAACCACTTTTGATAGATTAGCATTAATTTGAGGACATTGACTCATGACCTTATCCATAAGGAATATATTTTGTAAAATAATTGAATGCTCATTATCATTATCCATCCACCCAATGTCATTTTTGGAACTCCATGTCATTATCTAATTATTTGTTGATGAGGACCATGTCTTGGAATTGATAGAATTATGCCACATCTGCTTTGGGTGGCTACTAATACATGTTTATTAAAAAAGTGACCTTGATGATAGGCTAGACACCTCTCCATGGTCTATATTTATTCCAATATCAAACAAAAGTCCATTTATAGGTGAAAACCAATCTATTTATTGGTTTTCACATAGTCACAATATTCATAAAACATATAACCCTCTTTTAGGTCTAATTAGGCCTATGCCAATACCACTATTGTCAAATTTGTGCCTCTCCATAAACTATAAAAATAAAACCTATTTCATCACTTTTTTCACTCCAAATATAGTAGGATTAAAAAAAATAGCATTTTTATAGGGTTAAAACTCTCACAAATGGTAAATCCCTAATTTTAGGGTTTTACTAGCCTACACAAGACCGAGGGCTTACTAAATTCAATTATAGCATTTCATAGGGTTTAAAAGAAACCAATAAAAATAAATATGTATATGTTTACATGGAAAAACATCTCCAATAGGCTAGAATCCATGGTTATTTTTCATTTTCTTAGAAAGAGCTCAAACATAGAATTTTGTGTAGGATAATTGACTATGTAAGGCAGACTTGAACACAACTTGCCATTAATTTAGTGATAGACCATTGTTATTGTGTTTTAAGACCTTTATTAGGTCTATTTATATGTGTTTCAATTTATCCAAAAGGTTTGAATCTTGAATTCACCTTTATTTACTCCCAATACATCCCAAACATAGTTTTTTATTTCCAAACCTGACTATGTCAGGCATAACAGGGTATACATGAGAATATGTTTCATTTTAGGTCATTCCAAAAAGATTAAAGACCTTTAATATGTCTAACTAACGTATATTAATCTATACCAACATTAAATATCCATCTCATTTTACATACCAAGGTTTATGTGCTATGAATTTAAGGATTTGAGTCCTCACATAGGATTGTGTGCTAAGTTAGGGTCTATATGTAATTAACAGGTCTCAATACTTCCTCCAGGGCTCATTTTTTATGTTTTATGACCTTTCAATATGAAAAAAACTTAACCATTAACCTCCATCTTTCAATCATTTAACTCTTACACCTTCTACTTGACTTGACCCTATAAAATAGGGGTCTTATCACTATGAACAGGGTTGTGACTGTAATCAAATAATTTTTACTTTATCCAATCATGTATATTTAAAACTATTACTAATTATTCATCCAAAAAACCATAAGTAATCAACACTTTCATTTGAAATCCATTTCCCAACATGCTAACAGTCTGGGTCTAAAGAAACAAACATATACTCTCATTCTTTGACTAATACAAAATAGGGCACATGACAGAATTGCATTTTACTTGAATTTCCTTCACTTTTAAATTTTTTAAAACCTTTAATTAATATTTAGGATTATTATCATATACAAACAACACCACATAAAAGGATATTTCTCACTCTATGTACTTAATACATTGGTTCAACCTTTTCTTCTCTGACTATATTCTATAGTCCACTAGTCCAAACCTATAATATTTATCAAACCTACAAATAAACATAATATTGATTGTGGACTCAAGAGAATTACAACATTAAATTTATATCTATAACCATCAATAATCCTATTAGTGAGGACAAATTATAAACAAAACAAGTTCTTAATTCATTTGATCAATCAACATTACATTTGGAGCCCAATACCTGGGCTTGTCAACTTTTTGAGGATTCTTGTACCATCTTCCACTCACATATCCTCATTCCTATCTTGGAGGTATTTTATAACCTATATCCTATTCTCTATGCCATCCCACAGTCAAGTCACATATAATATATTTTCTTTTCACCAACTCCAATGTTGGTTACCAAGATAGTTACAAAACTACCTCTTTGTTTGCCAACCCAACTCATGGGTAAGGGTTACTAAACCAAAACATGACTTCTCCTTATGAATTAACAAATATTAATTGTGATGACCCTTTACATTACTTCCTAAGACCACTTGAATAATCTAGACATTACAAACATGCAAATGATTCTTCTAGATTCATTTTGAATATTTGAATTTTCAAATTCCCTATTTTGGAGAGAAAACACCTAGAGACCACATAACACAATTTTATGACTCTAAATGTATTTATAAGGCCCCAATAGACCTAATAAGGTGCTTACACACATTTAATCTCAACTTTGACCACCTTTAACTTTATATTGACAAAAACACTAAAATGAGGTTGCTTAGCTTGATGTTCCTGATTCATACTCCCTAGGAGGAAGAAAAATTGAGCTTTCATATTTATTTATTACCTTCTAATTTATCCTTTGAGGTTATTTCATACTTTCTTGACTGTTTTTCATTCTTTCTTGTTCCCTTTTCCTTTCCAAACTCTTGTTTTTCTTTTTCCTAGCTTTGTCTAGCTTTCTTATCCATGCATCGTTTATCTCTATAAATTATTCCCACTGCTATAGTCTATTATTTTCTACATATTATACTTTTTATAAGTCACTTTTAATATCTCCATACTTGATTGTAACTAATTTGTGTTTATTTTCCTTCCTCATGCTTATTTGATAGCTTATCACCTCTTTATTTTCACTTATTTATTACTTGTCTAATAGTGCTTGATTCTTGTTCATGCTATCAAATTATTCATTAGGATATATTTGACTCTCATGCATCTCAAAATTTATCATTTTCTTCATTACATTTTCCTTTTTTGCTTCTACTTCACATTCCTTCATATTTTGATGATTTTACCTATCATATTGCTCACTATGTAAGAAAAACTTCTTGTTCATCTCATTCTCATCATAGTATAACATGATTTGACCATTATTTGGCTGTCTATATCCATGATTAAAAAATCTAAACTCATATTTTACTTGACCTATGTAATAACTCACCTTGTTTTCTTCTTCATATCCCATTTTCTTTCTTGCTTATGTCATTGTGTGCATAACTCTTTGTGCCTTCCTTTGATGCTCCTCTTTTGATGTTTCTTAGAGTTCATGATTGAATTTTACCTACTATAACTCACCTATTTTCAACCCCTTTTATGGATTGAATACTTCTTTGAACATCCTCAACTCTTTTTGCAACTTTTATTTATCAATTTATTCATATGCCTCATCAAACCTTGGTCTACATTGTTCTTCACTTGTTTTGGAAAATTTTTATTTATATTCTCCTTGGAATCCCTCATTTTTTAGAGTCATAATAATATTCTCATGATTCTTAATATACTTATCAAGCACTCTTTTAGGTGCTTCTACCTCATCTTCCTTGATATACTCTTATTCATCAATTCCATTATTTCAATGTACAAGAGATATTCATCATTGGAATTAAATTCAAACATATCATCATATAAATTTTTTGAAAACAAACATGGATAACACTAATATTTTATGTATTCATATTCTTTATGTATCTTCATTTCCTTGGCTTGATTTTCTTGCACCATCTATCTCATATTCTTTGTGAGCTTGACATCTTTTTCAACTTTCATGCTTTCTTGGAGTACACTTGAAATATGATCTTATTGTACTCTTTCCATGTTATTTGATACATACTTTCTTCCTTTTAAATTCTTGAGATACCAATTTTTTTGTCTTTGCATCACTCTCATATTTCATGCCTTTGTTCTCTACCATGCCAACTTGGTAAACTTTGCCTTTTGTGCTTTGCTTCCACACTTATGCTTGTCTTCCACCTATGTATTTACTTTATTTAACTTCTTTTTTGAGGTTCATCTCCTTATTCTCATCACCCATTTATTTTAGCCACTTAGGCCATACATATCCATTCCCTTGTTCTCTTTTTGAGGGCTGCACTTTGTCATGTTTTATTTCAACCTGCATGTCATCCTTTTCTTCATCATATATGAAATTAAAATAAACATTTAGGCATTCATGTACCTCCAATGGAAAGTAATGCAATTTTATCTCTTCTTTCATACCTTCATGGGTGACATTTTTGTCTTCTTGGTACACAATTTCCTTTGTTTTAGCTGCTATACTTGGAAATGCATCATAGTATTCTTCATTCTCTTCATTTTCATCATGTGGAATGGTCTCAATCTTCATCATCTTATCTTCTACAAGAGGTTATTTATTTTTGCCATATTATTGTAACTTTATGGGTGACATTATTGGACCATTATTCATCAAATTTGAGGCTTTATGATTGGATTTCAATAAATATTTCTTCATACCTACATACATAAAATTGAAAGCAATGTTAGAATATAAAACTAGAGACCATATAGTCTCTTTGAATGTCCTTGGCATAGACATCCTCCATCTCTTCTTGTATTCACCTTCATGTGATCTTATTAGAACTTACTTCTCATTGTTATTCTCTTCAGTGATAACCCTATTCTAAACCTCTTTGTCTTGTTTCTCACTTGGCAACATCTCTCTTCTATTGCCTCTTTGGGCTGCTCTTTCTTTCTTCTTCTAATCTCTCAATATACATTTATTGTGCCTTCTCTTTCTCACAAGTGACTCTAGTAGCCAATTAACCTTTATTATCACATTAAATATAGTTAATTGGGTTTCTTTTTCTATTATGAGCTTCATCATGATATCTATCCTCTTTATTCCTTTCCCCAATTCTCTTTTTATGTCTTCCACTTCTCTTTCAATGTCCATCTTCTCACTTTCTTTGTTTTCTAGGCCTATCTAGACCTTCCTCTTAGCAAGTTTATCAACCTTACCTCTTAGACCTATTTTGGGTCTTTACTCTTCCTTGATTCCTTTATCCAGGACCTCTTATTATCTTATTTTACTCTATTTTTGAGTCTTTACTTCCTCTCTTCTCTTTCAGAGCTTCAATGTTCTGTTTTTCAACCTTTCTTTTCTAGTCCTTCATTGACTAACTTCTTGTCCTTATCAAAGGAATTTGGGGATTTAAATATTAAATTTATCACTCTTATACTAATATATTCTAACCTTAATATATTAGACCTGAAACCTTCTTCTCCCTTAATACCTTGTAAGTACCATCTTAAGCATACCTCATAGCATATGCATTCATCTCAATTCAACAAGTTGTAAAGAATGTAAAAAAAATTACCCAAGATTACCTTGCCTTTCTCTAATACAAAATGATATAGATTCATGGGTATAATTCTCATTAATCATCATTACCTAGTTCCCAATCCAACTGGTCACTTGATGTTGTTTGATTTAATCTTTAATACTCCATGTCTAGTTAACTATTTTTATAGCTTTTTGGGGTCTTAATAGTATATTTAACATATGAAATTGTTTATTTTAATCTTAAATTCATTTATTGATATATTTATCCTCTTCCATATGACTCACAACTCGTTACCTACCTCATACAAGTCTTTTCTTCACAATCCCCTTCATATGCTTTCACTAGGCAAGATATCTTTGGTCTCAAATGTCAATATTTGATATAGGTATCAAGAGGTAAATATTTTGACATAAATAGTATAGTAATATATTTTTATACCTATTTAAATCCCTTATAAGTTAGTAAACTGACCTCATCCTTCAATCCCTTACATAAGGTTCACAGTGTTTAGACAAGGCTAGTAACCTTCTTAAGTAATTTATCTTTATTTAATAAAAATATAATATCTTTACCAAATATTAAATTAAATTTATAGGCATAATGTATACCCCATGAGGTGTGGGTAAATTTTCATACTCAAACTCTATTTCTTTCTAGCACTTCTTTTGAAAAATAACCCTCTTTTAGGTCTAATTAGGCCTATGTCAATACCACTATTGTCAAATCCGTACCTCTCCATACACTATCAAAATAAAATCAATTTAATATTTTTTTCACTCAAAATATAGTATTATTACAAATTTTTATCATTTTTTTAGGGTTAAAAATCTCATAAATGGCAAAACTCTAATTTTAGGGTTTTACTAGCTTGCATAGGACCGAGGGCTTACTAAATTCAATTGTTAGAATTTGATAGGGTTTAAAAGAACAAAATAACCATGAATATGTTTACATGGAACAAAATCTCTAATATTATATAATCCATGGTTATTTTTCATTTGCTTAGAAAGACATGAAACACAAAATTCTTTGTAGGATAGTTGACTGTGTAAGGTAGACTTGAACACAACTTGCCATTAATTTAGTGATATACCATTGTTATTAGATTTTAATACATTTATTAGGTATATTTAATTTTTTAAAAATTTATACAAAAGTTTTTAATCTTAAATTCACCTTTATTTACTCCCAATACATCCCAAACATAGTATTTTTGTTCCCAAACTTGACTGTCTCAAGTAGAATAGCGTGTCCATGAGCATATGTTTCATTTTAGATTATTAAAAAAAGATTAAATACCTTTTAAAAAGTTTTAATAACATCTATTAATATATACCAACATTCAATATCCCTCTCCTTTTACATACCAAGGTTTATGTGTTATGAATTCAAGGATTTGAGTCCTCACATAGGACTGTGTACTAAGTTAGGGTATATATGTAATAAATAGGTCTAAATAATTCCTAAAAGATTAATTTTTTATGTTTTATTAAATTTAAATATGAAAAAAATATTAACCAATAACCTAAATATTTCAATCCTTTAACTCTTATGCCTTCTACTTGACTTGACCCTATAAAACAAGGGTCTTATCATTGTGAATAGGGTTGTGACTGTAATCAAAGAATTTTTACTTTATCAAAGAATTTATATTGAAAAATATTACTCATTATTCATCTAATAAATCATAACTAATAAAAACTTTCATTTTCCAACTATTACATAACATGCTAATGGTCTGGGTCTAAAGAAACAAATATATACTCTCATTTTTTGACTGATACAAATAGAGCACATGACAAAATTGCATTTTACTTGAATTTCATTCAATTTTAAATGTTTATAAAACCATTAATGTATATTAAAGGTTATTATAATGTATAAACAACACCACACAAAAGTAAATTCCTCACTCTATACACTTCATACATTGGTTCAACCTTTTCTTCTATGACTGTATTCTACAGTCCACTAGTCCAAACCTATAGTCTTTATCAAACCTAAAACTTAACATAATCATGATTTTGGCCTCAATATCCTTAAAAAAAAATCAATATATTTAACCATAAATAATCCCGTTAGAGAGAACAACTTACAAACAAAACAAGTTATTCATTCATCCGATCAATCAACATTACATTTAGAGCCCAATACCTGGACTTGTCAAATTTTTAAGGATTTTTGTACCATATTCCACTCTGATATCCTCATTCCTCTCTAAGAGTTATCTTACAACCTCTCTCTCATATTCTCTACACCATCCCACACTCAACTCACATACAATATTTTTTTTCACCAACACCAACCTTGGTTACCAAGTTAGTTACAAAACTACCTCTTTGTTTGCCAACCCAAATCATGGGTAAGGGTTATTATTAGCACTACAAATTTCATCATAGATGAATGAGTTTTAAATTCCTACCCTCAAACCTATACTAACATGGTAATGGTGTAAAGGTTTTGGGTTACCTATATCTAAACCATACCTCTAGGATTTTTAATGAGGCTAACTCCTTTGATGCATCATTTTAGACCTTAACTTCTAAAACCTAATACTGGTTAGGGTGAAAATAGAGAAGGAATTTCATAAATGGAAACCTAATCTAAGTTGTGGTGATGAACCATTAATATTGTCTATCCAATCATACTTGAGCCTCTAAAACACTAGTGCGATAAAAACAAATAATGGGATGTATGACTCCAAATGCTTTTCATGCATCAAAATTTCATGTAGAGGTTCATCAAGTGAGAAAAACCTAAGGGAGATGATGGAGAGTCTTGGTTCAAGGAACTAATCTAGTCAACATGTACATTATTACCTTTAGTCACATGATATTGAATACTAGACATAACTTGCATAACCAAATAATCTACCAGCTAGGTGAATTAGGAAGTGGCAAGGAAGAAATATCTACCACTTAGACAAATCAAAACTGACATGAACACACTAGTCTAATATCATGAAATCTAAAAATAGTCATCTTATTTATCTCAAGAGGTTACAAGGCTCAATCTTAGTAGAGTTTAGTCATGCCCAAGAGAGGGATCCAAAATAATAGTTTGAAGGCTATACTTATAACAAAAGGAAAGCAAGAGAGAGGGTATTTTGGCATTCAAAGAGTGGAAAAAATCCCTCTAAATCAAGGAGTGAGGTAGCAACCTTTTATTGTCTTTGACATGCATGTCTTGATCAATAAACAGATCTTTTATTATCCTACTAATCCTGAGCTCCTCTCATTAGCCGAGGGATCTCACTAAAAGACAAGGGCTTATTATGCATAGTGCCAAAGTCTATTTGAACAAAAATAATTCCCTTAACTACCTTTCAAGTACCATCTCACCATCTTAGGACCCTAATTCCACTTGTCATGCTCATGAGGATCAAATCCTTGAATCTCGATACTGATAAACATTCTATGCCTTGAATGATGGAGTACTTACTTTGATGATGATGGAGTCACATTGATAAATGAGGCCCTTTTGTATTTATCACATACCTGCTCCATTTTTATAGATCTACTATAGATGGAAAACCAATCTAAAGACATTGGTTTTCCTATAGTCCTTATATTAAAATAGATCCATAGACCATATAACATCTTCTAGACTCTAATTAAGTCTTTGTAGGAGTCAAAAGTCCATAAAAACAAGGTACTTATTTATAAAATTGAATAGGGTCACAAGAATGAACCTTCCAAGCCATAAAAAAGTTAAACCAGAGGTCCACATTAAGCTCCAATGATAGTCCCTTTTATTCCTCATACTTGAGTGTATCAGTTAAACCACTTCACGACATTGGAATAAGCTTCAATGGCATCAAGAACATACAAAAACATAATTTCCATTGTCTAACATGGATTCTCAACCCTCATAAAAAACCCTAAGCTCACCTTCATTCTAATTGGTTGTCAAAATCTGACTTGGCTCATTGGCACATTAACTCTTGTTTACTCTATCAGATCTTCTAGATATGAACAAGTGCAATCCCTTAGATTGGCCTTTGAATTATCAACCTTGTCTCTACTTACACCATGTGTCAAATGTGTGTTAATCCTTAGGATCTTTCTATCATTCTATCACTTCATGTGCTTGTGCCATGTGTCAACCCCTCAAGTTCTCTGACTATTTGACTCATCTCTTGATGTTGGATTGAGATGTATGATTGAGTGAGGCCCATTGATCTTATTGTGACCCAATATTATAAAGCTAAAGACTAGTCCATGGTCTTAAAATTGATAGTCTATGGGATGTCATTTGATGTTTGTATGACCATTATTGATGGTTGTGTAACTATTAAATTTAAGCTCAAAAGGATAGTCATGTTCTGCCTTTAAATTTGACATTCATGCCACCGTCATTCATCATTTTGAATAACATTATTGAAATCCCATTGACCATAAAATTTAAACATATGTATATTTTTTCCCAAGCTTTAACTTGATGTTCACACAAACATCATATATTTTTTGACCAAATTTGAAAGCTTGGATCTTGAAGTGTGAGAAATATGGAGGTCCCAAATTTGTAGGAGATGCTCATGAAACCATAAGGATAAAACTCATTTGATGTAATGGTATCATAAGGATCCTAGGTGGAGATATTAAGTGATCAAATGGCTTATCTATAAGTACTTCTACATGACATCTTGGTGATGGTTTGGCCCTTAAACTTGCATAATTCATCCTTTGATTATTCTTTCAAGGTGTTGATGAATTATTTAAATTTGTGTAACCAAGTCTATACTTATAAATAATTGAGAACCATGAAAATATACTTGTATATTATTCTTTGAAAAAGCTTCATATGTGTGCCAAAATGGACATCATTGGTGACTCATAAGGATTGCATGCCTACCTATGCAAAATAACCCAAACCATGTGCCTAGTCCAGTCCATTGAGCATGAAGTCTCTACTTGGATCCAACATATTGACCTGGTGCCAATCCTACTCTAACCTCTTTTGGAAAAAAACACAAAGATGAAAATGAACAAAATAAGATAGAGTGCCCAGCGCACTTATTGAAAAGGAAACTAACCTCAAACAAGGACAACAAAAAAATGTGTTAAAGTAGAACTTAGAGAAATTTAAACAAAACTATCTTAAAATATACATGAAACCTAACTAACCATGACAAAGCATTATCCACCTATATCAAAAGGGAATTTAGAGACTCACCTAGTCCAAGAGATGGTATAAGTTGCAGATTAAGATGTTTGTTAAACATGACCTTTAATGAGGTACTCTTCCTACCTACCCACTTCTTTAGTATCTTTTAGAGTGAGTCATCAATAATAAACTAGTCACCAACAAAGATAAACTAGTCTTATTCTTAAATATCCTTCTCATATTGCTTATTATCTATAATTCCTATATGTGACACCTTATCCAAGCAATGTCCTTGAGGTCTTTTGGTACCTTAAGTGACCTTGTTCTCTTCATCATCAGCTACAAACTCATCAAATTCTTCATGGAAGAGTTCTACCTAATGTTTCCAATCTTTTGAGAGTGGTCTAAGATCATGATTAGGTATTAAATCATCTCTAAGAATAAAAAGATTCACCTTTGTTTCAAGAGATTCCCCTAAGACTGTAACCTTTTGAGGAATAGCTTGAAATTACTCTCCTTCATCTTTGATAGTACATTTTATCTGATGCACAATTGCAAAAGAGTATTTCATAAGTTTCACTTCATTTAAGAAGGCTGATTTGATCTTTTATTCACCAAGATGAGTCCCTATGGTGATTTCTTCCTCATAGTCACTCATGATGTCTTCTTGATTTGCCATGAATTGAGACCTTTCCTCTTCACTTGATTCCCTCAAGATAGGTTCTTTTTCAAGAAAGGACAAGGTATAAGGTTGATGGATTGGCTCATGGGTTTGAGGTGAAGGATGAGATGTGATGGGTTTAGGAATGGAGGGAACCTTCTTACAACCTGAAACCTATTTCTCATCTTCATGAACCTCATTCATCTTGGTCACAACTTATTTATTCACCTCATAAAGGAGAGGTTCTTGCTCTAAGAGTGGTCTGGTTGACCATTGGAAATATTCAAGGAGATGAGATAGATTCAATGATTGGGCCATAGATACTTGATTTTGATCTTGAGGTTGCTTTTTAAGATCATCATCACCTCCTATTTCTAATCCTTTGCATCTTGAATGGCTCTCCATAAAGGAAAGACTCTAGAATTTTGAGGGGAAAGGAATGGAGGCTATAAGGTCTCTTATTTGAATTCAGCAATCACCACCTCTTCCCTCTTCTACCCACTACTTTGAATGGATTTCCAATATGGAAATGAACTAGATTCTTAAAGAGGGAGGGGTGGGGATTAAAAAACTTTGGGTTTAATTAACTACATGACTTGGTTCCAAGATGGGAAAGACTGAGGTCTCTCTTTAGCATTTTAATCCTGATTCTCCTCCTCCCTCCTTATCTTCAGCCCCAACTCTTTGATTTGCCTATCAATATTCTCTTGGAATATCTTATCTTTAAGGTGTTAAGAACATAAGAAGGCTCTTGAAGAGTGATGATGGAGGCTTTTAGAGGTTCATATCCTTCTTTATCTTGGGCTCTCAATTCTAGATATACCTTAATTTTCCCACCCCATGACTTCACCACTTGATTCCATCTTAG
Source organism: Torreya grandis (assembly GCA_037957365.1). Lineage (NCBI taxonomy): Eukaryota > Viridiplantae > Streptophyta > Pinopsida > Cupressales > Taxaceae > Torreya > Torreya grandis. The sequence continues at coordinate 134,178 of JARHVA010004929.1, read as the reverse complement.
AACCTTAAAGGAATTTATAAGGGGTTATTGAAGAAGGATGAAGTCTTAGACCCAAAAAATAGGTTATTACATAAAAATTTCTTCATTTCTTTGATAGCTCACTTGGATAAATTTCAAAGAAGGAAAGGTATGAGGAACATATGAAGAACTTGGAACATTCAAAGTAGAACTTAAAATCGTAACTTGATGGGAATGGATGGCATATAAGATCAATGAGGTGGTGTATATGGAGGCACAAAAAGGTTGGCAAGGTTAGACCTACCGTTCCTCAAGGCCTTTTAGCTTGTCTTCAATGTTTTGAATGTAACACCCTACATCCATCATCTCACCTGTGAGATTGTTCCAATTTGCTATCTCAATAGGTGCCCATTCTTTTATTTTTTTCAATGACTCTCTCACATGATGAATCAGGTGAGTAAGGGAATTTTGGTCATAACATCTCTATGATCACAACTCTAGTGCATATTTGTCAAGGCTTATTAGAGTTTGCTTAAGTGTTGGAATGGATGGATCATGATAGCGTTAATGAGGATAAATATTATGATGGGCTTGTTATCCATATAGAGGACTAGGGAAATATAATTGCATATATGATTGAAATAGGTCCTCATAACTTTGACATAAATCTTGTTAAGGTTTATTAGGCTCATATAGATCATGAGAAACATATTGGGGTTGTTGATAAGGGGGTAGACAATAGGAGTAAGCACCATAGTTATTCATATATCAAGTGAAATGCAAAAATTGATTAGAAACTTCACTGAGACATACCTAGTCTACTCATAACTAGAATCTTGATTTGGAGTCGCTATTAGTGCTAATGTGATTACTTCCAAAAGTTGATAGAGGAAAGACACACCAAAAATATTCCTCTTATTTTGGACCTTGTCTCACTAAGTGTGCAATAACTATTAGTACTCTAGGTTGAAGCCTAGATGAAAGGAGTGTTTAAGTCCTACCCTCAAACCTAGACTAACATGGGAATGGTCTAAAGGTTGTGGGTTTCCTGTATCTAGATCAGACCTCTAGGATTTTTAACGAGGCTAGCTCCTATGATGCGTCATTTTGGACCTTCACTTATAAAACCTAATATTAGTTGGAGGATTTGCATAAATAGAAACCTAATCTAAGTTATGGTGATGTACCATGAAGATTTTCCATCCATTTATACTTGAGCCACTAAAACACTAGTGAGATAGAAATAAATAATGAGATCTATGACTCCAAATGCCTATCATACATCAACATTTCACGTAGAGGTTCATCAAGTGAGTTAAACCTAAGGGATATGATGGAGAGGCCTAGTTCAAGGTTTACCAGTCAACATGTACACTATTGGATTCAGTCAGATGATATCAAACACTAGACATAACCTACATAACCAGACAATCTACTAGCTGGGTGAAATCAAGACTTGAAAAGGGAGAAAGCTCTACCACTTATGCAATTCAAAACTGACATGAGCACACTAGTCTAATATCATGAAATCTAAAAATAGTCATCTTATTTATCTCAAGAGGTTATAAGGCTCAATCTTGGTAGAGTCTAGTCATTCCCAAGAGAGGGATCCAAAATAATAGCTCGAAGGCTATACTTATAGTAGAAGGGAAGCAAGAGAGAAGGGATTTTAGGATTCAAAGAGTGAAAGAAAGCCCTCTAAATCAAGAAGTGAGGTGGCAGCCTTTGATTATATTTTACATATGTGTCTTAATCAATAAATAGATTTCTTACTATCATACTAATCTTTGAGCTCCTCTCATTGGTTGAGAGATCTCACTAAAAGACAAGGGATTTTTATGCATAGTGATAAATTATTTTTGAATGGAAATAATGCCCTTAACTACCTCTCCAAGTATCAACTCACCATCTTGGGACCCTAAGTCCACTTATCATGCTCATGAGGATCAAATCCTTGAATCATAATACTGACAAACATGCCATACCTTGAATGGTGGAGTACTTGATTTGATGATGATGGAGCCACATCGATAGATGAACCCCTTTTGCATTTATCACATACTTGATCCATTTTTAGAGATATACTATAGATGGAAAACCAATCTAAGGACATTGGTTTTCCTATAGTCCTTATATTAAAAAAGACCTATAGACCATATAGCATCTTATGGACTCCAAGTAAGTCTTTACAGGAGCTAAAATTCCATCAAAACTAAGTCCTTTAGAAAAGTGAACAAGGTCACAAGAATTAACCCTATAAGCCATAAAAAATTTGAACTAGAGGTCCATATTAAGCTCCAATGGTAGTCCCTATTGTTCTTCATACTTGATTGTATCAGTTAGATTACTCCATGGTGTTGGAATAAGCTTTAATGGCATTGAAAAGACCCTAAAAAACCTTACTTTCCATGGTCCAACATGGATTCTTAACCCTCATTGAAAACTTGAGGCTAGCCTTCATTCTAATTACTTGTCAAAATTTGACTTGGCTCATTAAAACATTGACTCTGATTTTCTCCATCAAATCTTCTAGATATAAACAAACACAAGCCCTTGGATTCACCTTTGAATTATCAACCTTGTCTCTGCTTATGCCACATATCAAATGCACGTTACTCCTCAAGATTTTGCTATTAGCCTATCACTTCATGTGTTTGTGCCATGTGTTGACCCCTTGAGCTCTTTGACTATTTGAATCATCTCACACTGTTGGATTGAGATGTACGATCAAATGAGGTCCATTGATCTTGTTGGGAACCACTTTTTAAAACCCAATGGATAGTCCATGGTATTAAAATTGATAGTCTATGGGACATCATTTAACATTTGTATGACCATCATTGATGGTCATGTAATCGTCAAATTTAAGCTCAAAAGGATTGTGTTTCTCTATATTTAAATTTGACGTTTAAACAACCCTCAATCATCATTTCACAAAACATGATTGACATCTCGTAGAATGTCAAATTGAAACACAAGTAGATTTTTGCCCAAGCTTTAATTTGACATTCATGAAAATGTCATATGTTTTTTAACCAACTTTGAAATCTTGGATCTTAAAGCACGAGAAACATGGAGGTCCCAAATTTATAAGAGATGCTCATGAAGCTAGAATGAGAAAACCCATTTGATGCAATGGTCCTAAAAGCATTCTAGGTGGAGATATTAGGTACTCAAATGGCTGGTCCATAAGTACAAATTAATGACATCCTAATGATAGTTTGGCCCTTAAACTTACATAATTCATCCTTTGATCATTCTTTCAAGGTGTTGATATATTTTTAAGATTTGTGTAACCAAGTATATGCTTTTGAATTATTAGGCACCATAAAAATCTACTTGGATCTTCTTCTTTGTAAAATCTTCATATTTGGGTCAAAATGGCCAACATCTTTGGTGACTCGTAGGGGTTGCATGCCTACCTATGCAAAAGAACCCAAACCATGTGCCTAGTCTAGTCCATTTTGCATGGAGTCTCTACTTAGATCCAACATATTAACCTAGTTCCAATCCTATTCTAACCTCTTATAAAAATAAACACAAAGACCAAAAGGAACAAAATAAGACAAAGTGACCAAAGTACTAATGGAAAAGGAAACTAACCTAAAATAGGGACAACAAATAAATGTGTTAAAGAATCACTTAAAGAATTTGAACAAAACTATCCTAAAATGTACATGAAACCTAATTAACCATGATAAAACATGATCCACCTAGATCAAAAGGGAAATTTAGAGACTCACCCAGTCTGAGAGATGGTATAAGTTGTAGAGCAAGATGTTTATTAAACATGACCTTTAATGAGGCACTCTTCCTACCTACCCAATTTTTTAGTATATTCTAGAGTGAGTTCAAAAACAAACCAATCACCAAAAAAGATGAATTGGTCTTGTTCTTTAGGATCCTTCTCATATTGCTTATCAACTACAATCCCTACAAGTGACACCTTATCTAAGCATTGTCCCTAAGGTATTTTGGTACATTGAGTGACCTTGTTCTCCTCATCATTAGCTAAAAACTCATCAAATTATTCATGGAAGAGTTCCACCTATTGTTACGAATCTTTTAAGAGTGATCCAAGATAAGGTTGAGGTATTGAATCATCTCCAAGAATAATAACCTTCACCTTGGTTTCAAGAGATTCCCCTAGGATTGCAACCTTTTGATAGTACATTATATCTCATACACAACTATAGAAGAATCTTTCATATGTTTCTCTTCATTTAAGAAGGTTGATTTGATATTTTATTCACCAAGAGGAGTCCCTATGGTGATTTCTTCCTCATAGTCACTTATGACATCTTATTGATCTACCATGACTTGAGACATTTCCTCTTCACTTGCTTCCCTCAAAATAGGTTATTTTTCAAGAAAGGGCAAGGTGGAAGGTTGATGGATAGGCTCATGGGTTTCAATTGAAGGATGGGATGTGATGGGTTTGGGAATGGAGGGAACCTTCTTGTAACCTAAAACCTCTTTCTCATCTTCATGAACCTCATTCATCTCAACCACAACTTCTTCATTCACCTCATAAAGGAGAGGTTATTGCTCTAAGATTGGCATAGTTGACCTTTGGAAATATTCAAGGAGATGAGATAGATCCTATGGTTGGGCTATACATACCTAATTTTTCTCTTGAGGTTAATTTTTTTGGATCATCATCACCTTCTCTTTCTAATCCTTTTCCTCTTGAATGGCTCTCCATGTAGGAAAGGCTCTGGGATTTTGAGTGGAAAAGAGAGGAGGCTACAAGGTTTCTTGTCTGAATTTAATCACCACCTCATCCTTCTTCTACCCACTACTTTGAATGGATTTATAAGATGGAAATGACCTAGATTCTTGAGGAGGGAGGGGTGGGGATTGAGAAACTTTGGGTTTAATTGACTACATGACTTGGTTCTAATATGGGAAAGACCAAGGTCTCTCTTTATCATTTTGATCTTGATTCTCCTCCTCCCTCCTTGTCTTCAGCTCTAACTTTATGATTTGCCTATCAATATTATCTTAGAATATCTTCTCTTTAAGGTGGTCAGGAACACAAGAAGGATCTTAAAGAGTGACGAGGGAGGTTTTCATAGGTTCATATCCTTCTTTATCTTAGGCTCTCAATTCTAGATCTAGCTTAATTTACCCACCCCATGACTTCACCACTTGATTCTAGATTGGAACCTTGAAGGAATTAATAAGGGGTTCTTGAGGATGGATGGAGTCTTGGACCCAAATAGTAGGTTGTTCCACAATAAGCTCTACATTTCTTTGATATCTCCCTTGGATAGATTTCTAAGAAGGAAAGGTCTGAGGAACATATGAATAACTTGGAACATTCAAAGGATCATTTGGAATGGTCTCTTGAGGAGGAATGGATGGAATATAAAAAGGTTGAGGTGGTATATAAGTAGGCACAAAAGGTTAGCAAGGTTGGACTTGTTATTCCTTAAGGCTTTTTAGCTTATCCTCAATTCTTTCAATGTAACCCCCTATGTGCATCATCTCACCCATGAGATTATTCCAATTTTTTGTCTCAACAGGTGCCCATTCTTCTTTTATTTGTTGCAATGAATTTTTCACATGATGAATCAGGTGAGTATGGAAATTTTGGCCATAACATCTCTTTGAGCACAACTCTAGTGTATGCTTGTCAAGGGTTATTATAGTTTATTTAATTACTGGTATGGATGGCTCATGATAGGGTTGATGAGGAGCAATATTATGATGGGATTTCTATCCATATGGAGGATCAAGGAAATATCCTTGCATACATAACTGAAATAGGTCCTCATAGCTTTGACATAAATCTTGATAGGGCTGATTAGGTTCATATGGATCATAAAGACCATATTGGGGTTGTTGTTAAGGTGGTGGATAATAGGAGTAAACACCATAGATATTAATATTGACTTCATATATCAAGTGAGATGCAAAAACTTATTATAAACTTCATTGAGACATATCAAGTCTACTCATAACTAGAATCTTGATTTGCAGTCACCATTGGTGCTCATGTGATTGATTCTAATAGATGATATATGAGAGACACACCAATAATCTTTCTCTTCTTTTGGATCTTATCCCATCGAGTGTATGAGAAATATTATCACTCTAGGTTGTACCCTAACTAAAAGGAGGATTGTTTAAGTTCTACCCTCAAACTTGGACTAACATGGGAATGGTCTAAAGGCTGTGGGTTGCCTATATCTAGACCATACCTCTAAGATTTTTAATGAAGCTAGTTCCTCTGATGCATCATTTGGACCTTCACTTCTAAAACCTAATACTGGTTAGGGTGAAATGGGGGAAGGAGTTGTATAAATGGAAACCTACTCTAAGTTATGGTGATACACCATGAAGATTATCCATCCATTCATACTTGATCTTCTAAAACACTAGTGAGACAAAAATAAATAACAAGATCTATGACTCTAAATGCCTATCATGTATCAACATTTCATGTAGAGGTTCATCAAGTGAGAAAAACCTAAGAGAGATGATGGAGAGGCTTGGTTTAAGGCACTAATCTAGTCAACATGTCCACTATTGGATTTAGTCAAATGATATCAAACTTTAGACGTAACTTGCATAACTAGATAATCGACCATCTAGGTGAAATCAAGACTTGGTAAGGGAAAAAGATCTACCACTTATGCAAATCAAAATTGATATTAACACACTAGTCTAATATCATGAAATCTAAAAATAGTCATCTTATTTATCTTAAGAGGTTACAAGGCTCAATCTTGGTAGAGTCTAGTCATACCCAAGAGAGGGATCTAAAATAATAGTTCAAAGGATATACTTATAGCAAAATGGAAGAAAGAGAGAGGGGATTTTCACATTCAAAGAGTGGAAGAAAGCCCTCTAGATCAAGGAGTGAGGTGGTAGACTTTGATTCTCTTTTACATGTGTGTCTCAGTCAACAAATAGATCTCTTACTATCTAATAATCCTTGAGCTCCTCTCATTGGTTGAGGGATCTCACTAAAAGATAAGGGATTTTTATATATAGTTCCAAAGTTTGTTTGAATATAAATAATTCCGTTAACTACCTCTCCAAGTAATTCTCACCATCTTAGGACCCTAAGTCCACTTGTCATGCTCACGAGGATCAAATCCTTGAATCTTGATACTGAAAAACATGCCATGCCTTGAATGATAGAGTACTTGGTTTGATGATGATGGATCCACATCGATAGATGAGCCCCTTTTGCATTTATCACATACCTACTCCATTTTTATAGATCTAATATAGATGGAAAACCAATCTAAGGACATTAGTTTTCCTATAGTCCTTATATTAAAAAAGACCCATAGACCATATAGCATCTTATGGACTCCAATTAAGTCTATACAAGAGCTAAAGGTCCATCAAAATTGGGTCCTTCTTTATAAAAGTTAATAGAGTCACAATAATGAACCCTATACCCCATAAAAACATAAAACTAGAGGTCCAAATTAATCTCTAATGGTGGTCTCTTTTGTTACTCATACTTGACTATATCAGTTAGACCATTCCATGGAATTGGAATGAGCTTAAATGGCATCAAGAAGACTCTGTAAAACCTTACTTTCCATGGTCAAACATGGATTCTCAACCCTTATAGAAAACCCTAAGCTTTCATTCATTCTAATTAGTTGTCAAAATCTGACTTGGCACATTGACATATTGACTCTTGTTCTCTCCATTGGATCTTCCAAATACAAACAAGCACAAGCCCTTAGATCCACCTTTGAATTGTCAACCTTGTCTTCACTTACGCCATGTGTCAAATGTGTGGTAATCTTTAAGATATTTCTATTAGTCTATCACATCATGTGCTTGTGCCATGTGTTGATCCCTTAAACTATCTGATTATTTGACTTATCTCACATCATTGTATTGAGATGTATGATTGAGTGAGGACCGTTAATCTTACTAGGACCCATTTTTTGAAATCCAATGGCTAGTCCATGGTCTTAAAATTGATAGTCTGTAGGACATCATTTGACATTCACATGACCATTATTGATGGTCATTCAAATATCAAATTTAATCTCAAAAGGATTATCTTTCTATGTCTTTAAATTTTATGTTCACACAACCGTCATTCCATAGAACATGATTGATGTCCCATGGATTGTCAAATTTAAACACAGGTAGATTTTTGCCCAAGATTTAACTTGACATTTGTGTGAATGTCTTATATTTTTTGACAAACTTTGAAATATTGTATATTGAAGTGTCATAAACATGGAGGTCCCAAATTTGTAAGAGATACTCATGAATCCAGAAGGAGCAAACCAATTTGATGTGATGGTCCCAGAAGCCTCCTAGGTGGAGATATTAATGTGCTCAAATGGTTGGTCCATAACTACTTTTATGTGACATCCTAGTGATGGTTTATCCCTTAAACTTTTATAATTCATCCTTTGATCATTATTTCAAGGTTTTTTTGAATTCTTTAGATTTGTGCAAATAGTTATATGCTTTTAAATGCTTGGTCACCATGAAAATCTTCTTAGATCTTCCTCTTTGTAAAGCTTCATATGTGAGCCAAAATGGCTAGCAATTACTAAACTAAAACATGACTTATCCTTATGAATTAATAAATATTACTTATGATGACCATTTACATGAATTCCTAAGACCACTTAACTCATATAAACATTATAAACATGTAAATGACCCTTCTAGATTCATTTTTAATATTTAAATTTTTTAATTCCTTATTTTGGAGGGAAAACACCTAGAGACCACTTAACACAACTTTATGAATCCAAATGAATTTCTAAGGCCCAAATTGACCTACTAAGTTCCCTTACACACATTGACTCTCAACTTTGACCACCTTTGACGTTTTATTAATAAAAACACTAAAATGAGGTTGCTTAGCTTGATGTTCCTACATTACTAGCCTAGTCTCATCCTCTAACTCAATGGTATGTTGAGCTAGACTTGGATAAAATCCTTTAAGGTCAATTTACTACCATTAAAATATTTTTGCAAAACTTTAACATATCTTAGCAAAAGTTTCTTTCTCTAAATATGTGCAAACTTTGCCCAACTTTAAATTTTTACCAATTGTAATCTCTACATTTGTATAGTGTTCTTCCTTGGTTGATAAAACAAAATTTTATTTTCTCAATTAATCATCTATACTAAATATGTTTTCAAGGGTGACCAACCCTTTAGGCCATTTGTTTGTCTTTAATTACACAATTTGGTCACCATACTACTATAAATGTTTGTCTTGGTTTTTTGAGGAGAATTCAGCGTCCTCTTGTAAGAGTATGATAATCTGACTATCATCCTCAAATAATTTCTAATTGTCATGGTTATCTGGGACATAAGGTCTCACAATTACCTTAATGTGTAATTGATTTTTTTCTTTTTTTATGCCATCTTGGATACTGAATTATGACCCAATGGCAGCTAGCCTGTCTACATGCTTGTTCTTATTTCTTGATATGGCCTGAATATTAAAAGCTTGAAATTATTCAACTAGGTCCCATACTCTATGATTATAGGACCTAAGTGGTGGTTTATTTCATATATTAAGTCCTCTTACTTGGTAAACTACTAGTTCACTATCACCAAAGATTTATAAGGTATTGACCTTCATCTTTCTTGCCCATTGCAAGCCATGCACTAGTCATTCATATTCAATAAAATTATTAGAAAAACTAAACTTAAATTTTAGAGAAGATAAATACCTTTAACTATATGGATAAATGAACAGTGTTCTATCCCTAGTGCCATGTCTGTTCTTGGATCTGTTAAAATATATTTGTCATAGTCCATAACTAGGCTAATAATCTTTCATCAATGTTGGAATTGGTGTATCATTTTCATGAAGATAATATACACCAAGTAATTTTTATTCAATTAAATTTTAGGGATCATGTCCATGTAAATTAGAGTCCCATTCATTAAGGAAAATATATGGAACTCCATCTATAGGTGATTCAATTTCCACCCCACTATTTTCTAGTACTTTGTCTGTGATAAGACAATTGGTGTTCACCATACTTGGCATATATGGCTCCAAATAAAATATTGAAATAGGTTTAAAATTTATTTTTACCTTAGTACCATACCTGGTCTTGAACATTAAATAGGTCCAATCAGCTGACAAATATCCTTGAATATTTGAAGTAAAGTCTCTTGACAAACACATGTAAAAATAGGGAGGCAAGTCCACTACTAAAATCTTGTTGGATTTAGATATTTGATTATGCATACTATATTTCTTGGTGACCCATCCAATTACAATACTCCCTTCATATTTATCTCATAGATTAGACCAAGCTTGTCTATAATTTGCTTGGGCATGACAGTGCTACTAGCTCCACTATCTACCATAAATTATGGACTAAACAGTCACCTATTATTAAAGAGAGATAAAAGGGAAGGGTTTTGTTTGATTTGACATTATTTTTTTTCACCTTTGTCATGTTATGTATCTATTGATTAGGTTGCTTGATTTTTTAGTCTAAATTGGCCAAGACATCTCATTGTTTTTTAATAGGTTATTTATATACCTTAGGATCTAAAAGCTCTTGAATAAGCATGTCCTTTTCCCCTAGAATAGCATTGGAATCCCACATGCTAATGCTAACATTTGATTTCTTTATTTGATATATTATGTTGAATGAGGCTCTACTAGCCTTTGGCTATAGCTTTTGAACCACTAGTTATTCTTCGATTAGAGGCATTTGGGGAACCTTTACTATCTCTACATTTTGAATATTTTATGCTATAAGAATAACAACTTTATCCTTGACACTCTTGGAAATAAAATTAGGAACACTAGAAGTATTTCTCACATCTTGAGCTTTCTCAAATGCTCTTATTTTAGCTCTAGTTAGAGCTAAAAATTGACCATTAATGTTTCTAGTTTCACCAACTTGGTTGAATACAATGTGATCATCCAATTGCTAATTAACATTGATGGCATCAGGCTACCCTAGAACTTGTTGATCTTCTCCTTATAATGTTACATTCATGTCTTGATACTAACCACATTAAATAGATAACTCTTCTTATGTCATTTGTGGCATAGTAGTATCTTGTGATATCAAGGTTTGGTTTTGGATGTCATTTGGATTAGAAGGCTACTAACCTAAATCTTACATCAAATTATTTTAAGGGATAATAACTTTTGAACTAGAAGGTACATTAGGATTAATGGTTATATATGGCTTAGTTTGGGTTATGGATCCTTGATTTTGATAAGGTTGCCTATTATACTTGAAACCTTGATAAGGAGGTCTCTGATTATTGAAAGACTAAAATGTATTTTGGTTTTGATGTTGATAAGGTCTACCTTGGTACTATTGTCTTTTGAGTTGAACTATCTCATTTCCAAAAGCTTATAACATGATTTTCAAATCTATAATCTCACTATCTTGATTAGAAGGGGCTACAAATTGGGAATTTGGAGATGGAATAAGATCTATAGATGGAATTTGAGGAACTTGAGGAGGAACATGTTGAAATTATAGGAATATGGGCATTAAAGGCCTTAGAACAAGCTTATCATCTTGAATTGGTTATTTTCTGATCTTATTGCAAGTTCATAGGTATTTGGTAGAGTATTACCACCCATATACTATATCATGACACTTATATCAGAATTAAGGGCTTAAGATAGTACACAAATGCATACTCTAGAGATGGTCTAACCAATACATGGATTATAGTCCATGTTTTTTAGAATCTAAGGTTAAAATTAGACATGAACTCATAGGGGTACCTTTATATGGCAATCAGTTGTTCAACCAAAGATATATAATAAAAAAATTCTTTAAATTATCTAAGTAAAGTTGCACCTAACTCATCCCAAGTAGAAATAAAATTCAAAGGGATATTCCTATACCATTGCAAATTTTTTCCTTTAAAGGAGGCAACAAGTAGTCTGATAACCACATTATCCTGAGTAACATTATGAATGGAACATAGGTTTTCAACATCCTAAATATGCTCAATAGTAGTAGTTTTATCCCATTCTCTTGAGAAGAAAGGGATAATATTTAAGGTAAACACATGGATGTCATCATATTGGGCCAAATTTAGGGTACTACCCTTATCAAATGATACAAACACTTGATTCTTGATAGCCATTTGGGCAAAAGGGATTTGGTTAATGGGGATAATATCTTGGACTAATACAATAGAGTGGCAAAGAGGTGATAATTTATTTTGAGGATAAATTTTGGTCTTATTGAATCTTTCTTTTTTGTAAGAAGTAGAAGGTAGCTTAATGAATTCAAAAGGAATACCTTTACTTGATGACCTTGTTATAACCTTTGGCATGAGAATATTGTCTAAAACTCTACAACTTAAATTATCTTCAAATTATGATGATGGTGGATGTCTCCTCACTTTGTAATTTATTCTTCTCAATATTCAAACTTCAATTATGCTAAAGAAGCTATGTCCCATTGGGCATGCCAAAAATATTGGAGTCCTAGATTTGTACCCTAGCTGAGTAAGGGGATTATTCAAATTTTCCTACCAAAATATAGTCCAACATGGGACTAGTCATACGTTGTGGGTATCCTAATAATAGATCAGATCTCTAGAGAAGGCTGCCTTCCTTTTGGATCTATCACATATACTAAACCTAAACTAGCACTTTCTTGGAAAAGGGAGAGTGATTTAATAATAACTTATGAAAGCATGTAAAAAGCAGTGATGTACCAATGATTTGATCACTAAAACTCATAAAAGACACACTATAGTATGTATATAAGACCAAATAAAAACTTTCCCACATAAATATTTCACAATAAGGCATGAATCAATCATTAAACTATCATGAGAGGGTATACATCCACTTTTAAGCTAAACAACAAACTATAAATTGCACTCATATTGACCTGTGATAACTATCAAGAATTTCATAAAGGTGAGAAAACTTAGACATAGACAAGGAACATACATTCACTTAACCATAGTACATGAATTCATAAGACACACTTTAATCTAGGTTGAAAAATGATGGATTATAATCTTTATTGCATCAAAAGGTGTTACAATACAAATTTTGATAGAGTTTAGTCATACCAAAAAAGAAGGATCCATTACAAGGCTTAGAAGCCTATATTTATATAAAAGGGAAAGAGAGAAAGAGCTATGCATTGAAAGAGGCCCAACCATTTTTGATGTATTAGCATTAATTTGAGGATGTTGACTAATGACCTTATCATGAAAGAACACATTTTGTAAAAGAATTGAATGCTCATTATCCTTATCCATCCACCTAGTGTCCTTCTTGGAACTCCATGTCATTATCTAATGATCTACTGATGAGGACCATGTCTTGGAGTTTATAAAATTATGTCACATATTCTTTGGGTAACCATCAGTACCTGTTTATTGAAAAAATAACCCTAATGATAGGCAAAACACCTTTTCATGGTCTGTATTTGGTCCAATATCAAACATAGGTTTGTTTATAGGTGAAAACCAATCTAGTCATTAGTTTTCACATAGTCATAATATCTATGAAACTTGTAAACCACTTGATCTTGATTCATAATCATTGGTCTATCTTTAATCTCTGTATTAGGCCCAAAAGACCTATTTTACATATATAGAGATCTATTGGCAATGCTTGGTCTTGCTGGTTCCATCTATACCTTTCTTGAGCTTTGGTCCTTTTGCTTTTTTATCTTACTTAGGTCAAATAATTCCCCTACCAACTTCTGTCATAAATGTCTAGGGTTTGAACTTAGTTTATTGGCTATTGATTACTAACTCAGACCATTTATATTATGCCCAACTATATTTATTCTTAATTGTCCTATAGATCCCTATTGACTTATTGACTATGCTCATACCATAGATCTTGATTTGCATGATTAAATGCATTCCATCAATCTTTTGTCAACTTAAACTCATTGTTGACACTTATCAATCATGTATTGATCTTAGGATCCTATTGTCAGTCTACTGCTTCTGCTCTTATACCATGTGGTGGCCTTTCAAACTCCTTGAATTTTTGACTCATTACACACTATCAAATCAAGATGTATGAAGCAACACAATATTTTGATCTATCTTGGCCCACTTCTTTATTATTTGAGCATGTACTATTGGATCTCATCTTGATGAACTTGTACTATAAGATCTTGCCATTTGACTAACAAAGGCTACTTTATGGGGATTAAACTTGACATTTGTGTACCTATATTTGATGTTTGCATGACCTTTACTAAGATATTTAAACTTCAATGGTTATTTTTTGTGGCTTTAATTTGACATTCACATGACCATCAAATGATTTCCATCTGACCATCATTGAATTATATGAGCCTATCACACTTTGAACTCAAATAATTAGTTACTGAGCTTAATTTTGGCACTTGCATGAATGTTAAATTATTGGATCAACTTCTCTGAGACAAACTATCTTTTGGACTTTGTGTTTTGGCCTTTTTCTATGGACCATTTCTTTAGATAAATTATTATGAGCCTTTTATGTCGAATAATTCATCTAAAAAAATTGGCCTTTAGTACTTTTTAATAGGACACTTTGCTTAAAAAAATGGCCCTTTGTAACTTTTATCTAGGACACTTTCCCAAAAATGACCCTTTGGAACTTTTATATCAGGACATTTTTTTGAAGAATGACCCTTTGAAACATTTGTTTAGATAATTCCTCCAAAATAAATGACCTTTAGGCTTTTACTATAGGTAAAATGTCTACAATAATTTGTGTCTCTGGGCCTTTTATTTTAGACAAATGTCTGAAACAATTCTTGATGCTTAGCTAAAAAACCTGAAACAAATTTCTAGAAAGAATGAACACTTAGTCAAATAAAGGTTCAAAATAAATTATCTTTATCCACACAAAGTCTAAAAGAAATCCCAAGTAAATACTTGGCCAAAAAGGAGTTTTGTACTTAACTTCTTTTAACTCATAGGCTCTTCTATAATTATGTAATCTTGCCTTGCTACTTGACCTTTGAATGCTCAAATGAACTATGAAAACTTGAAGCTTATGCAGACCTTTTCCATGACTTAGAACTACCCTGATCATCATGAAACCTACTTACACCCTTCCTCCTTGAAACTATATACCTATCTATTAAAGATTAATTAGATCATACTTTAAGCCTGCTTAAAGTATTTCAAAATATTTTAAAAATCTATATGATCTCCTCTTGAGGTCTATTTACTCCTTGTCACACTGGGTCACTCTTTAATCAGGATCCTATTCATCTTCTAGACTCTTGGACTAGGCACATTTTTGGTATGTAGACCAAATTTGGTCAATAGGTAGAATTAAGGCTTAAGGCACTTAGGGGAATTTTGGAGGACTTAAAATGGGGAATAAGGGATGAATTACCTAAGTGGATGGTAGGGGAGTTGGGAAATCAGGTGGTGCCATAAGAGGTCATTAAAGTGTGGAGGGAATGAGGGAAGGGACATGTGTTTTTACCGACTACTAACCTCACTATGGACTAGTCTCTAGGCTGGTACTAATATCAAATATTAAGGCCTATATGGCCTACTATTGAGTTACTAGAATTTGGGACACTATAGGTTGGTATATACGAGTCTAGATCTATTAGGGCTTAGCTTATCGAACTAAAATAGAGATGAGGGATAAGGCACAAAAGGAGTCAAGGGCTGAGGTGTATAAGGAGCTAAGGGAATAGGTACAAGAGGATATCTTGATGGAAAAGATATAAGTAATCCTTTTAGAATCCTTCTAAAGAGTTGTGGGGGAGTTGCCTCAATATCCTCTGCATGTTAAACCATCAAAAAAGGGACAATAGAAGGTATGGGTTGAATCTTCTTCCCTTTTTTCCTATGGGCCTCAATCTAAGTGATCACCTCTTTGTCATCAACTAGGTTTAAGTAGATATCATTTTCTTTCTTAGGCTAGTATCCATAGTTGAGGTTGATATGGGCTAAGCATTTATCTAAGTAGGACCTCATGATTCCATGAAGGTCCTAATTTTGGTGCTTAGCTCTTCCTAAGGCCAAAGAATCTCTTTCGACTGGCATCTTCTTTAATGAAGGGAAGGCCTTGTACACATAGTTCTTTATCATGATTAGGAGGGGTGGGTAAGACTTATGTTGATGATTAATGTAATACCCAAATACACCCTCTACTGATATATATGTAATTTATTGATTTACTAGGTAGTTTGGGACTTGGTAGGGAAATCAAAAGGGATCTTTGAGAACTTTAGCCACCTAAATGATGGTATCCTCTCAATAGTACCAATAATCACCTATGGAAGCAAGGGAATCCCTAACTTAATTTAATAATAAAGGTATGGGTTACACATTGATGGCATTGTAAAACACAAAGTAGAATGACTCACAAACTTCCCTGATATTATTTTGATAGTGGTGGTCATATAGCTTATAAAAGACTACATAGGACATTGAGCCTCTAAGAACCCATGTAGGAAATGCATATGAATTAAAGGTGAGTATCCCATAGACTGTGACCACTAGGTATCTCATCATATATAAATTATCACCTCCCTAGGAATCACATAGCACCTTGATCATGTTGAATTTATTCACTCCTCCTAGGTCAGAGACCTACTCAACTTGAAAAATTATGTGGAGCACGATGATCCATAGGATGTTGGCATGTAGCCAATCATTATCCCCTAATAGATGATCAAGGAGGATCACCCTGAAGTGGATTCCTTCCTTGAAAGTGTAGATGGTGTATGAGTTCACATCTATTTTTTTAACCCACCTTGCATCAGGTTTCTCAGCCCAGTCCTTCAAGACATCATGGATCTAGTGGGACTTTATTTAGGTGGTCATGGTGGTCTAGTCATAGGACAATATGTACTCAAGAAGGTTATATTAAGCCTTGAAGGCTACTAATGAGATGTTTGTAATTTGATTATTATTATTTGTAAAGTATACCATGTCATGGATGCCATCTTGCATCTATTTTGATATGCAAAAAAAATTACTGAATAAGTCAGTGTAGCAAAAAACATCCAACTTAACTATGGATTTGTGTAGCCCATACTTTTAATAGGCTTGAAGGGCATATTAAAACTTAGCCTCATCCTTATTATCATTATTGGATGATTTGGGTACTAGATAAATAGCCTTGAATATTTCATTATAGTACCTAAAGCATGTCAAGCCATCTGGGAACAAGATATCTCAATATTTTGACTCATATTTGGGGTTTCAAGATGAGGTGGACATTATAGTTGGGAGGGATCTTAATTACAAAGGAAAACAAGTAAATGGGGAATAAAAAGAGGGCACTATTTGAAGTAGAAATCAAGGAGTGGGTTCTTGGAAAATGGGATCAATAATAATTAATGAGCTCATCCTAAGGCACTTATAGGGATCTACATAAATATCCTAATTTAATGGTTTTTGGTGGCTCACTTGGTGAAAATTCAAATTTGAGTAGATGGTTTGATATTTTCATTTATTTATTAATTGGAAATTAAACTTATAGATCTCAAATATACATCACATAATAGATTTGGCAATTATGGCATGGCATTTTAGACTATCCAATCAAGGCCCATCTTTCTATTTAATTAATGATCAAAGCATGGTAGGCACATGACCATATGATCTCTAAGGCTTCCAAAGTTGCTTATAATTTGTTCCATGTGTAATCTAATCATTGGCTCATTTTTCCATGATTAAAACCTAGGTATGCCCTAGTGCCTTGCCTTTATATGCTTGGGAGAAAGATAATGCCAAGTAGAAGATGCGTGGCATATTATTATTAGCCCTATAACTCTGATTTTACTTTATTTTGAACATATTGGGGCCTATTAAGTTCTTCCCTAGTAATTTTATATAGAAATGCCACATGGATTGATGTGATAAGTTGGGCCATCTCAAACCTTGACACCTCTATCAAGTATGAGAAACTAACAAGCTTGATAATGGGTTGCGTGGTGATTTATGCTTGCATCAAGATATCCTAAGATTTGACATCTATATTAATACCAAAAGATTGGCATGTCTAACACTAAGATGTCATCATTTTTTGGATATTATTAATTATTACTTTTAGGTCATGTGTCATGTTTTCATTTGGTCGAGCTCTCTTAGGCTCTAATATCCCTATCAGTGTTGAGAGATAGACCATTCTAACATTAAGGCACATGGAAATATCTTATTAGGTCAAGATATCTTAGGCTCTAACATACCTATTGGTATTGGGAGACTGACCACTCTGATATCAAGCACCCTAATTAGCCTAGCCCTGACATGTTCTAATCATGGACCATGTGGCACTTTCTTATTGCATTAGGATCTCTTAAGATTTTTTGACATCTCTATCAGTACTAAGAGGCTAACATGTTTGACATTGAGGTGCCCTGATTGGTTACATTTAGTCACATTATAACTTCACTTATAGTTATCAATGTGACTCCATTTTATTCCACCATTTCTTATATAAAACCATGAAAAGAGAATAATAAAAATGAAAAGGAACATAATGAATATAATGATTACTTGGCCACCAACTAGATTATATAAAGTACCACATAAAACTTTAAGAGTTTGATAATCTAGGTGACTAAGACTCTAGGAACCTTATAATGAAAACAAATTTGCAAACAAATTTGAACATTAAATATCCCCTATGTATACAATTCACTATCATTAGCCTATTATATATAAGGGTGGGTATTTATAGACTTGGGCCTAAAGGTTAGAATTGAATAGATGATCTAGAAATTTATGCTCTTGATCGACCCTATCTATATATGGGACATGCAGGAACTCACATCCCATGATGAAGGTCCCTTATCTATACTCACTCACTTACTTATAAATCTATATATGGGCTGAGCATAGAGAATACCATCCAAGATAGGGTAGATATATATAGGGGGGCCAAGCCCTATCTAGCTATCTAGGTTAGATCTATATATAGGCCCCCCTTATCCCCTCTCTATATAGATGGGATGCAGTTAGATAGATTTTATATAAAGGGTGGAGGGGACCTATATCTAAACTAAACTAAACTAACTCCAAATTAATAGATAAGATGCCCCTCACCCCATATAAAATATATACCTTTTATATCTATACATGGGCACTCGATATAGAAATCCACCAAGGGAAGGGAGAGGGCCCTACCTCTATATGGGGCATGCATGCATTTATTATTTACTCTTGATCAATGCTAATTGGACAAAGGATGACCTATAAGTTATTGGTGTGGCCTATCTATATCTAGGTGCCCATTTATCAGCTATCTCTCACCCTAACTATAGAGAGTCACCCTCTCCCAACCCCTGTCTATAGAGAGTGGGGGAAATCTAATCCATATAAAAGGGAGGTCAAATTCATTCACCTAGATTAGATGCACCAATAGATAGATAGGCTAATGACCCCTATCCCACCCAACTCTATCTAAGGGTTAGGGCTTCCCAAACCACCCTACTATATCTAGGGGATAGAGGGCCCCAGGCCACCCAACTCTATCTAGGGAATAGGGCCTCATATATAGAGGGGGCACTCCCTCAATGGCCTTCACTATAGAGATAGATATGTAGGAGGAGTGAACAGAGCAAACCACTCAATTTCTATATCTATATCTAGGTGCTTGCATAAATTGAGGGTAGTTATATCTCTCTATATAAAGTCGGTACTCCCCTATATATATATATATATATATATATATATATGCTAGAGAGATAGAATATAGTATTTTTGGAAAGAGAGATAAATTTTAGTTTTTAGGATAGAGAGATAGAATTTAGTTTTTTGGCCAGAGAGATATACGATTATTCATGGTGTGAGCAATAGGGATATATCTAGTTGGTACCCTCTAGTTATATCCATATCCATATCCATATATATATATATATAGAGGGGAGGGAAGGGGAGGGGAGAGGAGGGTTGATAAGTGATATAATATATCAATCTAATCAATCTATTGGGG
This sequence comes from Torreya grandis, assembly GCA_037957365.1. Classification (NCBI taxonomy): domain Eukaryota; kingdom Viridiplantae; phylum Streptophyta; class Pinopsida; order Cupressales; family Taxaceae; genus Torreya; species Torreya grandis. The sequence goes on along the minus strand of JARHVA010004929.1, from coordinate 114,326 downwards.
GGAAACTATCTACTATGTGGGTTAGGCACTCTCCTAATAGACTTTACTATATAGCTTTGGGTACTTCTATTATATAGATATGGTTGGGGTACTATTCCAATGTGTGTGTGTGTGTGTGTGTGTGTGTTTATGTATAGTTGGGGAAGGAGGGCCCCTATCTCTAGTATATATATTTTTGGAACCCCCACCCCATATATAAATGTAAATGAGAGAGGGGGGCACCCGGACTATTGTATCATATTCTCATCTCTTATTTACTTAAGAATGAGGGGAAGGGATATAACTAAACTATATTGATTTGGGTTGGGTCAGGCTTTGATATTTTATATGAGGTGGTGAAAGGATCTATATATGAGATGAGAAACCTGATAAAATCCACTATATAGTTGATGGGCTCAACCAATGTTATTATTGAATTTACTTTAGGATCCCACCAATCCTAACTCTCCTCTCTCATTATATATGGGGTGGGGGTATAGCCATAGCTTCCCCCCACCCCATATAAACTATAGATAGGGGTATATATATGGATAGGGTATCCTTATAGATATATTCATCTATTGAACATTGACTATCTACAGTTATGCTCTATGGGTTGATCCCTATACATATGGCCAAATATATAGTATATCTATATATGAAGGGCCTCTCTCCTAACTATATATATATATATATATATCATAGTAATAGAAATAGTAATAGTAATAGTAATAGTAATAGTAATAGTAATAGTAATAGTAATAGTAATAGTAATAGTAATAGTAATAGTAATAGTAATAGTAATAGTAATAGTAATAGTAATAGTAATAGTAATAGTAATAATAATAGTAATAATAGTATTAAGCTAGCAATCCAATCATATAGAGTTGAGGGGGGGGGGGGCTCTCCACCAACTAAAATAGAGTAAGTTAGGCCATCAAGAGAGAGTACCATTTATAGGTGACCCACCCCATATATATATATATATAGGCCTTGACCAACTCTCTATATATATCTGAAGAATTTGATCAAGTTCCCTATATATAAATAGGCCTCCCCATATATATAGATATTTGAAATGTGGAATGGATACTTGAAATGGATAATATTAAGAGAAAGGAGGAGGTGGTACTATACTGATATTGAGTTGACCACCCTCTAATCTAGGCCCTCAATTCCTTAATTGAGATCAAGAAGCTTTGAAAAGGGGGAGTATTTAAGGGGGAGTAGCTCCTAATAGAATATATTATCTACATGATATGAGTTGTTTGCTAGGGAAGGACTACTCTTTCATCCATATATATATAGTCATTAAAGTGGGTGGGGATTGCATAGATATATAGGTTAGAGATAATTAGATCTATATAGACAAGGGCTAGGGATTGGATAAATATATAGGTCAAAGCAAGATCCAACCCTATCTATGGTATGGGGTTAAGAGGTGCATCAATCAATAAGGCACCTCCCCTAGTTTTGGGCCCTATATATAGACATGGTGGATGAGATCATTTATGCATTAACTGAATTGATAACATAGTGATAGGAAAATCAACCCTATATAGATATTAATAGGTAGTTAAGAGGGAGAAAGTTGAGAGTATTTAATTTATTTATGTCAAGCACTAATGGTTGGCTGAAGTTACAGATCACCCTCCCCATATATGTATACACCTTTTCCATTAGGTACCCCATATAAAGAAAGTAGGGATTGAGGTCTAAAGAAACCCTGCCTATCTATATATGAAGGCGCTCGACTAGACCCCATTATAGTAGATAACACCCACTTCCCACTCTCTTGTCAAAGTAGCTCATATCATATATATATTATATTATAATATAGAGGTAGGAGGAAGAATAGTCATGGCTAGGGATCCTTAGTTTAATATTGATCATAATGTGTAAGGTAATAAAATAGTGGGGGGCTTATTTATATATGGTGCCTGACTCTATAGGCTAAGGGTGAGGAAGACCGAAAAATATATATCTTATTTTCATCAAGCCTAGCCATCGAGTCTTCGTTGAGCCCTTTCATTGCTCTCTCTTCCATTGGGCCCTTGACCTCTCATATATAGATAGATAGGGGTTAGGGTGGGCCATATCTATTTATAGGGCCCGTCACTCTAGACAAAAATCATCTATGCTCTATAGTAAAAATTAGATGGCTAAGTGGTCCCTGATCCCTTGGTTTCTAGAGAAAATGATGGCCCATGGTATCCTCCCCCTCAACCTCTCCCATTGGTTGAGTTCCTTAACCTCTCATATAGATGATAGGGCTAGATGTATTTACCCATATAGTTATATGGGGTATATATATGCATAAATGACCTGACCTCCATTGGTTGAGTCCCATGTATAGATAGGGGTTGGCATGACCTTGACCTTGACATAAATGCCTTCACTGAAGTTAACCTAATGGCAAAGATATATACATATTTGGGGCCTTATCTATAGATATAGGTAGTGATATAGATATAGATAGTGATATAAGTATAGGCTAGAATATTCTTTAGAATATATAGTTAGGGTTTGAGTTATAGAATAGATGTCCCTTCCTTCCCATAGAACTATATGGTAGTTTCAAACCCCATGTAAAAAGAGTTATTTTTTTTTAATTTTGGAATACTATCAGGGATCAATTGTGTTAACTTTTTAGAGGTCATGGGGTCATCCACATAGATCAATCAGCCTTTATAAACAAAATAGATACTTGGGAATACTAGGGTTAACTTGGAATTTGAGGACTCTCTTGATGGAGCTTTATTGGAGTGAGATACAAGGTTTTGGAACTCAAAGTTATAAATTAAAAGATGGGTCCCCCATTTTGAAACAAAATGGAGTATGTTGGCCACACCCAATGGTGACTTCCATGGGTAAAGTAGTGTTTCAGAACTTAGAACCCAAGGAATTAACCTTCATTTTTTCACAAAACACAAACTTCAAATATATCAAAAAAATATGGCACTAAAGTTATGCACAACAAGTGACATACTAAGCTTTATTCCCTAAAAAATCCATCAACATGTGTGAGGTGATAATTCTTCAATTGATTTAATTGTGGGTCTCACTCAAACAAGTCCAAGTCAAGCTAGGCATTACATCTCCAAAAGGAGGAATTATTACTTATATGGCTTGGGGGGAATGGTATGGGCATTGATCTATTGAGAGCTAGATCATAGAAAATTTGGCAAGAAGCAAACACTACAGGAACACCATAAAATTAAAACAAAACACAACAAAATCAAACAAGTAGTATAAAGAAACACAAAACTAAAAAAAACTACCCTACATTACCACCCTCACCCAAATTATTCAAAAATGACATTGGAAGGACCAGCTGATAAGTAATGATTCATGAACTATCTATTTACTAGTAATAGGAGGTCTCTAGATTCTAGGTCCTTAAATCAAAAAGTGTTTTGGTTGAGTAACTTAGCTATTTGGTAGGGACCAATCTAGATAGGATTGAATTTGGCATGTTGGCCTTTTTTTGTGATATTTATCCCATAGTATTACCAAGTTAGAGATTCTAAAGGAATTTACCTTGTCCCTTTTGTCAAACAATCATTTGACAGTGACTTGATGTTTGCAAAAGTTAAGTGAGGTTTCATCCTAGGCTTCCTCTAGCTAGACAATATCCAAGAGCCTAAAGTTAACTTTATCATCTTTATTAATATATTATTAAATGAAATTTTATGTAGGTTATCTAAGTGTAACTAGTAAGATTGGACCAAGTCCATAAACTAACAAGAATAGAGATCTCTTGAGCTCTTATTTATTCCTAGTGCAATCATCCCATAAAATTAATTTAAGTAGTGAATGCCACTCCCAGGGTTTCTCTCCTATGGAATTTTTGATGACATCTATTAGGTTCTTGTTAATTTATTTTTCCAACCCATTTCCATCTAGGTAGTGATTAGAGGAGAATATCAGTGTGATTCCCTTGTCATAATCTTATTCGATGAGCTCTATAGATTAAAATGTAGGATCATTATCACATACTAATGAGATGGGGGTCCCAAATTAGGTGGTTATGTTTTTTTCAATGAAATTGATGACTTCATCAATAGTGATTTTCTTTGTATCCACTAATTCAATCCACCTTGTGCAACAATCTATAGTCATGAGAAAAAAATTATGGCTTGTTGAGGAATTGGGGTTGATGACCCCCACAAAGTATAGCCCCCATTGGGTAAATGGTGTCATCTCTATAATTAGCTATAAGGGAATTATTGCATGAATTCTCCTTTTAGTAAAGGTTTGGCACTAATGGCATTTCCAAGATATTGGAGGTATAATCACTAAGAGGGGGGGTTAATAAATGATGCAAGATAATTCAAACTTTAATTTAAATCCTTTTAAACCCTTAATCAATCACCACAAGTATTCATAAAACATAGAAGTTTTTCATAACAATAAATAAAAGAGATAATGCAAGATCAAACACATAACATGTCAGGATCCCTACTCTCCACAATAAGAGTACATATATGATTACCTTGTATAAATAACTAAACACGGAATTTAACTAGAAGTACAAGTAACTAGAAATATGAAAAAAATACAAAATATGAGAGTCAATACCTAATTGTATTAATATATATACAGAAGAGAATAAAATAAAGAAGATGCCACTTCTTCTCCACACCTTTCAGAAGCTTCCCACACCTCAAGTGTTCACCAGTAATTCTCCTTCAACACTTCACTCTCCTACCAAAAAATGGTCCCAACAATCAACTCAAACATAGAGCTGATGTTCACCTCCAACTGGTCAGTAACACGCTGCCAGTACACCAAGCACACAACCATACTCCAATTAAATCTCCCTGCTCTTACTGCCACATGCAAAACCACAGACCTTACTCACCATGTAGATGTCTCTACACCCTGAAGAACCCTTGTCCTTGCCTCACCAAGTCCTTATGATTCTTCAAATAGTACCCCGATGGATCTCCTAGCATAACTTGCATCACCTGCAACTCTCCCTGATCATACACACTCAGCACCCCTTAGAACTAGGAGGAGTAAAACTTGCTCTCTCTACAAGTTCAATGGCTTTCTAGCACACTTTTACAAAACAGCCCATGAGTCTATTATATAGATCTCATGCTTACAATAATTAGACTTTCTTAATTACAATAATTAGACTCGCAACTCTAAGACCCAAAAATAGCCTTTACATGCAAACTCTCAGTTCAACAAACTAATTTTCCATGCAATGAATAGTTTTGGAATCACCATAGGTGACTGACATCAGTCCTTGTCTGCCTGGAGGTGACTGACGTCGGCCGACCTCCTGCTGATGCCGATTGTCTTCTATCCAAACCTGTCGATGTCGATTGCCTTCTACACTACACCCTGTCGACACCAGTCTCCCTGGAACTCAACAACCTCCTCCATGTTTACACTAGTTGAAGCTTTTAGCTCCACAACCTAACAATCTCCCACTTGGAGATAAATAGCTACAACTATACCTATACTTGTACACCGTCTAATTCATTCCTGGCTTGTATCCCTCTTCAAGCTCAATCCTGAAGACCAACCACCACATAACCTGTGATGTACCACCTATCATTCAAGTAACCTGCCACATCTAAACCTACAACCCATGTAGTGAAGACCTTGACCCTGCATAACAAGAAAACCCTGCTACTAGTCCCTCTCAGATACCTAAGAATCCACCTTCCCCAAATTGGCTCCAAACTTTCTGACAACTCCCACTGCTTGGGAAAGCTCAAGTCTACACTAGACCTCATGTGATTTTGAACACTTATTCTAAGCTCAGCTTGAACTATCCATCCCTTGGTGTGCTTATCGATTCTGCATACTACATCTTGAACCTCACCAACACCTTCTTCACATCAGCTCCCACTGGAGACAAAATCAACCTGTGATCTTCCATGTCTCTTATGCCAAAGAATTTCACTGCTCTAAATTCTTCATGACATACCTCTAAATTTACCTTTAGCTCAAAAACTACCTACATGTGTAACCCTGCAACAAGCAACCACTCCACATACTGTAATAGGTTAATGTCGTGACTCATCATCCACTTGGTAAAGAAAAACACAATGGTTACACTGACATTGACTAAAGCCATGCTTAGGCATACACCTGTCAAACCTGTACCACTATCCTATAGCTTCCTCAAGACCATAAAATCTTGGCCTTCCATCTCACGTATCCATTCCCGCTCTTCTTTATCCTGAACATCCATTCGTCTCTCAGTGTTTTCTTCCAACTAGCAACTCCATCGAAAACTCCCGTTTGGTTTTTCTCCAAGGAAATCATACTCCTCATCCATGCCAAGCTCCCACTATTTACTGGATCTACCTATTCTGCTTCTTTAATGACTTCCTGATTCTTGACCATCAGTGAGAAACAAGTAGTGTAAAGAAGGGAAATGATGAATTTAAGAACTTACTTACACCTTCAGTCCTCCATATGAGCGCTTGAGACTTCTTGACAGCTTGTTGTCTGTCCAAAATCCATCTCAGTGACCGATGCCAGTCACATCTCAGTCTACACCGACCAACATCGGTTCCATGCGATTGCCTCCTTGCCGACATCGGTTCCCCCTAGCCGATGCTGGTTGTTATCTATCATGAGTCACTGATGTTGGTCTACACATAGCTGACGTCAGTCCCTGTTTGGATGCCGACGTCAGTTTTCTAACCGACGTCGGTCTCTGTGTTTTGCTAGTGAGCAATGACTTTTACCCATGAGCTCCTTTTGGATCAAAACCTTGTCCAAGTCAACCTTGCTCTGCTCATAATTCTTTAGCCCCTCACACTAATCTCTATCCACCATTTCTTCCTTGAAAACCAAGGCTTTCCAGTTCTTAAGTTTGTCAAAAACATCTGTCTTCTACTTAAGAACATACATTCCCTTCTTACATATGTGACCAAGCCTACAAAGCCACATCTCTACAATAGAAGGTGAATTAGTAATATAAGTAGATAGATAAAGGATACCTACTTTCTTACCATCATCTAAGTCAAGTGCATCCACTGTGAGAGTTACTGTGCAACTCTCATCACCCAACTTTCCTGAAGAAATTAGACTCATCTCCAAGACTGGAACCTGCATGACTTTCTTCAACACCTGTGTGTTATCTGTCTACAATTTTAGCGTCACTTCCCCTTCATCAATAATCTGACAAGGCTCACCAACCCCTAAATAAATCTCTCCAAAGTCTCCAAAGACATACCCATGAAAAGATGCTCTATTTCGGGTTGCATGGAAAGAGGCAACAAAATCTGTAAACCAAGATTCTACTTTATCCAGAACATCCTGTGTAACAACATTTGCAACACCTGCTCCTTTAGTTCCTTCATGCTGATCTTCTACCAACCAACAATCTAACTTTACCTACTCTTTCTTTCCATCAATCAGACCGTTCATGCTATTCAGTTTCTCCATTCGTAACTTACTTTCTTCTGCCATTGCTATACTCCCACTCAATTAGAAACCCCTGTGAGTACCCTGTAATCAACACACACTAACCAAATCTAATCCAACCTATTAGTAAACCCAACCAAAAGCTCTGATACCAATTGTTGGGTTGGTATCACACACTGAACCTACAACCAGGCTCTGATACCAACTATCATGATCCCTACTCTCCACAATAAGAGTACATATATGATTACCTTATATAAGCAACTAAACATGGAATTTAACTAGAAGTACAAGTAACTAGAAATACGAAACAACACAAAATATGAGAGTCAATACCTAATTATATTAATATATATACAAAAGAGAATACAATAAAGAAGATGCCACTTCTTCTCCACACCTTTCAGAAGCTTCCCACAACTCAAGTGTTCACCAGTAATTCTCCTTCAACACTTCACTCTCCTACCAAAAAATGGTCCCAACAATCAACTCAAACATAGAGCTGATGTTCACCTCCAACTAGTCAGTAACATGCTGTCAGTACACCAAGCACACAACCGTACTCCAAGTAGATCTCCCTGCTCTTGCTGCCACCTGCAAAACCACAGACCTTACTCACCATGTAGATGTCTCTACATCCTGAATAACCCTTGTCCTTGCCTCACCAAGTCCTTATGATTCTTCAACCAGTACCCTGGTGGATCTCCTAGCAGAACTTGCATCACCTGCAACTCTCCCTGATCATACACACTCAGCACCCCTTGGAACTAGGAGGAGCAAAACTTGCTCTCTCTACAAGCTCAATGGCTTTCTAGCACACTTTTACAACACAGCCCATGAGTCTATTATATAGATCTCATGCTTACAATAATTAGACTTGCAACTCTAAGACCAAAAAAATAGCCTTTACATGCAAACTCTCAGTTCAACGAACTAACTGTCTGTGCAACGAATAGTTCTAGAACCACCATAGGTGACTAACATTGGTCCCTATCTACTTGGAGGTGACCAACGTCGGCTGACCTCCTGTCAATGCCAGTTGTCTTTTGTCCGAACCTGCCGATGTCGGTTGCCTTCTGCACTGCACCCTGCCAACGCCGGTCTCCCTGGAACTCAACAACCTCCTCCATGTTTGCACCAATTGAAGATTTTAGCTCCACAACCTAACATAACACATGAATTCTATGAGAAAACCTCATGGGAAATAAAACCCACTCTCAATCTTGAAAACACATGGACTAATTGTCTTATAATATGATCACAAACATGAGACCTTTTAGTGAAGTACCACTTCACAAGGAGCACCCACCCCTAAGCATGAACAAACACCAACTTGTTCTAGATGTTGAGTACCCACACAACACCTAAGAAATAAATAACTATAGAAATTTGATTGTATTTCAATTTTATGGAGAAATAATGTATAACCCCTCTCTTCAATCCTTCACACTCTCTTAAGCTTGCACACACAAGCAAAGCATTCAAATCACTCTTTTTGATCACTCTAGACCTCTTCATTCATCATCAATTTTTAAACCTACATGATCACTATTATTACATCATAAATATGACATGAGGGTCATACACATAATCCTCAACCTACTCTACTCATCAATCCATTTATTAAACACACTCGTACTTCTCTATCCTTTACCTCTCTCCCCTTACCCATCTAGAAACCATCACCTTTGATTTCACTCTTTATAGAGACTTCATGAATATCATCTTCTTGGGTCAGAAATAATAATTGATTTCACATTTAAGGATTATATAATGCTAATACATAGCTTAATACCACCCTAACAAGTCATCCATATCATCCATGTGTCACTCTTAAGCAGCTACACCTTTCAATTAGGCCTTAGTAGCCCTTATAGGTCTCATGGAGATCTATTAACCCCTTTATCACTTATACGAGAAAATTAAGAACACATGACCATTTTAAAATACATGGATCCACTCCACATGACCTCTAAGACACCTTAACATGATTACATCCAACACTATACTCTTGATCATATGCGCAATCTACTCAAACATTAGTTGTATACACATGACCACCATGAATGAATAAACAATCAACTTCTAAGCATTTATTCATATTGAAGATGGATTGGTCAAGCCTTAAAAATCTAAAAATATCACCCTCAATAAGTCTACATCATTATCTAATAGCTAATTCATCAAGAAACATTCAAACACTAATTGAACAAACTCAAATAACTTGTGCACCAAATTTTAGGTTCAAGCAATATTACTGAAACTAAAAATAAAACCTAGAATTTAATAGCACCAATAAGAATGGATAGAGGAAGTAAATAAAAATAAATGGAACATGCTTACCATCCTTTTTACCTCTTCATGTCTCTATTCCAGGACTTGCACTTGAATGATTTGATGCCAAAACTTGAATTGTTAGATTGCTTCATAACTCTTGACAATGGCTTCCAATGCTTGTGTGAAGTGGATAAGGGCTTGAATGAGAGCCACCAAGATTTTATGGATGAAATAATAATGGAAATATGAGATATTTATGGCTTGATAGATGATTTCCAATTAGTCTTGGCCATTTCCCAAGCATGGCCTTTTATAGGAAAATGGATGGAATTTTGAAGGAATTTTAAATTATTTAAAAGTTTCTAGTTTAGAGACTTATAGAGACTTAGAGGAGATTCTCCAATTATATAGGCTTATAAATAGGTCTAAGTGACAATATGAGGATTAGATAGGGATTAATGAATTTTAGGGTTCACAAGGATGTAGGAATGGCTAGGGTGGTAGGGTGACTAGGGTGGTAGGTGGATAAATATGAATTTTAAATTGTCAAGTGGGTTTAGGGAGTAGGTTAGTAGGTAATAGGATCTATTAGAGGTTTAATGGGGAGATTAATTGATTTTTAGGATGGGGTAAAGGTTTATGGGATATAGGAATGGGATGGGGGTTATTATGTAATTAGTTATTTTGGCTAAGATATATATGAATTAGGCTAAATTAGCAAAAATTAGTATAATTAATAGGGAGAGCATAATTTAGTGCATACATTTTACCACTCTTTGAAAGGGTATTATGATTGGAAAGAGTAATAGTCTTTTAAAGAAAAACCTAGATGTTAGGTGGTGTTAATTGTTAGTGGGATATGATGCCCTCTTGAGGGAGTATGCAGGGAGAAAATCAAATCGGATGGTCATTCAAACAAGAATCTTGGGGTGGGATAAGACTCATATCTAGATAGGGTTAGGATGCCCTAATTAACCAAGTAGATTCCCAAAAGTGATGATGATAAATTAGCTTAAGTGACAGGTTCTAGACAAATGATGAATGTCTAGAAAGTGCATTGATTCACAAATTGACATTGATTAAATAAGATGGGTTCAAGATAATGGATAAGTTATATAGAAAGGATGCATGCTAGGGGAAGATCAAAAGGGGATAAGGGATATTTATTGGTGATAAAGAGATACATTCTATTAGATTTAGGGCTTAAAATGGTGTGGGATCACTGAATGACTAGTTAGGAGATAGGATGGTGATGAGGTATGAATGGTGGTTGACCTATCCCTGGGCATAAATAGTAAGACCAAGTGCTACCTACATAGTCTTAAGATACCTCAAGATGATGTAGTTATGGATAAGAGATAATATGGATGAAAAGGGGTTGGACCTATCTTACCCCAAACAACATTATAAGAGGGTTAAAATGGATTGAATTAGGATGTATAGATAATTATATGCTATTATAGATAGGGGATGTTAGTAAGGGGCAGGTTGGGGGTGTAGGGGGTTATATAGGAAAAAATATCCAAAATAAGGTCATTTACACTTATTAACTTTTGAGATTTGAGCTCTAAGGCAAAACCATGGACCAGTTACCCTAAGCTTCCCATTGCAGAGAGAGTTTGAGAGCACCAGAGAGATGCTGACACTGGACTTGTGATGAGTAAAAGACCTTAGCTCAGTGATTTTATTTAGTTTTTTTAGATTTTTAAGTGTATTTTAGATAAAAATACACCATCAAACTTATCTTGGCAATACCATGACTAGTGGTTTTACCCTTAATCATGATATTACCATCATGAGTAGTGAAATTATAGAGGCATCTTGTAGTATTGAAATATCACATGTAGTGAATTGAGGTATTATACTACTATAATAAGGGAATTTTGGTATTAAAATATTATGAGTGTAGAATCATGGGTTTACAATCCCACTATTAGCAAGTCATATGTTTACAATCCTACTATTATCAAGTCACAAGTTTGTCAAAACCATGAATATGATTACTTTGTAAGTAACAATATTACAAGGGGTAAGAAAAATGGGTAAGTGATGAGTTAGATGAATTAGGTTAGATGGACTTAGGGTTTTAGGCTAGTGAATTATGTTCATGGGTTGGGTGAATAGGTGAGTTAGATAAGCTAGATGAATAAGATGAAGTTAGTTAGTCAAGTGGGTCAGTTTTAGGTCTATTTTGGTATTTAGGGTTATAAGGATCAAGGGTAATTTAGGTACGATTGATGGGATAGGGGTTAAGGATAGGGTGATAAGATTAATGAGATTTTAGATAGGGTTATTTTGGATAGATTAGGTGTAGGGATTTAAAATTTGAGGCTATATAAGTGAGGATAGAGTTTTGAGGATGGGGATAATGGTAAGTGGATGGTGGTTGGCACAAGAGGATTTAGTGTGATGGCATCATGAATGTGACATCCAAATGTGATTCATGATATGTAACAAGTAAAACTAGAGGCGTTTGGGGTATTTGAGCTAGTGGTATTATATGATGTGGTGATTATGCCTCTAATTCACATAGACCAAGTTCTAATCATAATGCTAGTGGAGTGATAAAACTCAAAGATGAGTACCTTTCACTTTGTTACTAGGGAGATGATAGTGACACTAGAGGATGTGTATGGGATACTTCATATACCAATTCATGGAGATAGGATCTATTCATAGTCACACACATTATATCAAATACTAAAGCAACTGGGTCAGAGTTTATAGATAAGTATGTAAGATCGATGCATTGATATTGATAATGTTGATGTGAGAGTACATTGGATAGATTGACACTAGTAGTCATGGCTCTTATTTCTAGAATTATCTTACTAGACAAGAGTGGATAGTGGTTTCATCTTCACTTAGGAGATATAGTTGCAGACATGATCCATGATCATCAAGTATTTTCTTGGGGACCAATTGTCTTAGCACACTTGTATAGGGAGCTACACCTAGGTGCATAGAGGAGTGTATAGAGTTTTAGACCATCACTATTGCTATAGATATAGAGCTAGGAGCACATTTCTCTCTAGTGACTATTAGGTATACTTACAATGCTTGATCTTAGGTAGCCTATGCTCTTTTGATCGCACATGTTATTAGGAGTACAACTAGGTCATGCTAGAGAGATACAATACTACATAGAAGATTTTGATAGTTTATGCCCTAGGAACATTACATGGATGCCCTATAGAGGGATTAGATTCAATTAGGTTGATGAGATAGTGATGTATTATATGCTTATAGTGGGTTTTGTGATGATATGATAGGATTATATTATCAAGAGATACCATCCAGAACATATAGAACATCAGTTTGAGTTTATTCAAGATGTACCCAACCTAGAGCATTTATTTTCACATAGTGAGCAAGAGAGGTCATAGTAGGGGAGACCTACAAATAGGGTAGATGATCTCAAAGAGTAAAATATTATTACATTCATTTAGTGGTATTTTTACACACCCATTCTAGATCTAGGTATTACAGTGGCATATACAAGATGGTGGTAGCCCAGGATACCCATTAGATTGACACAACCTTAGATGGTGGTTAGGCAAGGTATTGTGAGGAAGGTAATCCAAGAATAGGCTAAGATATAGAGGAGGGTGAGGTAGAGGAGATAGATTCCTGCATAGGGGAGATAGGTGAGCGTATGATGGCCTAGATGATATGGAGGTATATGGGGGAGATGGTGATTAGGTATTAATAGTATCCTAGGTGAGGTCTCAAGCCCAAACATATATAAGACCATAAGTGCAGGGATCAACCCAGCCACAAACATAAGTAGGTGGTAGTAGTGGTGGTGTAGGTTCATCTTAGCCACCAAAGATAGAGGAGGATGAGTCCTTGATTATGTGATTTTAGGGTGAGATTTAGGCATGTTTAGCAAAGAGTATGGCTATTACATGCGAGTGATACCAATTGTAGGACCATCTTTAGAGTATGACTACATATAGGGATAGTCAATTAGCATAGGCACAAGGGTAGATTGATGTGTTGTAGGCTCATATTGCTTAGAGGGATGTGTAGTTGGCCCAATTATAAACACAAGTTACTACTTTATAGTCATAGGTGATATAACAGGATGGGAAGCTCACCCATGCTCAAGGATAGGTCACCACCTTATAGAGTCATGTTATAGGTTTATAGGGGTAGGTGACATAGCTACAAGCTCATATTTAGATTTTGATTAGCTAGGTAATAGTGGCATAGAGAGACAGAGATGAGGTTGATGAGGCCTTAAGAGGTTAAGACATGATAGGGGTGATAGAGTGTATTATGTTGCTGACACATGAGGTATAGTATTATCAGGTGTTATACAAGGCCATAGTTCAAGAGGGTCAGCATGCTAGATCATTTTATGTTAGTCGATAATCTATTTGATAGCCTTTTAGAGGAAGTCAAGGACCACTAGGGCCACTAGGGATGTTAGGGCCATAGTCATGATTGTGTATATATACATGTATAGGGGATTTTGTATCACTAGCCCATTCTTTCCCCATGGGCTCCATGTGTTTGTATGATATATTTTGACATGGATTCCATGTGGGTATTGTATTCTAGACATTAGATATATATGATTAGGATTTATGATGATATATGTATGGATGTTTTTTATTGTTGTTATGTTTATAGATATGAGATGTATTTATTGTTCATGTGATGATAACAATGATTATATGTACATGTTATGATTAGATTTAGTTGTTATATATTTTATTCATATCATTATCATGATGTATGTATTGATATATATTATGGATGGATCTTAGCATTTTATTGGTGACATGATGATAGATAGATTTTTATATATGTTTTGACTATCATGGATGATGTCACATATGAGATATTGCTTTTGATTTTATGGATGTTATTATATGATATGATGGATACATGATTACATGTTTATAATGGTGATGTGATAAGTTTGCCTTTATGAGGTAGATATGTCATAAATAAATTAATCCCCTATTTTTCTCATTTCATCCTTAGTGTTTATGGTAAAAATCCTCCTGCACAATGGAGGTAGGGTGGTAATGGGATGGGTTTAGGTTCAAGCTTTGGGTGAAGGTAGATATGATGGGGATTAATTAAGATGGAACTAGTTTTCAAAGCTATCAATATGTAAATATATGCAATACATTTTTAATATTGCATCATGTGGCTATATGTAAGGGACATGATAAGTCCAAGACACATTAGTGTAGATGCATGGGGGAACTCTGTTTAAGAGATGACCCTTCCTGAACACAAATTTAGAAGTCACTCATTTCATCCTTGTTCCCATGAAAAATTTACAAGATAAAGGATATATTTAAACTAATTTAATAAACAAAACATAATTATATGTACATAAATATTCAATACACATACATATTGAAAATAAACACATAAGCATACAATACAAGCAAAGAAAACATAGAAAAATAATGACAACATTTAATAGGTTTATTTAAATGATTGATGAAATGATTAGAGATGAATATATAAAATGGGTCTAGTGATGAAAGGGAGGATATGTATAGAATATGTAGTGCCCAAAAGTTTATCCATGATGAGATTCCAACTAGGTCATGAGATGGGAGTCATGATGACCCTTTAGGAATTGGTGACACAATATATGCTAAAAGCCTTGGGAAAGAGAAGTTTATTTTATTATGACCCTTCATAATGATGATTAATAGAGGGAAGGTGTGGACTCGAGGCTTAGTGACAGCAATGAACAGTGATGGGATGTTGAATTGAGGCTAAAAAGGAGACATGCCTATCAAAGAATATTTGTGAAGGTATGGTAGGAATGATGTGGATGGGATTTGGGGTTATCTATACCAAGTATGGATAAATGACTTCAGAGATCCCTCCAATAATTATATTTGACTAGCCATGTCTTTCCCTCTTGTTGAAGTAGTTATGCCACATTGTTGTTTAAGACCTTATGATAGATTACTATTATTTTGACCAAGGTTAGAGTTATTATACCATGATGTTGAGAACTAGTTTTCATTATGGAACTTTTGTAAGGCCCCAACGAACTAGTTTTCACCATTGGATGTATTTTTTTATATTGGTGAGGAGATGTGATGGGTGAAATGGCTAGATATGGTGTTTCCCATAGATGGAGGATGATCAAACTTGATTTAGGTATATAAGTGTTTTAGATGCATGATGTTTATGGGATCATCAAGTTCTTCTACATCCACCATGGCCAACTTGTATGATCTTGATCTGAACTTGGTAATAATGATATAAGGGCCTAGCCAATTGGCTTCAAACTTCCCCTTCTTGTCTCTTTTTGCATTGGGTTTTTTTAATTTTCCTTTAAGACCAAGTCACTAAATTTAAACTCTCTTGACTAAATATTATTATAATATTGGCCTTTGAGTTTATTTTGGTATACTCGTAGTTGATCCAAGGCCTTTTGATGCTTCTCAATAAGGAGTTCTATTTCTTGCAAATGTTCCTGCCTAAGATTATGATTAGTGATAATACCTCTTAGTGAGATTCAGAGAGAGGGAAGTTCCATTTCTACTAGAAAAATTACTTCGGTCCCACTAACCAAGGCATATGGATTTTCCACAATAAGGGTGTGGACACTTGTACAATAAGACCACAATGTTGGATACAATTGAATGTGCCAATTTCATCCCACATGATTAACTATCTTCTTCATAATCTTGATGAGGGTCTTATTAGTAGCTTCTGCTTGTCCATTATCCTGGGGATAATAAGGAGAGGAAAAATGCTATGTAATGTGATATTTTTGACACATAGCCTCAATGTCCTAGTTCTTAAATGATTATCAATTATCTGAGATGAAGTTGGTGGGTATGTCAAAATAAAAAATAATCTAATTGAGAATAAATTTAGATATTTGAAGGCCCATTATATCAGTAAGTGTCATTGCCTCTACCCATTTGGTAAAATACTTTGTAGCCATGATAATGAATTTATGACCATCTTATGAAGTAGGGTTGATCTTGCCAATTAAATCAAGGCCCCATATCAAAAATAGCCATGGACTCATAATAGGTGACAACTCTTTTACCAAAGCATGATTGAGGTTCTCATATTACTAACATGCCACACATTTTTGCACATATTGGCATGAATATTATTCCATCATTGGCTAGTAATAGCTAGTTTAGAGGAGCTTTTTAGCTAAGGCCATTCCACTAATGTGCCCTCCATAAATACCATCATGAACTTCTTTGATCACCTAAGAAGCCTCTTCTAATGTCAAACACATCAACAAGGTTCCATTGTAGCCTCATTGATAAAATGTGTTACTAAGGATGGTGTAATGGGAAGTGCAATGGATAAAGGATTTACATTGGTGGTGGTTGAGGTTGGGGGAGGATGGTATCATGGAGGTACATGTAGATGTCTTGGTACCATGGGAGACTGGGATTATTAATTGCATAAATTTGAAAGGGAGCTAGTGACTGATGGGATGGAATGATTAGATGCTCAATCAAAAAGTTACTTTCCAAAACATCTTCAAGAAGGTCAATGAGCGAACCAATAGTATCCATGGAATTATCTACTTTATTGCTTCCTCAGGGAACTTGTTCAAATGTTATAGATTGAAAACTTGACTTTAGTTGATCCACTAGTTGTTTATAAGGAAGCAATTTTTCATCCTTTGTTTTAATTTCATCATTGAATTGTTTGATGATTAGTTGTAAGTCACCAAATACCTACAAATGTTAGATATTCCATTAGATTTCTAGGTGAAGGCTGACAATTAAGGATTTATATTTTGATATGTTATTGGTGTATGGGAAGGCAAAGCAAAAAGCTTTTGGGATAAGCTCACCTTGTGGAGTGACTAGGAGTATGCCTTATCCTAACCCATATGTGGTGAATAAGTCATCAAAGTATAGTTTCTAACTATCAAATTGTGAAGTATTCATTTTGGACTCATTTGAGAAGTTGGTTACAAGGGGCTTAGTCAATTCCAATAGTGTCTCTGCTAGTTGATACATGCTAACCTATCATTTTATAGATTTTTTATTAACAACTCAATGTCAAATTCACTGAGCAACATTATCCATTTTTCCATTCATCTTATAAGAGCTAATTTGGACAATAATTATTTTAAGGGATTAATTTTTGAAATGAGTTGTACTTGATTATTAAACATGTAATGTCAAAGATTCTATGATGCAAAAACTATGAATAATCTAGAGGTTAATTTAGAAAAGGTCCAAAATCATACCAAATCTTACACCATTACAGATATCCCATCAAGAGCTTTTTGATGGTATGTGAAACTTTGAAAACAAAGCTTGTATGTTCCTTGTGTAGTTGGTCAAAGTTCTGGTCAAATCAAGTCAATAGGTGGTTAAATCTCATCAAACTACAAAAATTGACCATCATGAAATTTTTCTAAATTATTTCCATGGTGTAGATATCATCAAGAGATTTTTTGTCACATTTTACGATTCAAAAAATGGAGTTCATATGCGCAAGTTATGACCAATCAAAGTTATGGTCAAACTTGATGATGTGGCAATAAAGTGACATGGTAATATGATTTGACCCAAGTCTTTAATATTTGGGGTTAAACATATTCTATCATATATTAGAGAATAATAACCACCTAATAATTTTAATTGTAATGGGATAATATAAATCCCATAAAAAAAGGGTAGAGATAATTATTATTAGAAAAGGGGATAATGTTAAATCCCACAAATAATGGTCTTGGGATAATTATGAATATTATTTAAAATTGGAAAGGAAAATCATCTAAACCCACATTTTTGGACCCATGAACCTATATAAAGGGTCTAGAGGGGTCATTTGAAATCATAATCAAAGTGTGAAAAACAACACACAAGATTTGAGAATAATCAAGTAGAGCTAGAGCCAAAGAGCTAAGAGATAAAGAACCAAGAGCTAAGAGCTGAAGAGCTAAGAGCCAAGAGTTGAGAGCCAAATCTGAGAGCCAAGAGCTAGAGCTAGATACTAGAGCCAAAGCTAGTTGCATCAATATATCTATTTATAGATCAAGAATCCCTATTTGGAATGAGGTGATGTGTAAAGAAATTTTAAATCAATAATCGATCAATTTTACCTTTAATCAAGGCCCAGAGAAATAGCCTAGATTAGGTAAACTCCATTAACAATTATGGTGTTTATGTTTTGGTTGTTTTACATTTTGTTCTTTCCATGAATTTGATTGAATTATTCACAAGTGGATGTAAGTTTTAATCAAACACAACACTTAACAAAAATAAATTAAATGGCTAATGATCATTTGAAGGTGTAATTAGAAGGAATGAATACATAGATATTCATATTTAGTTTTAATCTATTTTTAACACTTTAAATTAGTTTTGATCATTTATTTAAATCCATTATTCAGTATCCATTATAAACTAAAAGTGAACTTGAAAGGTTAGAAAGGGGTTTACGGACCAATTTTGGTATTAGAGCAGTTAGAATGTAGGGATTAGCTTCTGCTTGTGTAAAATTTTGATTTTGGTTATAGTTGGTTTCACTCAATTTGTGCATATATTTGGATTTGTATAATCTTTTAGTGTAGTGTGTAGTTGTTGGACATATAGATTGTTTGCACAAGTAGGAAACCATGGGCAAAGCTCTGAAGAGAGAAAGACTAGAGGAGCTCGAAGGCTTCAACCATCAGATTTAGATGGAAAAATCTAAGTTGAGAAGGATGCTAAAGTCCTTAGAAGATGAAAAGCAAGAGCTACAAGATAGACTGCTATCTCATGAGGAGTTTCTCTCAAGGATCATCCAAGAGTTGCAACTTGAGTTGCAAGCCAAGGATAAGTTATTGGCATAGTCATAAAATGGTGGAGAAGTGAAGGAGAAATCAAAGTCTATGAGACCGTCCTCAACCACATATGCACAAACCCAAACATAGGTTTGTACTGTAAGTAATTCACAATGTTATTCCTTTTCTTCCCATCAATATTATTCTTTGGGGGAATTTGAGAAGCATACTCGTGGTATTGGCTCTAGGTTGCTAATAAAGATGGATTTTGATAGAAATGGCCTTGGCATCAATGGCCAAGGAATTACTAATACCATACAAGTTGAGGAAAGACCTCAATATGTAGGTTTGGGATTTATTAGTGGTAATGGAGAAGTTGGAGAATGCTCCAAAATAGCTGAAGAGAAAATTCAAGAGATGAGCCCAAGCCACTACTATTTGAACCCATTCAAAGAGATGGATAAGCTTATAAGCTAAAATATAGAAAATAACAAATCCTCAATTAAGGAAAATACATCTAGAAGAAATGTAAGGCATCTCCATTGAGAGATGAACATCCCAATGGAGAAGGTAAAACAATTTCTCCTCATCATGCTTGCAAATAGGATAGCCCTAAGAGGTATGGCAAGCATAAATATTCCAATGTCTTCTTTGATTATGAGAATAATGGTCTTGGTACACATTATTTGTTGTATAACTATCCATGTATGTTTTGTGGACTAATTAACCATTGTATGGCCATGTGTTGGAAGAGAAAATCCTTAGAAAGAGAGGTTATGTGCCTCAAGAAGGAGATATGTTGTAAAGACCACTCTCCAAGACAAAATATGGAAAATGGCAAGAGGGATTTATTGTCCTAGAAAATGGACAAGAATTACTACACTCATTGTAATATGAGTGGTCATTGGGTTGACAAGTGCTAGAAGCTTCATCCAAAACTTCATTCGGATACTCACAAGAAGAAAGTTGTGCAAGCACCCATGGAGAAAGAGGTAGCAGATGAAAGAGTTGGTAAAGTACCAACATTCCAAGAGGCAACCCATGAATAATCTCACCTATAAAAATAAGATTCTATCAAGAAGGATCATCCCAAAGTGGAGCATCCATTAAATTGGATCGGTAAGAAATGGATAATTTTTTACAAAGCTAAGTCTTATTTAGTATGCTTAAAATCACCTTAAATCACTTTATTTGAATTTAATTATTAAATAATCATGAAAGAAACTAACCTCATTTGTTTGAGCAACTGGAGGTATATCACTCCTTTAGAGTGAAAAATGGAGTAGCAATCCAGATGAGAAGCATATTGTAAACAACCCATTATTAGCGGTTGTATCATTTATTATTTTATGTTCTCACATTCAGATTGGCATATTTGTGCTTACCTTTTCTTGTAGTATTTGGCAAGATGGTAAAGTGGCTCCATTGAGAGTGAACATTGAAAAAAATCTCTAAATCAGATTTGGGATATAACAATAGTGGAAAGACATGTTACACATAGCTGAAGAGTTTTTTTCAAAAGGAAGACAAGTAGGCATGAATCAACATGTGAAGTACTTCCAAGGTAAGTAACACTCAGTTATACATTGTTTTTTTGTTTTAAATTTAATATCCATTTTCATTGAAATACATGTTTTCAATATATGTGTAATCATAGTATGCACATTTGTAAAAGACCCTAAGAAGGGCACTATTTGTAACATATATTTTGCATTGTAAGACCCCATGAAGGGCAATTTGACAAAGTGATGATATGATATCACTTATTATATGCAACATAGTTTTATGTCCTTTGAGAATAATAGGGAGAGTATAAATTACATTTTTGTAATGTGAAAGCATTACTTTAGTATAACAATGTCATGCACCATAAAATATCACTAGGCTTATCTGTGTAGAGACTCTTGAGAATCCATGCAACAAAAGAAGTCATTGCATTTTAAATCCTAGTTCTGTGTAGAGGCTATTGATAGCCGTGTAGTAGCAGAGGATTTTCAAAAGGTGTGATCAATCAATTGTTCCAAGCATTGTGGGTGTAGTTGTGGAACTTGAGTAGACTGATAAAGACCCATCAAAATTCTTCAAAATTGACTGACATTTCAGAGGATCAAGTTGGGTACCAGCTTTGGTGGACCAAAAACCCTCTTAGTAGGGAGGATTGATCTAGAGGTCAATTAAGAAAGGTCTTAGATAATATTAAATCCTAAACCATTACAAATATCCTATCAAGAGCTTTCTAATGGTATATGGAACTTCAAAAATAGAGCTTATATGCTCCTTATATAGTTGGTCAAAGCAAGTCAACAAGTGGTCAAATCTGGTAAAACTAAAAAAATTGACCATCATGAAATGTTTATAAATCAATTCCATGGTGTATAGCTCATCAAGAGCTTTTTGGCAAATTTTATGGTTTGAAAAATGGAGTCCGTATGTGCAAGTTATGACTAGTCAAAGTTATGGTCAAACCTGATGACATGGAAATAAAATGACATGGAAATATGATTCGACCCAAGTATTTAATATTTAGGGATAAACATATTCTATCATATATTGGGGAATAATAATCACCCCATAATTTTAATTTTAATAGGATAACATAAATCCCATAAAACATGGGTGGAGATAATTATTATTAAAAAAGGGGATAATGTTAAATCCCACAAATGATGGTATTAGGATAATTATGAATATTATTTAAAATTGGAAAGGATAATCATCCAAGCCCACCTTTTTTGGACTCGTGGACCTCTATACAGGGTTTGGAGGGGTCATTTGAAATCACAATCAAAGTGTGAAAAAAAACACACACGACTTGAGAATAATTAAGTAGAGCCAGAGCCGAAGAGCCAAGAGTCAAAGAGCCAAGAGCCAAGAGTTGAAGAGCCAAGAGCTAAGATCCAGATTTGAGAACCATGAGCTGAGAGCTAGAGCCAAGAGTGAAAGCTAGAGATAAGAGTTAAGAGCCAAACCCAGTTGCTAGAGCCAAACCCAGTGGCATCAAAATATTTATTTACAGATCAAGAACCCCTACTAGGGATAAGGTGATGTATAAATAAATTTTTCATTAATAATCGATTGGTTCTACCTTTAAGCTAGACCTGAAGACGTAGCCTAGATTTGGGTGAACTCCATTAACAATTTTGGTGTTTGTGTTTTGGTTATTTTACATTCTATTATTTTCATAGATTTGATTTAATTATTCAAATGTGGATGTAAGTTTTAATCAAACATAACTCTTTTAAATGGATAATGATCATTTAAAGGTGTAATTGGAAGGAATGAATACATAGATATTCATATTCAGTTTTAATCTAATTTTTAACACTTTAAATCAATTTTGATCATTTATTTAAATCCATTATAAAATAAAAGTGAACTTGAAGGGTTCAAAAGGGGTTTATGGATCAACGACCAACATGCTTTTTTAATTTCGCTCATAGGATATCAGTGTACAACTGAGATAGTATATGGTTTGCTCCTTACCCTGATCATTATGTTGTGCTAGAAGAACACCAATGGCACATGGTGTTATTGAAATGTATAGGAGAAAAGGTCTTCTTAAGATTGGTGGAGATAATACAAGTGGATTAGCCAAATATTGTTTAATAAGACTTTTAAAGGCTTGTTGGCATTATAAATTCCAATGAAAGGTAGTCCACTTCTTTAGTAGATGAGTAAAGGGGTCACACTTATCTACAATTTGAGAGATGAAACATCGTATGACTTGGATCTTACTCTAAAGACTTCAAAGCTTCTTAAGATTATGAGGTGGGGGCATTTACATGATTATTTTGACCTTTGTTGGATCTACTTCTATGCCTCTTCTTAAAACTATGAATCCCAATAATTTTATTGAGGTGACTCTAAATACACATTTCGTAGGATTTAACCTAACTTTATACTCTCTTAATCTTTAAAAAATCCTTCTTAGAACCACATGGTGTTCTGATCTTAAATGGGACTTTCCCAAAATATCATCTGCATAATCCTTGATGAAGTCATGCATCATGTCAAGAAAGATGATGGTCATAGCCTATTGATAGGTTACCCCTATGTTTTTAAGACCAAATGGCATGACTTGGTAACAAAATTTTCCCAATGGAGTAATAAAAGATATTTTATGTTGGTCCTTAGGTGCAATTTTTATTTGATTATAACCTAAGAAGCCATCCATTAGGCAGAGCATTTCATATCTTACTATCAAGTCTATAATAATGTCAATGTTTGGGAGTGGGAAGTCATACTTAAGACATGCCTTATTAATATCCTCAAAGTCTACACAAATTTTGATTTTTCCTTGTGGTTTGGACATAGGGACAATGTTAGAAATCCAATCTAAATAATCTATTAGGCATATAAATCTAGCTTTCAAGAATTTTTGCAATTCCTCTTTGACCAATAAAGCCACCTTGGGATGCATCTTTCATAGTTTTTGTTTAATGGGTTTTGTATTTAGATGCAAAATAAAGTGGTGTATTACCAATGAGGGGTCTAACACTGGCATATCAGCTTAGCTCCATACGAATATGTTGATAAATTATTTTAACAATTCAATAATGAATTTGCACTCCTATATTGTGAGAGATGCCCCCAGTTTCACTATTTTGGGATGTTTATTTATTCCAATATTGACTTATATTACATCCTAAATAAGTTAGGGTGATTTATCTTGAAAATAAGGGGGTAATGATATTTTTTTAACATCGAAAGTGAAGCAGTCTGGAAGTTCAATATCAATATCAAAATAATCTTTTGATGTGAATGAGCTATATAGACATTCATCCAACTCTTTGGAAGGCTCTTTTTCTTCAAAATGTTCTTCATTTATTTGATCATGGGATTTTTGTTATTCCCCAAAATAAGTATAATGACAAAGATTGATATAAAATCCCTTTTTGTGATCACTAGCTAGCATAAAATCTCTAGCTCCCATATATTAGAAGATTGCCTTATCATTTTAGAACATGTCAAAGGAAGATTCCTCTTTGGAATCTTAGTCAATAAGGGATGGATAACAAAGGTAAATATTGATGGTAGAGATGGTTGTATTGATAAAAATGTTAGTGGCAATGAGCTCCTTGAAGTGACTATAGATAGAACCTATTTCAATGTCCTTATTAGGGAGAGATGGCCCAGTGGTCAAAAGAGAATCCATAATCATACTTATTGGGTCATCATCATATAGTTTGTAACCTAATCCAAAATATTTTTGATGTTCTTGATTTATGATAGGTTCAAGTCAGCCTTACTCTTTCTTACCCAATCCCTTTCCTTTATATTGCATGTTCTCCATCATTTTTTGGACTTTAGATTATTGGTTTTTAGGAGAAATGAGGGCCTCATTATCAAGAATAAGCCAAGAATAATCTCCATATTCAATATATTCATTAGAAAAGAATCCATCACTTGATAAAGTTGTTGGTCCAAATTGATACCTTATGGGGTTAGCCTTCTTCATATCTGGAAACCCATAACTACGTGTAGACATGGGTAAATCACCATTACAAAATGTTTTGTATTCATCTTCTCCACACCCTATGGATGTGATCTTTAGTCAAGTGACATCAGGTGATGGATTAGATGTGGAATCTAGTTGATTAGGGGAGATATCTTTAGCAATTATTGGGCTCAATATAATGTTGTCAGTGCTAAGATAAGGTGATGGTGATAATGACTGATCTATCTAACAACTATGGAGATGGTGTATGATTTGAAGAATGGTGGACTCCACTCTTGAATGAGGGAATTTTAGGCACTAATGGAAAGTGGATAGCACAAATTTCATTTCATGAACCCATGGTCTTCTAAGCAATATGTTATATGGTAAATCCACATCCACAATATAAACTATAGTCTGATGTACTATAGGTCCCACAACAACAAGAAGATAAATGGTCCCAAATGACAGTCTCTCATTATCATCGTAAGCTTTAATCATTATCAAAGTGGGCCCTAATGATGTCTCAAAATATCCTAATTTCTTCAAAAAAATTATATAAGTTGAGTGTGGATCCTTCATCTATGAGAACATGGGGAACTCGATGGTGGGAAATGGTGACTTCATTGTATAAGGGGTAATTATGATGTGGGCCAATAGGAGGCATATCCCAAGAACTAAAATTAATTTTTTGTGATGGGGATAAGTGTGTTATTAGTGCCTAAAATTGATTAGTATCTAGGTTAGTAGGTACTTTTAAATCATTCAGCACTTGATTTAATATTTTTTGGTGTAAGGATGATGTTTTAAGAAGCTCCATCAAGGAAATTTGGGCTGGATTTTTTTCTAATTATTGAATGATATCATAGGATTTATCTTAATATCTTGAAACTTTTATAGAAACATTCCCCTTTTGGGCAGAAGATGAGGTAAGAGGATCTAGAAGAGGTGCCACAAGAATTATTATCTTATTACATCATGTGGTTATTATGCAATTAGCAGTGGCCCTATTAAGTTTTAGGATGGGGAACGAAGGTGGAATAGGTTCTTGGATTATGAAAATTTTGATGGTGTTAATGTAATGGTAGGGGATATTATGATAGTCAGTGAGGTTAGATGAAGATGCATGACCCTACTCCCTTTAGGGTCTTTAATTCCTCTGATCATGTTTTGGGAGTGCATCCTTGTAAATGCCAAGTTTCTCATTTGTTTACTAATTCGAGGGAGCTTATCCTTCAATATCTATATCACCGTTTTCAATTAAATCTTGGATATAAGGTTTTAATTGCATACACTTATCAATGTCATGTCCTTTAACCCTATGGTATTTTCAAAACTCATCTTTATGATACCAATATGGTTTTTGTTGATGGCCATCCATAGGTCTAATCTTAGGTAAAGTATTCATGTTGGTGGAAATAAATTATTCCAAGACTATTTCTATTGGGACTTCCAAGCTTGTAAGTAATATTTTACATGAATGAGGCTTAGGCTTGCCTCGAGGAACTCTAATGGAAGAGATATTAGGGCATTGTGTGGGGAATTTCTTTTTGACTATTTGTACATGTTGTTGCTTGTAATATGTTACCCCATCACCCATTATATTCTTGTTCCTATTGAAGACTTGGATTTTCATGGAAAAAAATTATCTTGATTTGATGTGTGCTCATTCCAAGAATATATTTTAATGGCACCCTTTTCAATAAGGGATTTTTCTATCTACATTCCTTTCTCTATGATCTAATTGAAGGTTTTAGCACACTATAATTTTAATTGGTACTTAAGCTCTATATTAAGATTATCTACAAATATTTTGTCTAATTCTTTTTTAGGTATAGTGCATCTTAATCAGCTAGCCAGGCTCCACCATCTTTATAGGAAATATATTAGGATTTCCCAACTTCATTGTTTAGTATTATAAAGGTCAATAATGGAGATATCATGTTTTATATTAAATGAGAAGTGTCTAAAAATTTTCTTTGTTAATTCTCCAAAACTTGATATTGACCATGTAGGAAAGTGCAAGAACCATTCCAAAGTGGGTCTTGTAAGACTTTTGGGAAATAGTTTCGATAGATAAGCATCATGGTAGGTGACCTTATGGAAAGCTACATAAAACTCTTGGACATGATCTCTAGGGTCCCCCTTTCCTTGATATTTATCAAATTTGGGTACTTCAAAGTGTGTAGGAAAGGGGATCTACAAAATACTCATGTCTAATGGTAATGAACAAAATTCTTCATATTTTTACATAAGATCTTGAGATCATGGATATATTTGTCGAAGGGTCTCTTTCATCATTTTCCATTATTGGGAAAAGGCAATGTCCCTAACAGGATTGGTATCTTGATTTTGACTACCTTAAGGGATATGAATACTATGAGTATTGTTGGCATTATTGGTATTGTTGGTGTTATTGATGGTTTTAGTATTATTGATATTATTTTGTCTAAAATATGTCAGGCATTGATTGTAGATTAGTGAGTTAATTTGTTGCGTCAATTGGTCGAGGTGATCCTCAAAGAAGGGGTTGTGGGTATTCTTCTTCTTTAGAAAATTCATGTTCTATGCCTTCTTCTTTTTAGGTATATGATTAACATGTTGATGCAGGGTGTGTGGACATGATGGAGGGTAGAATAGGTTGTGAATGAGGGTATGATCAAAAGTGGAAGGTAATGTTCCCCTTATTTATATGGAATGAACTAGGACATGATCATGATTTTCATATAAATAGTAGTCAATGGCATTTCTTACTTTGTCATTATGGAGGGGATTATATCTTTCATTCTCTCTCCTAGGCATGTACATATCACTATGATTTTCATCATATTCTTGAGTTCGGTCAATCACAGGCCCTAATGGATTATTATATTGGTTGGAGCCTTGTCCAATATAGAGTTAGGATTGGGTGTGGACAACCATTGTGAAAGGGTGATGAGATGAAATGTGATGAATGAGAGGGAAGTCTTCAAATACTACTTCCATCTAGAAATAAAATTACTAGTGGTTAAAAGATGATGATGTAAGAATATGAAATTACCAAGAATTACCAAGAGATAAAATCTTTTAAGAAACCAATCTAGCAAGGATGAAGGAGGAGTGGTGGGATCAAATATCTTTGTCCACTAGTAAATGGACAAGTTGATGGGTGATAGCAGATAAATGTACCTGATAGAGATAATGATGAGTTATAGATTAGGATCTTACAAGATTATGTATAATGATAATCCAAAGTCAAAAGGATATGATGAATAGTGATTCAAGGAAGATGGGTGACCACTAAAATTTTGATTTTAAGATGAAATATAGTATTTAAAGAGAATGGGATGGGTGGAAGATAAGAGATATATGATATGTATAGGGTGTGATATGTGATGAATGATAGATTAGACAAGAAAAACTACTCAAGATAAATTATAAATGAATGGGAGGAACGGATGTGGATGAACTACTTACCAAATAAAGATGGGGGTGAAATGATTGGAGGTGAGATGGAAAAATGTGATGGATGAGTAGTGATTATAGGTGATTTATATATATATATATAAAGTGGTGTAATATAAGATCAGGCAAAAGGATGGATACACAAATGGATATTAGGCTTTAAGGGAAGATGTAAAAGATTTTTCTATTATATGAATGTGTTATAGGTGGATATATAAGGTAAATGGGATGGAAAATAGAAAGAAGATTAAATAATGGCCAAAAATGGTATGAGGTGGATATAGAAGGATATGATAGACAAAATAAACAAATGGATAAGATGATAGATGATATATATACGAGCTATTCAGTGAAGATGTGAAGGATGATGTATACTATATGCAAGTGCTATGGGATGGGTATGGGTAAAATGGGCAGTAGATAAAAAGGTGGGCACTATAAGGTGAATATAGAGTCTTAAAAGACAATGGTCAAAACTAGTATGATATGGATATGATAGAAAAAAAATTTAAATGGGTAGGAAATATAATGGTGTATAAAAACTAGTTGGTGAAAGAGAGATATTACTATATGAAGATGTTATAAATTAAGTGGGGTGGATCAGGGGATAGTCAATGTGGAAGATGGACTATGTGGATAGGGTAATTTATGAGAGGATGGGCTAATACAAATATAAGAAGGGTTGATATGGGATAATACAATGGAAAATGGGCTAAAAGGGATGAATGCACAGATGGATATGAGGTGAGAGGATATATTCAAGATAGTCTATAAACATGTGAGAGTTGATTACTATATGAAGGCATGATAAGGATAGTTACTATGTTTGAAATGATGTGGGTAGATAGTAGCTAAGTTATAAAAGGGATATATATATATATATATATATATATATACATATATATATATATACATATATATATATATATATATATGTATATATATATATATAATCAAAAAGGATGTGAACATGGATAATAAAGGATGAGATGGGTATAAAGTAATGGATAAGAAAAGATGTG
Source organism: Torreya grandis (assembly GCA_037957365.1). Taxonomy (NCBI): domain Eukaryota; kingdom Viridiplantae; phylum Streptophyta; class Pinopsida; order Cupressales; family Taxaceae; genus Torreya; species Torreya grandis. The sequence goes on along the minus strand of JARHVA010004929.1, from coordinate 85,024 downwards.
AAAAGGGAGTGGATACTATATGAAAGTGTTATATGATGGATATAGATGGGATGGGTAATGGATAAAAGTGGTCACTATAGGGTGAATATAAAAAGACAATGGTCAAAAAGTAGTATAAAGTGAATATGGGGTGGTGCGATAGTAAAAAATTGGTTAAATTATACAAACTACTAATGAAAGGGGGGTGTTACTATTTGAAGATGTTGTAGGACTAACATCATGGGTTGGTAAATAATGGATGTAGAAGATGGACTATATGGTATGAATATGAGATAATAAGATGAATATAGTGGTCAAATATGAAATAAATATGAGAGGGAGGAAGTATAGAAAATGGATATCTAAGGTAAATAATATATGAGTGTTGGATGTGGAGGAGAAAGGACAAATGAGGGGTGAATGACTAGTATAATATGAGTACTAGGATGGAATACAATATAATGATTGGATAATGATCAAGAGGATGGGTACTATATGGAGACTAGGTGTAAATAGTGGAATGTCGAATGAAGACAAATGATGAGTGAGTAATGGATGATGATAGTGTTTCTATTCTAAATTTCACTTTCACATTCAAGAGAAGAATAAGAAACTTAAGGAAATGGTCAAGGCTTGTATGTACCTAGATGTAGTCTGCGCACCGTAATCCAGACGCTGTGAGAACTCCTCTTTGGTTGTGGAGGAATGACACCTGCAAAGAAAAGAGACTTGGACAAAAGAAGGCGTTAGATGGATATATGGTGGGTTGCCGAGCGAAATCTTGATCCCAGAAGTATGAAGACTTCCTTAAGGGATATCAACCCACTAGTCAATAAAAAGAAGTCTGATAAATAACAGAATGTTAAAATATTGAAATGATAAAAGATTGAAAAGGAAAAGGGAAGCAAAGGCTTACCTGAAAGAAGCTGTCGGCCTGGTCACAGTCGCCAGCGTCAGTGGTCCTACCGGCGTCGATTGTTGATGTCTACCGATGTCGGTTAGTCTGCCAACGTTGGTTGGGGTAGTGGACGGCGTCGGCCAGGGCAGTGGTCTTTGGATGAGGTCTGGTCAGGGTTGTGGTCTGTGGACAGGGTCTAGTCATGTAGAATGGTCTAGATCTGAGAGTCTGGTTTTTGGTTAATGGTCTGTGGGTCTGTGTAGAGAGTCTGGTTGAATGAGCAGAGTGTATGGTCTGACAAAAGACGGAGGCAATAGGGAGATGGAGAAGTAAAGATTCGGGTCTGGTTTGGTCTAGGGATAGGAAGTGCTGAAACTAGTTCATAATACTTAAAAGCAAATGACTAGAAAACATAAAGAAAGAACAAATAGAATACATACCTGTGCTCAGTTGAAGGAGTGTTGCAGACTGGTGTCCCTATTGTTGGTGCTACTGGTGATCCCTGTACCTGATGATGTAAAAGTCTGATGTAGAATACTTGTTGCTACACCTAAGGGAGAGAGTGAGAGGCTTAGCTGAGAGATTGGTAGGTTGATCAATAGAGTAGTAGAGTCAAGAGTCGTGATTAGCTCTTGGGATTCAGAATTTGTCCTTTAGAATTTGTGATTAAAAATTGTGATTAGCCAAGAAAGAGGTAAGAATCCGGTTTAAGTAAAACTGACGTCGGCGGGTGAAGAGCGAGTAAAAGGCCCAGCAAGCCCATTTTCCATCTGCCAGGTGCATAATCCATTGGAGAAATGGTCGAAGGTTAGGCTAAATACGCACGAGAGTTGGTTAGGTGGTTGGAAAGGAGTAAGAATAGGTCTTGGGTGAGTCATAGGGTGGGAAATAGTTCAAGGCAAGGTGTCCTAGGCGAGGTGTCATGGGTGATGTGTCAAAGGAGGGGAGGTAATTCAAAATAAGTTTATTATTTTAAATTAGTAATTGAATGGTTAGAAATGGGTTAGGAATGGACTAAGGGAGAGGAATGAACAAGGGTTAGACACGATTTTGGTGTCTACATTTTCCCCTTTTTGTCTTGTTGGTTGTTCTAGACGAACTGCAAGACAAAAATAGGATTTGGTTGCCCCAGGTATGAGATGATGTGGATTGCCCCGAGACATGGATGAGGTATTCCCCCTCAAAGTAGGAGTCGAGGGAAGGGAACCTGGAATCGGGTGCTGATTTGACAAAAGGTGGATGAGAAGGATGAAGAGTGAGGGTGAATGCTGTAAAAGTCATGATTGTGCATACACCACGTCACGAGATGGATAGGTCAAATGGTCACAATTAAGCATCGAGGAGTGCCAAAATTGAAATAACTGGGCCCCAGCATTAGTCGTAGCTGATCGAGTTATTCAATTTAAGCTATAGCTCCAAATGGTCATCGTGCTCCAGGTATCTCGGGCTCAAGAAGTGCTCCTAGAAACATGAAAATGTCACAAGTAGTGCGGATCAACCGGCTTGCGATCTTATACTTGTGAGGGTCCAAAAATATGGTTTGTGAACAATTTTGCTATCTATTCATGAGGTAGCATGTGTGAAAAAAAAACCAAGATAGAGTTGTCTCGAAAGTGGTCAGGGTCTGTGGAGATAGGCGTGATCTCCATGGTCGCTGGTTGGGTTGAGATATAAGTGGTCTCAAATGTGCCCCATGAGGAGTCAAAAATGACTTCGACATTGGCAGGGCTAGTTGATTGGTCATGATGAAAGGTGAAAGGTCGATGTCTTGAGAGAGATGAACGAGTAGATCGGTGGACAGGGGAATGGTTGAGCTAACCTTAGAAGACTGAGTGCTGCCTATATAGCCTAAATGTGAAGGGCCTCAGACCGATGTAGTTCGAAATAGAGGGTCAAAGAGGTCGATAGGCTGATTTTGATCGAGGTCAATGTCGAAAGGATGAGGAGAAGAAGATGTTACAACATTTTCCAATGGTGTATTCTGTAACATTGATGATGTGGTCTTTCATTCCTAGCAATTTTCCATATTCGTGATGGATGTATGCTAAAAATGAATTGAGGTCTATTTATGTGTCAGCAAGTATTGGTTTATGCTTAACATAAATTGTGTCGGGTCGATAGTTCCCATGTGTATTGGTGTCCATAGAAACTATGTGAAAAGGACTAGGATGATGATGTCATGTTGTCAAGTTGCTGGTCTGAAAATGTTTGGGGTTGGCAAAAAGGCTTGGTTGAATGTGACCAAAGTGTGAAAGATAAGTGAAGGGCACGTTGCTCTTTCATTGACAAGGATCAAAAAGGATGGCATGGATAGGGGTTGTTAGAACAAAAGCCCCGTGTATGCATTGCATCGTGGACCAGTGTTGTGCTAGAGAAGTAATCGAATCACTTGATGTTAAGTGAGCTCGAAGTCCCTTGAGTATGTTGGGGTGATAAGTAGGAGAGGAGGGAGTAACCCATTTGTGGCAGGAATAACCTTGCCCCTTGTATAGGTGACCCGAGAATGACTATAGGCATGTCCATGGCTTGATAGCTTGTCAGTCATTTTTTTTTTTTTTTGACAGTGAACTGATCGATGCGAGAAGTCCACATAGGGATGTTGTTTTGAGTGGTGGTCATATATGTGAAGCTGATCAATGCAGGAAGCTTCAAAAAAGAGTGATGTCTGTAGCAATAGTTTGTCATAGCCATCCTTCGAGGGTGTGGTCTATACTTTTAAATGTGTGATAATGACATGGCCTAGCTATCCTTCAAGGGAGCAGTCTAGTAATACAGCAATTGTGTAGCTGTCCTTCGAGGGAGTAGTCTACATTTAGAGAGTTTTATGACTTGGTATGTTATGTTATTTTTGATATAATTGTTGACTGAAGTTAGCCATGGACGAGCCTGTAGAGGTTTAAGGGTTCCCTGTTATTAGGACAGAGCATTACTGCTTGACAAAAAGGGGTTGACAGGACTTGTTTAGGGGAATAGGGTTAAAAGGAATAGGAATGATAATGACAGGGGGTTGCTCAAGGGACGAGCTCAAGTAAAACGTCAAGTGATGAATACTCAACTAATAGAAGAATGGTTGTGGATGCAAGGCATAAAAGGGGCTCAGGTTCTGATAAGTCTGTGGGCCATGCTAGTGCATTAAGGTTCGAGTCAATTAGGAGCAAAGGTGCCCCATTTGCCTCTTTCCAAATTGGTCAGGAGATTGATGATGGTTTGAAGAAGTGATAGGTGTTTGGTTGGTTGATGTTGGGTGATTGAAGTTTGGTTGAGGTTTGGTTGATGCTGGTCGGGGTCATGATGAAAAAGGTTGATTGATGATTGGACTATGTGTGGTCGAGGTCTGGTCGAGGTCATGGTCGATGTCATGGTCGATGGTTGGTCGAGGTTATGATAGGAAGGTTGATTGATGGTTGGTTGAGACTTAGTTGAATGTTTGGTCAAAGTCTTTGTTGAATGTTTAGTCGAAGTCAGGATAAAGTTGGATTCCCCCAGTCGCTTAGGGAGAATGTTGGATAGATTGGTCAAGGTCGGTTGAGGCTTGGTGGTCACATGGACTGTGTTGATGTCGAATAATGGGGTCAAAGGTGGTGAAGGGACCATAGTCTGGCGTGAAGGTTTCGATTTAGGTGATGAAGTTTGAGAGGCATGGGTCGGTGTGGATGATTTGTCGAAGAGGAGGTCGAGAGGATCCTTGATGAGAAGGGTATCCTTTTTTCGGTGTTGACAAATGACAGCTTTAAGAGCACAACAATGCTCAGTGTCATGTCCCAGAGTGTGATGATAGTGGAAAAATTTAGAGTTATCAAACCAAGATGGCCTTGATCTGAGAGTTGATGAGTGGGGTGGTGTTGAAGGTTTGTTGACAGTGTGGTCGAGAAGAAAGGTGTCATTCCCCAGACATTAGTGAATGATAACCTTGAGGGCACAACAATGCTTAGTGTCATGCCCAAGCGTGCGATGATACACACAAATGCGAGTGTCATCGAACCAGGGTAGTTTTGGTCTGAGAGATTGGTATGGTTTAAGAGGTGGAAGATTGATACGAGAAGACTGCAACAATTGCCGTAACAGCAAGGCATAAGAACCTGCTAATGGGTCTAGATGTTTTGTTACAGTGGGGGTTGATGACTTTGGTTTAAGAGGCATAAGAAGCGTTGGTCAATGGTTTGGAGGAGATATATGTTTGAAGGGTTGAGGGAGTAATGGATGCGACTTGCCTCTGTGAAGTATGGGAGTAGGAAGAAATCCTTTTAAAGTGGACGGATGTGGGCCCAAAATTAAAGGTAATGAGGAAGGTGGGGGAGGAGTCCTTCGATGTGGTCTAGTGGCCTTCTTTGGTTTGGGTTGAGGGCCACCTTTGTGCGAGGCAAGGTTAGATGCAGGTTTGAGTTCAGATATGGATGGAGGTGAGTGAGATGTAGCAATCTCAGGCAAAAGGCAAGAGGAAACCATGACTGGGTCTTCCTCGATCGAAATGGGTGAAGAGACTGGTTCTTCTCCTAGTGGAGAAGAAATAAGAGAGTGCAGCTCCTCAAGAGGGTAGAAGGCAGGGATGATGGTGCCTTCTATTTGTGCTTGAGGAGTAGGCAAGGTAGGGTCTTCGGATGAAGGTAGGGCTAATAGCGTTGGCATGGTCAAGGCATCCTCTAGTATAAAAGAGATAGATGGAGGACTAATAGGAGAAGAGGATTCTTCCACCTGTGAAGGAGGTTGGTCAGAGACAAGAGGCAAGATAGTGTTGACCGTATGTATGTCATGCTCGTGGGAGCTATCGGCCATGGTTTGGATGTTGTTTTGAGTAGGAGCATGGTTCGGGAATGGTTGTTTGAAGATGTTGATGTGTTGGTTGGGTGGGGCATTCGATTTATCTAAAATAAGATCCCCCTTGTCGATCATGTTTTGGATGATGTTCTTGAAGGTTTGGCAATTGTCGATGTCATGGCCTTGGACGTGGTGAAAGTGACAAAAGTCAGCCTCCCTATACCATGTAGGGATGGCTTTTGAAGGGGTGAATTGAGGTGGTCAGATTGGAGGGAGATTGAGGACCCCCTGCTTGAGTAGTTTTTCCAAAATAGAAGCGTATGATTCTCCAAGTGGAGTGTATGAACGCTGGATGTACCGTTGTTGGAATTATTTGGTGATGCTTGGAGATGTAGAAGGTTGAGAGTAATTAGTTGTTGTCAAAGATGGTGATCTAATGACCACAGTGTTGGCCACTCCTTTGGGTTTGGAGTTGGCAGAAGAAGAAGGTCTAGAAGAAGAAGGGTCATTGGTTTTTGCGTTGGTATTACGCAATTTGACCTTATCCTCTTCAAGGGCACGGAGTTCAAGCTTTCGAGCCATGGTGAAAGCTTCATCGAAAGTGTGGAATGTCTGAATCTGCAAGGTAGAAGAGATGTGCTTGGCACATGCTCTAGAAGAGAGCTTGATGAGCTCAGGTTGAGGCAAGGAGAAAGAGAGCTGGTTAATCAGGCCTCTCCAACGGGTGACAAAATCGACTATTGATTCATCGTTGAATTCCCTGATGGAGTAGAGGTCTGTGATTGAGACTTGTTTGGTGATGTTGATAGAAAAATGGTTGAGAAATAATTGGGCAAGTTGAATGAATGAGAAGATAGAATGTCTAGCAAGAGAGCTATACCAGTCAAGGGCGGGGCCAGAAAGTGACATGGGAAACGTGTGTAAAAGTAACACATCGTCATGTGCTATAAGATAACAGGCATGTCTGAATGCCCATAGATGTTGTTGTGGGTCCTCCTTACTCTGAAAGTGAGTAAATTTAGGAAGCTCCCACTAGTTGGGGTATGGTTGGATAGGGATGGAGGGATGAATGGGCTCATTGCAAATTTGCTCATACGAGAGAGCATTGCGTGAACCACAGATAGAGGTCTCAAGACTGGACATTTTATCCATCAGCATCTTGATGATGTCTACTAATGGATTGGCAGACGGGGCACCCCTTAGGTTTTAGGGTGCTTGAAAGAGGCTAGAGGAGGCATACGACATAGTCGGTTGTACCAGTAAGGGCACAACATACGGATGACTAGTCGCAGGGATAGAAGTGGAGGCCAAAGGTGGTTGGGTTATGGAAGTAGTAGGTATAAGCTGACTAGATACCGCCAAAGATGGTTGCGTGATGGCATTGACAAAAGGGGAGGTAGACACTCCTACATTTATGGGCGCAAGAGTGTGTGGGGTCGAGACAATCAAGTTTTGGTATGATGTAGAACTTGGTTGAATTGCATTTGGCTGAGGGGGTAATGGAACCCCGATGGAGGTTGGTCTAAAAATAGATGTGGAGGCCAAACTTTGCGTATTGGCCATGGTCGAGTTAATGGTTGAGGCAAAAGGCTGGGTCATAAAAGGTTGGGTAGCGAATGGTGTTGATGTCATCACTACTTCACCCGAAAGGTCTCATGTTGGGTTTCTCGCGAGATAGTTTTGGAGGGCTGTGACGTTGAGGTCCAAGAATCTTTCAAAATCTTGGTCCCCTTCAGGGATGATGGGAGTTTGAGTCAGGGTTGGTCCTATAGGAGTTCTTTCAGTCTCTGAGTGGAACTCCATTATAGGACTGGTTAGGGATGAGGAAAGCGGAGGCGGTTGATAGCTAGCGTGGTCAAGAAGAGTCATGGTTTGACTGTGTGTCAAAAAGGCAAGAAAGGATCAGGTTTTAGAAACTATGTTTTTTCAGTTTCAGAAACTCAGAATGAGGTTTTGGTAGAAAAAGGGGTTGAGTTTTAAGTTGTTGTTTTGGAAAAAAGGACTGTGACAGTGACCGACGTCGGTTGAAGAACCGATGTCAATGAGTAAATATGGCCGACGTTGGTCAGATAACCGATGCCGGTGGATGAAGGTGGCCGACATCGGTGGTAAAGCCGATGCCAGTGACTGTGGTTTCTAGAAACTTAAAAAATTTGGAGATTCTTGGAAAAAAGGAAAAAGAACGTCCTCACTAGCTCAAAAAACCAGATAGGAATAGAAAAATAGAGATGGACAGGCAGGCCCTAAGCGTTAAATCCTAAGAATCAACTTTTTAGAATCTTGTGGCTTATGCCTTAAAGTGTAATGTTTGGGGAGGTTCACTGTTAGAGAGGTCCTAGAAAAGGTAGTCTATGGATGGTTTTAGGTTTTGTTTAGGCGCTCAAGAAGTCTGGGTTAGGTTTCATACATGGCCTGGTGCTAAGGAGCAAGCTCCCCTCACTTTACAATTCCAGTGGTTAGCTGGTCTCACTTAGCCAAAATATACTTTCCCTAGAGATTAGACTCTGCCAGAGAACAGAGTGGGCTTTCCCCTTGGTGATGAAATCCAAGTGAGATCATCGGGATGGGTAAGGTATCTGCTGGGGGATGAAATCCGAGTCGGGCCTTGTCTCAAGTGAGTTTGATGTTTGATTTAGTGCAAGTGGTTCGGTTGTGTAACATAAAGTGGACTAGATTAATTCAATATGTGGTTTGTTTAAGTGTGGACTAAGAAATGCAAGCACAAGCAGAAATGCAATGCAATAAGTTTTAAGCCCAAGTCGAAATGTTAAGTTGGAATGAAAACAAGTTGAGAAAGGGTTGAGGAATATGATTTTTGACTAGTCTAGAAATGCAAGAAAAGAAAGAAAAGTTCTTTTTATTCCTGCTTATGATGTCATTAAGAAGAGAAGAAAGAGGTGAAGAGGGAGAAACCTAATGCACCCTATATGAAAAAAATAAGGAAAGGAACCCAAGGAAGGCCCTAAGGGTCCCACCGGGCATGCCAGAATGTTTCTATTCTAAATTTTGCTTTCACATTCAAGAGAAGAATAAGAAACTTAAGGAAATGGTCAAGGCTTGTATGTACCTGGATGTAGTCTGCGCATCATAATCCAGACGCTGTGAGAACTCCTCTTTGGCTATGGAGGAATGACACCTACAAATAAAAGAGACTTGGACAAAAGAAGGCATTATATGGATAAATGGTGGGTTGCCAAGCGAAAGCTTGATCCCAGAAGTATGAAGACTTCCTTAAGGGATATCAACCCACTAGTCAATAAAAAGAAGTCTGATAAATAACATAATGTTAAAATATTGAAATGATAAAAGACTGAAAAGGAAAAGGGAAGCAAAGGCTTACCTGAAAGAAGCTGTCAGCTTGGTCACAATCGCCGGCATCAGTGGTCCTACCAGCGTCAGTTGTTGATGTTTGCCGACGTCGGTTAGTTTGCCAACATCAGTTGGGGTAGTGGATGGCGTCGATCGGGGCAGTGGTCTTTGGATGAGGTCTGGTCAGGGTTGTGGTCCGTGGACAGGGTCTGGATCTGAGAGTCTGGTTTTTGGTTAATGGTCTGTGGGTCTGTGCAGAGAGTCTAGTTGAATGAGCAGAGTGTATGGTCTGATAGAGGATGGAGGCAATAGGGAGATGGAGAAGTAAAGATTCAGGTCCGGTTTGGTCTGGGGATAGGAAGTGCTGAAACTAGTTCATAATACTTAGAAGCAAATGACTAGAAAACACAAAGAAAGAACAAATAGAATACATACCTGTGCCCGACTGAAGGAGTGTTGCAAACTGGTGTCCCTATTGTTGGTGTTGCTGGTGATCCTCGTACCTGTTGATGTAAAAGTCTGATGTAGAATACCTGTTGCTACACCTAAAGGAGAGAGTGAGAGGCTTGGCTGAGAGATTGGCAGATTGATTAGCAGAGTGGTGGAGTCAAGAGTCGTGATTAGCTCTCGAGATTCAGAATTTGTCCTTCAAAATTTGTGATTAAAAATTGTGATTAGCCAAGAAAGAGGTAAGAAGCCGGTTTAAGTAAAACCGACGTCGGTGATCCCACCGGCATCAGCCGATAGTTGACCGACGTCGGTGGGTGAAGAGCGATTAAAAGGCCCAGCAAGCCCGTTCTCCATCCGCCAGGTGCATAATCCGTTGGAGAAATGGTCGAAGGTTAGGCTAAATATGCACGAGAGTTGGTTAGGCAGTTGGAAAGGAGTAAGAATAGGTCTTGGGTGAGTCATAGGGTGGGAAATAGTTCAAGGCAAGGTGTCCTAGGCGAGGTGTCATGGGTGATGTGTCAAAGGAGGGGAGGTAATTCAAAATAAGTTTATTATTTTAAATTAGTAATTGCATGGTTAGAAATGGGTTAGGAATGGACCAAGGGGGAGGAATGAACAAGGGTTAGACACGATTTTAGTGTCTACAAATAGGATGACAATTGTTAACCTAGGGGTCTCTAAGGTATCAAACAAAATATGGGTATGGTTGATTTAGCTAAAAAACAATAAGGGTCTACTCATAACACTCAAAAAGCATACACAAGTATGATCCTAAATTAGTAAACTATAAAAGGTGTGTAACCCGATACCTATACCATCTAATAGCTTCACAGGTGAGGCTATAGGCTGGTGACCCACTATAAAATCTACCAAACCCTTTCAACCCTGCTCACACCTAATGGCTACTTTAAAGTTGGTACTAAATCCTACAGTGGTACACCTATTATGACTGATCCCCTAATCTAAGGTATACAAAAGGATCTAGGTGAATCCTCGATATACATGATGGTATGTTGGGGCCCAAGTCTATGTAGGAGGCTATCTAATTACCTTAGGTCTTATAACTTAACCACCCCTCACTCCATGGAAACCTTTATGGGGAATTCCACTTAGGACATGGTGATATCTCTCCTAATATTTAGACTCTACCAAAATATAGAGTTTGGTTAGAGCATCGTGGTCAAATCCATGACACCAACCCCTATATACTAGCCTATACATGGTGATGAAATCCACATCACATGTTATCGTAGAGGGGGGGGGCTTAAAAAACATTAAAACAAATGATATTATTAATTAATCACTCCAATTACCTATGTGTAATGAGCATAATACAACAATTTATCTATGAGACAACACACACACACACAAACAAATAAATATATGCAAAAATAATTTTTAAAATAAAAGATATATACAAAATATAATGAAAACTAAGATGAAATGTTAAATGGAACTACTCCCTATAAGCACAAGGATTAGATATAGTGGGGTGCCTAAATATTGAAGGGCCCTACAATAAAAGTGTTAGTAGTTTAAATTTTTTAAATCTCGTGAATCCCTACAAATTTGTGAGTGCACAGAGCAAAACCATGACCAGAATGCTCAATATCGTAACTAGGCAAACAAAACCACTAATCACAAGTCATTACTTTGTAAGGCATTAATAAATTATCATGGTTAACTAACAATACCTTGATTGTCTAACAATATCACTATTGTAATTAACACTATTGTGACTATTAAAAAATTATAATTTGTGATATTACAGATAATAATAAAAAAATAAAACTAAGTCTAAGGTAATTATGTAACCTATCAGACTAAAATAATTATAAGATAGTTATAATATATACAATTTTGATGAAAATGTATAGTCATATGATGTCTACTACCACTAAAACCTAATACGTGTTATTCCTCTACAATATCATGACTGTAAGTAACAAAACTGCAACTTGTAGGTAAATCTTGCAAGTCACAATTCATGATATTTACAAAAGAGGTGAAAATAGTATGTGGGGGGTTTTGAGAGGTTTGTCCTATCTTCTGTCTACTCTTTATGATTCTTACACATAGAAAACAATATTTTTCAAAGGTTTTCCTATAGGAAAATGGGGCTTAGACCAAAAAACAATTTATATGGGAAAATGATTAGGTTTCCAACAAATAGTTTAATGTAGACCCTTATTATCCCTCTATACAGACCCTGAAGATGCCTTTGTATAAAACTAAGAATAGAGGTCAAAATTTTACAGTTTCAAGATAAATGATAATGTTAATACTATTGACTACAAACCCATGATTACTAGATGAATATCATAATTGAGGGAGTCATGTCTTTGTTGAGGATAGCCAAAGAGTTAATGTCTTGGTTTAATGTCTTCCTTTCTATAATTTTAGATTCATACTACCCTTCCAAGCAAAAAAAGCATGAATAGAGGACAAAAATATCCTATATTAAGTAACAACAAAGTAAAAGTGATAGAGTTAATCTTGAATACTATATTTGATAATATCACCACTGGGATCAACAATACCATGATTACTAGTTTAATACCACAAGTATGAGAGTCACAGTGTTGTCTAAATGTATAGATAGATAGATTCTAGGTGGATTTCCTTCCTTTCCTATACATAGACACCACACCAATAGACAAGATACTTGCAAAAATAGAGGGTTATCAAAAATAGATTATGACATGACTCCTAGTATCAATTTCCATAATATCATTACTGAAATCAACAATATCATGACTATCAAGACAAACTTGTGACTATCAAAGTCATGGTATTATCAAAGACCTAAACCCTAATAAAATCCCTAACTATTAGTAGTTAACTAAAAATATCATTATTGGCTTCTACAAAATCATGACTACAATATTGTGAATATCATATCAATATCATGATTCACCTGTATGTGTCAAATTTTGAAAATTTTGGGCTTAGATATACGTCCAGTTGGTCTTGAAATCACTCAAATCACTTCCAAATTTGGTATTATATTGAATAAGGGAGGTTAATCTCAGTGTGGTCACCAAAATGTGCACCAAATTTTAGGTTCAAGCAATATTACCGAAACTAAAAATAAAACCTAAAACTTAATAGCACCAATAGGAATATATATAGGAAGTAAATCAAAATAAAGGAACATGTTTACCATCCTTTTTACCTCTTCATGCCTCCATTACAAGACTTTCACTTGAATTATTATATTTCTTGTTAACTCTTGACACTGGCTTCTAATGATTGTGTGAAGTGGATAAGGGCTTTGATGAGAGATACAAAGCTATTATAGATGCAATGAGAGTGGAAATATAAGATATTGATGGCTTGATATATGATTTATAATTACTCTTATCCATTTCCAAATCATTGCCTTTTATAGGAAAATGAATGGAGTTTTGAAGGAATTTTAAATTATTTAGAAGTCTCTAGTTTAGAGACTTATAGAGACTTGGAGGAGCTTCTCCAATTCTATAGGCTTCTCAATAGGTTTAGGGGACAATGGTGGGATTAGATAGGGATTAATTAAGTTTAGGTTTCATATGGATGTATAAATGGCTAGCATGGTAGGGTAACTAGGGTGTGATAGGTGGATAAATATGAATTTTAAATTGTCAAGTGGGTTTTGGGAGTAAGTTAATAGGTAATAAGCTCTATTAGAGGTTTAATGGGGAGATTAATTGATTTTTAGGATGGGGTAAAGGTTTATGGGATATAGGAATGGGATGGAGGTTATTAGGTAATTATATATTTTGGCTAAGACATATAGGAATTAGGCTAAATTATCATAAATTAGTATAATTAGCAGGGCAAGCATAATTTAGTGCATACACAATGTTCTTGAGTTATTAACAGAAGATGGTCAAACCCAAAGTCAATTTTGGATATCAATCAATATAATTGTACAAAAATTAAAACCTTCTATTCAAATTTTATGGATGTACCTTGAAGTCCTTTACAACTTTGTTGTTTACTCCATCAACAAATTCATCTTACAATAATAGATAGAGCTCAAACAATCAACTCTAGTTTTTCCTTTATTAATTTGAAAATTCTAATTCTAATAGTCACTATTTAATGTAAAAATTATAGATAGGTGTATTCATATTGTGCCCCTATAAACTAGATCAAATATGCTTCATTGATCTCCTTGTGAGTCTCTTGGCTTTAACCTTTCAGCACTGATCGTTGATCTTTGATACAGTATTCTGTGATTATGACACTTGGTATCCTCTTATGCATTCTATGTGTGTTATTGTTAGTCTCCACTTTTACACCACTTGGTAGTCCTACATGCATTTTGTGCTTTTTTACTTATTGACTTCAATTTGTACCATCAATCTCCATTTGCATAAACACTTGCATGCTATTGATTTGTTATCAATACATCGTGATTGAGACACATGTCACCATCACGTGAAATCTTAAGAACCTTTAACATATTGACTTTGTGTTTTCCATTAAATCATAATCTAAATGATTAAATTCTCATTTTTATATCTATCTTGACTAGTTGACCCTAGACTTCAATACAATTAAACTTGATGGTCTCTGGCACATAACAGTTTGCTAGAGCAACTTTGGGGGTTTATAATTTGAGCTAAGAAACACTTCAAGAATCCAAATATTTAGGGTACCTTCTTAGAACTAAATACAGAATCACCATGAAAACCTCTTACCAATGTTGAATTTCTAAGTACCTACACTAAATGCATAAACTTTTTGGGTCATTCATATCTTTATGACATGTAGTGATCGTTTGGCTTCTATTAAGCTAGAAGATGCATGTTTCTCTTTCTAAATGATCAAATAGACACACCAAAACTTTACCAAGACATATATGGATGCCTCAAAACCTATTATTTATCCTAATAGACTAGCACATATGCCATATACTCTCTAAGATATCAAACACAACTTATTTGTCATTAATGCACTAGTACCTCATGCTTTCTTTGACATCAATGACAACCTATGATATTAATAACCATACTCAACAATCTCCCCCATTGTCATTGATGGAAAAAAAAAATCATAATGACTTCTGACTCATTTTAATTCCTTCATTCTAATCTTTCTCTTGATTTAACATTAATGACAAAGGGTCTCTTCCTCAACATGCCAACTTGATCCTTGAACATAATAAACTGCTCACAGATCTTTAAAAACTCCACTTAACATCATTCTCATCCCATATAACATGTTATAAAACACAATATCCTTGAAATTGAAACATCTCACATATGTTCCCCCTCACTCTATACATACATTGCATATTATAAAATTGAAGAGAACATACCTTTGTACTAATTGTCATTTTGATCATTACCTAGAGCTCACACACTTGCTTCCACACATGAAAGATGTCTCCTAAGAAACATAGGTAGAGACACCCACTTGTCATAGAGGGACTAAAGGTCCCAAAAATTATGAGACTCCCACATCTCCATGCTCTTACTTGACTTGTAATCCTTCCTCATCTTTAGATTGAATTTGAATGAGTTCTCAACCTTATTCTTTTCTTTTATCTCAGGATCTTACTTGATTTCTTTGTCCATTTGGGCAAATAAGGATTTTTAATAACACTTAAACTTGTTCTATCATGAAAAATAATCCATTTTGAGCCTATTTTTCATTCACCTCCTTAGGTCTCCATTCACTATGGCTACTTCTTTTCATGATGAGATTGACATCCTTTGAAGTAGAATACTAATCATTCCTGTATAACCTTATTATGTGACCTCTCTCATTAAATTTGAAACAAATGAGGTTTCTCAAATTGTAAATACCTTTTGATTTAGATATATTATGATTACTTTAAGTTTCATGAATTTGTTCATGTACTTGATCATTTAGTCTCTTGATGAAGATATTATAAAACTTTACAATATGACCAAACCTTTGACACTTGTATCACAAGATGTCATTATTTATTTTTGAACCTATTGACTATCTTGAGTGATGATGTTATTCATGATTGCTATTTTATTTATCATAATTCTATGCAAATTCATTCCTTGAGGATATTTTAGAATCTTTTGACCTATGACCAAACTGATTTCAATAGTAACAATGACCATTGAAATTTACATACCTCATAGCATTTGATTGTCTGATAGGATTAGTTTTCAATCTAATAGCACCATCATTCCTTAACTGATTATTGAATTTTAAGGTCTAAGTCTTCTTAATCATATTAGAAATCTCTTTGTCTTGAGTTTCAGCCTTTTATTCTTCTTTGAAACCTAGACCAGATCTATCACTTACAGACATTTGACTACTCAGATTGTTGTCACGATTATTAGCACTTTTTTCAAACTTCACAAAAGACCTTACCTTGATAGATATATTATCCAATTTAACCTTAAAGAACTTAATTTCAATCATATACTTGTATCACTCATTTTCTTTAGTTTTTAGGTTTGTAGACATAGATTCCAACTAAATATTGAGATGCTTGACAGTATCTTCAAGTTCCCTAGTGTCATCATTCATTTTTGCCTAAAAAACATTGAATTTCTCCTCATAGTCCTTGATTTGTGACATCATCTTCTTGTTATTTATATTCTCAATATTTATATCTTCAAGATCTTTCATTAATTTAGCCTCATTATTTAAATCATCAGCTGCATCTTTGTTTGTCATGAGGTCATCTCTTCTAGATTTGCTTATTTATAACTTATGATATGTTTAAAGCTTGCTCATAGCTTGATTTGGTTTCATCTGCAAAGCCTCCATATCTGATTTATACATGATACATTCTTTATCTTTACTCTTTACCTCTTCATTAAGAGTACAAACCTAAGTTTCAAGATGTTCAGTGATATCAACATGCTCTTTGACTTCATTACTCAACCTTCCTTCAAAGAGACTAATTTTCTCCTCATAGGACTTGATCAAGGAAGATTGATTTCTATTCTTTCCTTGTAGAAGCTTCATTTCTTCCAAAGTATTTAGATATTTATCTTAGAGAGTGACTTTCTCATCTTATTCCTCTTATCTATCTCCTCTAAATAAATATCTGCTTAAAGAACATTCACCTTCATCATCACTAAGAGCCATAAACAGTGTTTCCTTCTCCTCATCATGAGAAGAATCATCATTATCTGATGTGTTTTCTTCTTCTTCTATATATGAGTTACTATCTTCTTCATGTTAAAGGCTCTTACTTCCTTTGTATGACTCTTTCTTGCCATTTTTCTTATTGAATAACTTTTTGTACTTCCTAAGACCCTTAGATTTCTTGTGTTCATCCTCATGAGATAATTTATGTTCAAACTTGCTTCTCTATGGGCATCTAGTTTCAAAATGACCAACTTTACCACAAGAAAAATATTTAAAAGGAAGTTTCCCTTCATACATACCTGATCCTACATTCAATTTTCTGGCAATCATGGCTTCAAGTTGACCTTCATTAAGATCAAAATCTTTCAGACTTAACTTGCTCTTCTTGGATTTTGTCTCCTTAATCACCTTGAAGGTTGATTCCTTTTTAGGAAGTTTATCTTCATTCACTCTCATTTCATAGGCAATAAGGATTCCATGCAATTCATCCATCTTCATCTGAGTGAGATCATGACTTTCTTCTACAACATATATTTTTGAATCAAACTTGAGTGTAAGATTCCTCAATACCTTTTGTACTACAGTATCTTCTTTAATCACCTCTCCAAGACCTCTGATCATGTTTACTACCTCATCAACCATTAGAAGATAAGATTCCACAATATCTTCTTCCTTCATTTTTAGACCTTAAATTTCCTTCTATAGGTATAAAATTTAGCCAATTTTACCTTTGAGTCTCATAAATACTCTATAATTTGACCCAAATTTTGTTGGCAAACTTGTAATGGATCATTTTGTTGAACTCAACCTCAGATAGACCATAAATGATAACATTCTTAGCTTTATAATTTTTATCACTCAAATTCTTGTTAGTTGCACTAGTTGGGGGGGTAGGAGGTATAGAATATTCATCCACAATAGATTTCCAAATGTTAAAACCTAGAGACATGATGTAGGTCTTCATATTTACACTCCAAAAAGCATAATTAGAACCATTGAATAGTGATTCTTTACTTGTATAAAAACACTACACATGTTGACTTTCCATATTGTACTTTGGATCACCTTCAAGTGGTTAAACTTGTAAAGAAGGTATGGATCTGATAAATATTTTTAAAGGTACAATCATTGAGGGGGGAAGGTGAATCAGTGATTAAAAAACAATTCAAAATTTAATTACAATCTTTTTAAACCCTTAATCAATCACCACAAGCATTCATAAAGTATACAAGTTATTCATAACAATGAATAAGAGAGATGATGCAAGATCAAACACAAAAAACATGAATTTTGTGGTAAACCCTCATGGGAAATAAAACCCACTCTCAAGCCTACATAAACATGGACTACTTGTTCTATAAGATGATTACAAATATGAGACCTTTTAGTGAAGCACCCACTTCACAAGGAGTACCCACCCCTAATCATGAACAAGCACCAACTTATTCTATATATTGAGCACACACACAACACCTAAGAAATCAATAGCTCCAAAAATTTGATTTCCTTTAAATCTAATGGAGAAACAATGTATAACCCCTCTCTTTAATCCTTCACACTCTCTTAAGCTTGCAAACACAAGCAATGCATCCAAATCACTCTTTTAGATCACTCTAGACCCCTTCATTGATCCTCAATATTCAAACCTACATGATCATTATTATGCTATCATAAATATGACCTATAGGTCATACACACAATCCTCAACCTACTATAATCATCAATCCATTCACTAATCACACTTGTACTTCTCTATCCTTCACCTCACTCCCCTTACCCATCTAGAAACCATCACCTTTGATTTCACTCTTTATAGAGCCTTCATGAATATCATATTCTTGGCCAGCCATAATACTTGCCTTTACATTTAAGGCCTATATCATGATAATAAATAGTTCAATACCACCCTCACAAGTTAGCCATAGCATCCATGGTCACTCTTAAGTAGCTACACCTTTTGATTAGGCCTTAGTAGCCTTTATAGGTCTCATGGAGACCTATTCACCCATTTAGCACTTCTCCAAACAAATTAGGAACACATGACCATTTCCAAATGCATGGTCCACTCCAAATGACCTTTAAGACACCTTCAAATGATTACATCCAACACTACACCACTAATCTTATGCACAATATACTCAAACATTAGTCTTGTAAATAGGAACACCATGAAAGAGTAAACAATCAACTTCTAAGCATTTGTTCATACTTAAGATGGATTGGTCAAGTCTTCAAAACCCACATAGATCACCCTCAAGAAGTCTACATCATTATCAAATAGTTAATTCATCAAGAAACATTCAAACACCATTAGAAAAAACTCAAACAACCTTCTCAGGTTTTTAACATAAGATGGTCAAACCCACAGTAAAATTTGGAGCTCAATAACTATAACTATACAGATAATCAAACCTTATAGTCAAATTTATTAGATGCACCTTAAAGTCCTTTTAAAAAAAATTTTACTCCATCATCAAATTTGTCTTACAATAAAATATATAGCTCAAATAATCAATGTTAGTTTTTCCTGTGTTAATTTTAAAATTTAAATTCCAACAGTCATTATTTAATGAAAAAATTACAGACACATGTCTTCATCTTATGCCCCTTATAAATTAGATCAAATATACTCCATCGATCTCCTTTTGAGTATCCTATCTTTAACTCTTCAATGCTGAATGTTGATCCTTGATACAAGATTCCATGATTATGACACTTGGAAACCTCACATACCTTTTATGTACATTGCTATCAGTCTTCACTCTTATGCCACTTAGTAGTCATGCATACCTTCTATTTTTTTTGAATTATTGACTTTAATTCGCACTATTGATATTTATTTACATGAACACCCATATGTCATTGATCTTCTATCAATACATCATGATTGAGACACATGTAACAATCATGTGAAATATTAAGAACCTTTGACATATTGACTTTGTGCTCACTATTAGATCATAATCTGTATGATTGAACTCTCGTTATTATATCTATCTTGACTAGTCGACCCCAAACATCAACATAATTAAACTTGATGGTCTTTATCACATCACAGTCTAATAGAGTAACTTTGGAGGCTTATAATTTGATCTAGGAAACACTTCAAGACTCTAAATCTTTGGGGTACGTTCTTGGCATTAAATACATCACCATGAAATTTTTTGACCAATGTTGACTTTTTGAGTACATGCACTAAATGTACAAACTTGTTGGGTCATTCATATCTTTATGATGTGCAATGATGGTCTAGATTCTCTTAAGCTAGAAGATACATGTTTCTATTTCCAAATGATCAAATGGACACACCAAAATTTCACCAAGACATATATATATGCCTCACAACCTCTTACTTGTCCTAATAGACCTACACATATGCCATATGATCTCTAATCTATCAAACACAACTTCTTTGTCATTAATGCACTAGTACCTCATGGTCTATTTGATATCAATGATAACATAAGACATTAATGACCATGCTCAACATAGACATAAGTATGGAAATATGTGAATAATGTAGGCCAGTAATAGCTTATGCTAAGTATTTTTTGAACTATTGCATTTATTTTAGGATGATCCACTCCCAACTTCTCATGGAGATTGGTTATCATCTCCTTATCCTTTTATTTGACAATCATTTAAGGTAGAATCCTTCATGATTCTTCTTGAAGAAAAACTCCTTTTTTAGCATATATTGTGTTGCTTTAAATTTGAGGGCCCTTTTCTAAATTTGATTCAGCCCAGGGGTGTGTTACCATAGATATTATAGTGTATGGTTTGTGTGTGTATGCAC
The DNA here is from genome assembly GCA_037957365.1 of Torreya grandis. Taxonomy (NCBI): domain Eukaryota; kingdom Viridiplantae; phylum Streptophyta; class Pinopsida; order Cupressales; family Taxaceae; genus Torreya; species Torreya grandis. The sequence goes on along the minus strand of JARHVA010004929.1, from coordinate 64,763 downwards.
CTAAATCCACTTACATTAATTATTCTAACTAATCCCACTAATTTATCCCCTTCCTAGTCATTTATCTAATATCCCCACTCAACATTTCCTTATTTACTAACCTTAATCTTCCCCACTTCTTCATTAATTCTCCTAAATCTCCATTATCTTATTCTAACCCCACTCATCTATTATTTGGGAATTTAAAATTCCCATGGCCCACTTACCCACCTACTAAGGCTATTTGTAGGCTCTCCTACACTACTAGTCCCTAATCACCCACCTAATCCCTATCAAATCCCCTACCTAATCCTAATTAATCCCTAAGAGGATTCCATAATCCTATAATTCTATAATCCTCTCTAACTTACCCTTCCCCCTCTATAAGCCTCTATTATAGAGGCTTCCAAAAAATTCAAAATTCCCCAACAATTGATCTCTATAGCTCAAGATTAAATATGAGCCTTTGAATTTCCCACTTGTGGCTTATATAAACAAGCCACTCCTCCATTGAAGGCAACTCATGAATCCATAAAATCTTCATATCGATATGATCAACTGGAAATCATAACCAACCCATTGAATCTATAGATTTTCCATGTCCATTTGATCAACTAATTCATCTAAATCCATAATTCAAGCCATCATAATGTTAGAATTCTGAGTCCATTTCAGTCTATGATCAACAAAGTCCATTATAAAATCTTAGAGGGAAGCTGAAGAGGAGTAATATCATGGTAAGAGTCCATTATTATTTTTAATTACTCCTTTATATTCTCTCCTATCAATGATCTTTATAAGGATTTAAGTTAGATTTTATATCATTGTGTATATTGAAGTCTATTTGCTCAAAATTTATGGGGACTCATTTAGTAACCACAGTGAGATGGGCCTTCTCTTGATTTTAACATATTGGAGTTGTGATTGTATGATGACAAGCTTTTAGGATTGAAAGAAGGAGAATTAGTGGCCCAAAATTTCAATTCTTTTGATATTATAAAGGAATTTTGGTTGAATTACACATTCTGGTTTTGTTCCCTTTTTTCATACATAACATGATGGTGATCTTGAGTATGGTATAAATAGATGTGTCTTTGATGATTTTTTCAGGCTAAATTTATATTTTTATTGACTCCTATATTTTTATAATCTGATCAGATCTTACTCTTCTCTTTTTTAGTTGAGATTGTTGGTCTGAGTAGTTTATTTATTAGTCAAAATATATGCTTAGATTAATTATAAATAGTTTTATTTGATGGCTAGTTAATATATTATTTATTTCATCCTTGTATGGTCTTTTGATCTATACAGGTCTCCATAAAAATTGAAACTATCTGTGTACAGTTACTTCTAGACTATCATTGTCTAGCATACATTTCATAAAGTAGCAATTATGTTTCCATGAAATCAATGATTTTAGTCCTGAACAACCTTCTTGTCCAATGACTTGAACACTTTATTGATCTTTAACCTACTATAAAATCCAATGCGTTCTGGTACCTTTCCTAAGTTTTGGTACTCAATGCTAATAATGTAATCCATGCAAGCCCAAAATCACATTTTTTCAATTTATACAGAAAAACAAATTATTGGTATTCGATTCTCGATGAGGAATATTTGATGAATATATGTACTTAAATCCTCTCTATAAGTGATATAATAAATAATGACCATGAAACTCTATCAATGATTGTTTAGAACGTGTTATCTGGTAAGAGCTATGTGTTCATGAGTTCATATATAATATAAAAAAATATTTATATTTGCTTCTTGAGGTTTTTGAATGATGCTTTATACTTAAAAATTGTATTGGCTTTAGAATTTCCTCGACTTGAAAACATTTTCATTGTGTGCATACCCTAAAACTATAATGAGACAACATTTATTTGAGATATTTTATCAAATAGTTCATGAGCATTATGTATGTCTCCAAAATTTTCATATTGGGCACTTGCCCTTATAATGTTTCAAAAAAATCCTGCTTTCAATTATGTCTTGATGGATTTCCATACCATGTTTCTCAATGAGATAAGTCTAATTTTTACACCTTCCAATTGCCTTTAAAGCTCTTTGATGCAATCATAATGTTACATGAGCACTCTTTATTTAAGACATTTTATCAAATAGTTAATGTGTTATTTTATGTAGTCCATACCACTTTTTGACCTTCTATCAAATAGTCGATGCCCCCTGGATTTGCTTTTACCTTGAATTTATAAAGGTCTTTGTTTGGAAGTCCTCTCCTAGACATGTTACTAAATAATTGACCTACCTTCTAGGCATTTTAGCAAATATATGTATGATCACTCCACATAGGGATTACCATGAATTACGTAAGCTATAATGTGGACAAGTTTGAATAGATTTTGACACTTTATTTGAGGCAATTCCTTTATAAATATTTGTCTTTTTATTGATTCAAATCAAGCTTCATTTTAATATTGTTTCCTTGTGAATTGAAGTATTGGTGGTAAAGGGATTATTTTTAATTTCTTATTTTTATTCCTAACATGAGTAATGTTTTCATGTGTCGAACCTTGAACCTATAAACACTCCCTACCCCTTGTTTTGGGTTTACATTTCTCTAAGACAGATGGTCAAATAGTTTTATAGATAGGACTAATCTTGTCAAATATCTTTTTTAGATCATAAGTGTTTTTGAATTGTATCATGAAAATATAATAGTTATAATTTCATCTATATGTAGGTAATATATATTATTTTTAATGTACCCTTGTATATATCAAGAGCAGTTTTTTAAGGAAGAAAAGTTAGTTTAGTTTATAGACTAAGAATCATAAACTTTGATAGTGGTGTAAATAATCATATGTGTAATCTTTTCACCATTTTGGTAGAAACCATTGTAATAGTGACTAAAAATAATGATATTATTAAAATAGATTAGGTTTCTTCTATAAATCACATAAATAGGGATAAAATTGCCTAATTTATAGGTACATACATGGTGAAGAAGCCATTTTAAACTACTAACTTGATGATTTTGACCATCAGTCTCATAGGTCATCCTTTAAAATTGATAATTGAAATTGATAAGTAGTATAAACCACTAATGTTGTGCTTGATAGGGAATTTTATCTAAGGCAAAATTATCAAAAACTAATAATGTCTTATCTTGCAGGTTACCCTTCAAGAGTGCCAAATAAAACTACTTATCATTTTTCTTGTAAGCTACCTGTCAAAGACATTTTGGCATCTTAAAATCCTTTCATTTAGCTAAGATTTTTAATAATTTAAATCATTGTATAATTTTGTATATATCATACATTTAATTAATTGATCAATAAATCCTTTTTAATGCTTGTGTGTCACCCAAGGGTTATAGTGGTGTGTGCTCTCCCCCTTGCATCTTTATGGAAAATCCTAAAGGATCAAAAACCACTAATAAACCCTCCCATTTTTATTTTATATGGGAAACATGATATGGAATTGACACCACACACTTATCATAGTATTAGGGATAGTGACCATGGATTTCACCACTATGCATTAATCCAAACTCTATATTCTGGTGGGGTATAAATATCAAGGACAAATATCATTATGCTAAGAAATTAACCATATATAGGTCACATATGAAGAAAAAGAGTTCATTATCTTAACCAAGCATTAGATAGTACCCTATACAAACTTAAACCCCTCTGTACTTAGCGTATATTGGGGACTCCCCTGTATATCCCATTCAACCTAGAAAAGGACCTCTTGACCATAATAGGTAATCCACTACCAGAGTCAATATTAGCTCCCAAGTGATCATCATGTATAGATGGGGTTGAGAGGGTTTAGTTGATACCATAATGGGTCACTAGCCTATAGCCTAACCCACAAATCCATTAGATGGTGTAGTCATCAAGTTACCCACCCATCAATTTACTAATCTTAGGATTTTTTTTTATTTACTTGATTTGTGTCATGTTAGACAAGTATTATTAGTGATCCATGTCAGCCTTTTACCCAAAACCTATACATAGTGATCTAGGATCTCTATATCAACATATTATATATCCTTATTATCTATTATGTATATTCATAATATTCTTGTATATCCTCATCTCCTTTATATATATACTTATTGTGTGCACCTTATCACTCTATCTTATATATACTTATCTTATCATCCCCATCTAAGTCTAACCCCATCCTATCTTATCCTAGAACACACCTATTTGGCTATTTAGGTCACACACTTGTCTAAATCATACTCACCACCATTACATCACCACCCTTATCATCAATCTTGAATCCCATCATCCTTGATCCCTCCCTTTATCCTTCATCACATAATCTTATCCCATCCTACCTTGAGAAAATTAGTGTAAGGCTTGAGCTAGTCCTATTTTCCATCCATATCATCTTATGATTCTAGTCCACCATCTCTCATCACTTGGTTAGATCTCATACCTTGTTGATATCATTTTAGCATCTTGTCACTTTATTAGTTTCAATCTAGCATCCAATAATTCATCAATCTAGTCATCTCTTATCCAATCATCTTGCCTATTCATAACTAGCACCCATCTAATAATTGTCTTTATAATATGAATATAGGCACCCATTTAATCCCTAATCCTCTTGTTGGTTTAAAAAAATAGGCATTTTCAATATATCATTATCATTTATTGTACTAACGATTTGAAATTTGATCCTAGTCTTACATCATCTTATTCTCATTTCATCCATCCCATCACTTGTCATAATTATCTCAATCATTCAAACTTACTTTGTTCAAGAACCATATTTTTATCTAATCTGTAGTCTACCTTCACATCAACACCCTTTTAACATCCATCACCTATTCATTATCCACCTACATGGATTTGGACCCTATCCTCATAGACCAATACCTATTTTCCAACAAGGATGAGATCCTTTTATGGGTCCTATAAATGGGTGCACACGTACCTTCAACCCTCACTCCCATCAAGCCTAAAAAAATATCCCATATCCTTCTCCATCCATAATCCCTTAGCTCACCATACTCAAAACCATTAACCATTCATCATAATAATAGTCCTCATTATACAAGTGCTAAAGTTGCCCTATTTTTTGAGTATATCTTGACCAATGAAGACAAAGACCCCATATGGTTATTAGAGATGGGTGGATACCTTCCCAATGATTTCAAGACCTTAAGCCTAAGATCACCTACCAAACCATTCCCATATCAACCCTCATCCCCATCACATCCAGTCCACCATCCACTAGTCCTAGTCTTAGTTATGACCTTCTCAATCTAAAAATTTCCTTGTTTAATAAGTATATTATTGAAAATAAGAGGTAGTCCTCTCACAACTATTTAAAGTGGGTGTCCAACTTATCAAAGGTCTTGACCGCATCCAACTCACCTTATCCCAAATATATACTTATCCACAATAAAATCCTCCATCTACTAGTCATAGTCCATCACAAATCCCCTATCTTACTAGTAAAGGGAATTCTAGCTTAACAAGATCATCACCCCCCAATGTCATGACATCACCATCATATTATTCAATAGATCAGTCTAAACCTTTCACATCTAAAGTCATGGAAAATACATAAACCCCTCTCCCCATCTCTATATAATCCCTATTTTAGAAATTGAGGTCCATAGGCATGATTGTCCATCCCCAAACATGACCTATTTATTTATCCAAGCATGTACCATCATGGTATCAACCCAAACTATTTTGTATATATCATAAAGTCCCTAGGTATTATATTAATAGATGTCTCCCATTTAGAGATTATATCCAAAAGTTAATTAATAATGGTGACATTAAAATTAAGAGTGAATCCAATGCATCCATGATGAGGAATGTGCAAAAAAGGGTGTGCCAAAAATTGCTTCTTTAAGGTAATCAAGCTTCTCCTTATTGAACATTATCATTGATTAAGGAAGATATTATTAAGAATTATCAATGAGTGTTGATATTTTATATTCAATGTTGTCATTGATGTTAAAGGTTCTTATGAAGATGCATGGTTCTTTCATTGATGTTAATCTAATATCATTGATGTCAAAGGTTCTTGGTCAAGTAAGCCTTGAGGGATGTATATAAATGAGTTATATTACAAGCATAGTGAGTTTTGTTACTATATGAGAGCATTAATGGGAGAATGTTATTTGAAGAATGTCATAATGACAACCTAAGTGAAATAATTGAGAATCATGACTGTGTACAGGTCAGTATAGAAAGTGTAAATCATCTTGCAATGCTCTATTTAAGCCTTATAAGATGAAATTTGTAGGTGGCATGATAAAATTAGTAAGCTCTAAATAATAATTAGTGTGCTCCAAATATCTATGTAAGTGATTTTAAAGATGATCCAAATGAGCTACAAAGATGAGAATTCTCCAAAAAATACTTGATAGTGTTTGAGCATGAGAGAGATTATTTGAGGCTATAAATGAGGTGCTGAGGAGCTAAAAAATGATTAACATATCAGCTCTAAAAATTTGTGTTTTGTTTTTAGCTTTAAATATGATGTGAATATGTTGTTAAGCATGGGATATACTGAGAGGGGGGGTGAATCAGTATATCATAAATCTTATAAACTTTCAATTAATCAAATTCCACTTAACCATACATTCAAGATATGTAATAAAAATGAAATAATAAACACCACACAAGATAGAGAGAGACACTAGATTTAAAGTGGAAACCCAATGTGATAAAAACCATGGAGAACAATCTCAATATATGAATGAGCACCAACTCAAACTACAATATTCACAAGCACCAACATGGAGGAGCACCAATCCCTTTGTTGAGCATCAACACAAAAAATATTCATGAGCACCAACCCACAGGAGCACCAACCCCTTTATTGAGCAACAACACAATAACTATTCATGAGCACCAACCCACAGGGGCACCAACCCCTTTGTTGAGCACCAACACAACAACTATTCATGAGCACTAACCCATAAGAGCACCAACCCCTTTTGTGTAGACCACACAACTATCTCTCAATGTTTCTTTCTCAACAAATGATAGCACATTAAAATATCTCTTTCATTTCTCTCTTTTGCTCTTTTAAGATAGATATAACAATTACAAATCATACTCTATCTCCTCCAGATTACAAATGGCTTCTCAAGCCTTTATTTATATCTTTCCAAAATAACTTTGGCCTTCACCCTTTGTGACCCTTAAATCCTCATAGAAATGGCATCAAACTTGCATGACCCTTCGTATCCTTGCATTTTAAAATTCATATGGTGACCCTTCATAAGCAAAAGCATCCTTTCCTCTTTTATCTTTATCTTAGTGACTTTTCGTATTCCTCAAAGTGTCCCTTCATGAGAAATTGTGCCCTTCCTCTTTTTCCTTCACTTGGTGACTCTTGGAATTCCTCAAGATGACTCTTCATAGGAAAATGCATCCTGTTCTTCTTTTGTCTTTACCCCATGACTCTTTGACTTCTCCATGGGCCCTTCTTTTGACTTTATGCAACCAAAAATGTATTCATTAATATTAAATAAATATTAACACACATTAGCCAAGATATTACTATTAAAAACATCATTAAATGCAATCGGGCCTTTATCACCAATAATGCTAGACCTTTGACATCAATGACAATATTTCCAACAATCTCCCCCTTTGTCATTGATGGCATCCTCAAACTGAAACTTCCACAACTTGAAACCTACACATACTGCCATTTGAAAAACATACAGTAACTCCCCCTTACTGTAGAAACCTATACTTATTCCTTGTACCTATTTCTACACTTGTACCTATACCTATTATTCTCCCCCTTTGACATCAATGGAAAAGGGCCTACCTAGAGCTAACACTTAGCTCTCCCTTGACTGATGATGAACCTCAATGGTAAGAAGTAAAATAAGTTACTGCCAACTTCTCTCATAGATAATCAAATGTGTCTTTTGGTAGTGGCTTTGTGAAAATATCTGCAATCTACTCTATAGTACTGATATACTCTATCTTAATTTGTTCATCTGCAACTTGCTCTCTCAAGAAGTGATATCTAATGGGAATATGTTTTGTTCTTGAATGCATCACTAGATTCTTTGAAATATTTATAGCACTTGTGTTATCACAAAAAATATAAATAGGTTCATCATACTTTACCTTGATATCTTCCAAGGTTTGCTTCATCCAAAGCACTTGAGTATTACATAATACTACTGCAATATATTATACTTCAGCTATAGAAAGTGATACTAAATTATGCTTCTTGTTTAGCTATGATACTAAGCTATCACCAAGGAAGAAAGCTCCTCCACTTGTACTCTTTATATCATCCAAGCACCCTACCTAATCTGAATCTGTATAAGCAACTAAAGTGAAATCTCTACCTATGGGATACCATAATTTGTAATCTAATGTCCCTTTAAAATATCCAAATATTCTTTTCACCAACTGAACATGACTATATTTTAGAGATGATTGATATCTTGCAACCATACCTACTGCATGTATGATGTTTGGCCTTGATGTTTTTAAATATAAAATACTACCAATCATATATCTATACAAAGATTGATCTGTAATAAGTGAATCTTCATCTTTTCTCACCTTATTTCTTGTACACATTGGTGTGCCAACTGGTGCACAATCCTCAAAACCAAATTTCTTTAACATTTCCTTGGCATATTTTCTTTAAGATATTAAAATTCCTTTATCTGACTAAAATATTTGCAATTCTAAGAAAAATGACAATTCTCCAAGCATAGACATCTCAAATTATTTTTGCATTCTATCAAAAAAATATTTTGTCATCTTTTCAATATTTCCTCCAAAAATGATATCATCAACATATACCACAACAATCAATTGATGCTCACCTTTTATTTTGATGTAGAGATTACTATCAACAAATCCTCTCTTGAAATCTTGATCTTGCAGGGACTTATCAAGTCTTGCATACCAAGCTCTGGGAGCTTGTTTCAATTCATACAATGCTTTCTTCAATCTACATACATGGTTACTAATATTTGAGAGAATAAATCCCTTAAGCCGCTCAATATAGACCTCTTCCTCAATATTTCCATTTAGGAAGGCATATTTGACATCTTTTTGAAACACTTCAAAATTTTTAAACACTACATATAGAAGAAACATTTTAATAGCCTCTGACCTTACCACTAGTGCAAAAGTTTCTTCAAAATCTATTTCCTTAATCTGAGCATATCCTTTACATACTAATCTTTCTTTATTTCTAGTCACTTCTCCATTTTCATTCAACTTATTTCTATAAACCCATTTTGTTCCTATCACATTGTGATCTTTTAGTCTAAGCACTAATTCCCAAGTATCATTCTTTTCTATCTGATTTAATTCTTCATCCATAGCCTTAAATCAATGCTTATCATGTCTAGCTTCTGAAAAAGTTCTAGGCTGACTTTTAGATAACAAAGAGAAATTAACTTGCTCAGATTCACTTAACATCATTATTATAGTGTGAATTCCTTCATTTATGTCGCCGATGATGTCAATTTCATTATGATTTATCTGAATGTATTTAGATGGAGTTTTGGTGCCCTTTTTCTCCTTCTCCTCATCTTCATCTGATTCTTCAAAACCTTCCTCTTCAATGATTTTAGGAATGTCTACTGGATCACTAATTCTTTGTCTTCCATCTTCTTCTATCCTGACATTTGCACTTTCAATAATTTTCTTGGTTCTTTTGTTATAACATTTATAAGCTTTAATTTTGTAAGTATAACCAAGAAATATACCTTCATCTATTCTAGATTCAAACTTACCAAGTTTTTCATCGATTCTCTTTATGAAGCATTTGCTACCAAAAACTCTAAAATAATCAACTATTGTTGGTTTGTCTTTCCATAGCTCATAAGGAGTCTTGTCACTATGACTCTCAATAATGCTCTATTCTGAATATGCACTACTGTAACAACTAACTCTCTCCAATATTTATTTGCTATCTTGGATTCATTTAGCATTGTCCTCGCCATCTCCTAAATTATTCTATTTTTCTGTTCAATTACTCCATTTTGTTATGGAGTTCTGGCTACTAAATAATGTCTCTTTATTCCATAATCTTCACAAAACTCAATAAATTGATATGACATGAATTTTCCTCCTTAACCTAATCTTAGACACTTAATATTCAAACTATTTTGATTCTCAACTAATGCTTTGAATGCTTTGAAATTTCTAAAAGCTTCTAATTTTTTCTTTAAAAATATTACCTAAGTCATACATGAAAAATCATCAATAAGCAACATGAAATATTTCTCACCTTGAGTACTTTGAGTCATCATAGGTCCACATAAGTCAGTGTGAATAATCTCTAACATCTAAGTGGTCGAGTACTCTTTTGTTTTGAAACACCTTCTAGCCTGCTTCCCATGCTGATAAGGTTCACAAAGCATGTCAGATGGCTTTATGATCTTTGGAAGATTTTTAACTGATTAATTTTTGCTAATGTTGACAAGATTGTCAAAATTTATGTGCCTCATTCTCCTATGCCATAGCCAACTTTCTTCAATCTATCTCAAACAACATCTTTGACCTTTGATGTCTGATAGCATATACAAGCTATTTCTTGTTCTTTGAGCATCTGCAACCAATACATCTAAATATTTTATTTTTAATTTCACAACCTTCTACATAAAATTTTAGTGTGTGCCCTTGATCACACATTTGACTTACACTCAAAATATTATGCTTAAGACCTTTTACATATAAAATATTTTTAGTTTTAGTTCTACCATTATCCAAACTTAGTGTACCTTTTCCAACAATTCTGGTAGTAATATTGTCTCCAAATTTCACTGTGCCACCATTGATATTCTTAAATGTTATGAACTTAATCTTATCTCCTATCATGTTCCTTGAACATCCAATATCAATGAACCATGGCTTTTATTCATTTCTTGCATGAAAAGCTATCTGCACCAACATAGATTTTTCAAGTTGTTTCTTTTGCCAAGAACCTAGCTTAACTTTATTCTTAATGAATGGAGCCTTAAAACTCTGGTCTTTCTTGACTAACTTGAACATGATTCTATAGTATCGAGCTATGTGGCCAAAGTTGTTTCACTTGTAACATATTATGGCCTCTTAATCAAAGCTTGATAGAGGAGCAAAAGAGTTATAGCTTCGGCTTGACTGTACATGACTTTCCTTCTTCTTATTTATGAAACTGTTAGCTCTTTTTTGACATTATAATTTATTATGACCATATATATTATAATAAAAATAGTAAACATAAAAATAGGACCTATTTGTGTATCTCTGATCTGATTGCCTTTTGTAGCTTTGTTCCCTCTAGCCTTCTTTGTTTGAGATGTCCTCTGTATTCTTCATTTCTTCCCTTTTTGTTTCCTCTTTTATAAGAGCTTCAACATAGCTCTTTTTTTTTTCAAATCTGATACCTATCTTATATGATATTGCCTTTTAAATTTTTAATATCTTATTCAACATATTAGTTCTATTCTCAAAATTTTAATCATTGGCTACTCTATCATTGATTGCTTTATTTGTTTTATCAAGATCTACTTTTAAAGAAGCAATTTCAATAACATACATTTCACATTATTTTCTTACTATTTTCAACTGTGATGTTAGATCTTCTTCATTCTTCTTGGCTTCTTCAAAGTGTGCTTGTATATCTTCAATTATTTCCTTTGACACCTTTTTATTTTTCTCAATCTAGCACTTCAATCTTCAATTTTTCTTCTCAACAAATTCTAACTCTTCTAAGGCACAAATGAGTTCTCCTTCCAGATTCACTTTGGCTTCCTCTTGTTCTTCTTATTGATTATCTATACTTTTTCTTGTAAAAGTATCTTTATGTATGGCCATGAATAGAATCTCTTCTTCATTTGAATTCAAACTTGAATTTTCAACCTTTAGTTGTTCCTTAAGAGCCTCAACCATAGATTTCAACTCTTAATTCTTCTTCTTTAGCTGCTTGGCCATCTTGTGCTTTCTTTGATCTACCTTCAATCTATTATACCCTTTCTAAAGGAACTTGCTCTGATACCAATTGTTAAGCATGGGATATACTGAAAGGGGGGGTGAATCAGTAAATCATAAATCATATAAACTTTCACTTAATCAAATTACACTTAACCATATATTCAAAATATGTAATAAAAATAAAATAATAAACACCACACAAGATAGAGAGAGACACCAAATTTAATGTGGAAACCCATGTGGTAAAAACCATGGAGAATAATCTCAAATATATGAATGAACACCAACCCCTTTACTGAGCACTAACATAGCAACTATTCATGAGCACCAACCCACAAGAGCACCAACCCCTTTGCTAAGAACCAACACAACAACTAATCATGAGCACCAACCCCTTTGTTGAGTACCAACATAACAACTATTCATGAGCACCAACCCACAGGATCACCAACCCCTTTTGTGTATACCATACAACTATCTCTCAATATTGATTTCTCAACAAATGATAACACATTACAATATCTCTTTTCTTTCTCTCTTTTGCTCTTCTAAGCTAGCTATAAAAATTAAAAATCATACTCTATATCCTCCATATTACAAATGGCTTCTCAAGCCTTTATTTATAGCTTTCCAAAAGACCTTTGGCCTTTACCTTTTATGACCCTTCAATCCTCATGGAAAATGGTGCCAAACTTGTATGACACTTCGTATCCTTACATTTAAAAAGTCATATGGTGACCCTTCATAAGCAAAAGCATCCTTTCTTATTTTATCTTTATCTTGGTGACTTTTCATATTCCTCAAAGTGTCCCTTCATGAGAAATTGCACCCTTCCTCTTTTATCTTCACTTGGTGACTCTTCATGGGAAAATGCATCCCATTCTACTTTTGTCTTTACCTTGTGACTCTTTGACTTCTCCATGGGCCCTTATTTTGAAATTATGCAACTAAAAATATATTTAATAATATTAAACAAATATTAACACACATTAGCTAAGATATTACTATTAAAAATATCATTAAATGCAATGGGGCCTTTATCACCAATAATGCTAGAGTTTTGACATCAATGACAATATTTACAACAATTCCCCCTTTGTCATTGATGGCAACCTCAAACTAAAACTACCACATCATGAAAATTGCACATACTACCATCTAAAAAACATACAATAGCTCCCCCTTACTGTAGAAACCTATACCTATTCATTATACCTATTTTTGCACCTATACATGTACCTATTATTCTCCCCCTTTGACATCAATGGCAAAGGGCCTACCTAGAGATAACACTTAGCTCCCTCTCAACTAATGTTGAACCGCAATGATAGGAAGTAAAAGACGTTAATCCCAACTTCTCTCATAGATACTCAAATGTGTCTTTTGGTAGTGGCTTTGTGAAAATATCTACAATTTACTCTATAGCACTGATATACTCCATCTTAACTTGTTGATCTATAACCTGCTCTCTCAAGAAGTGATATCTAATGGGAATATATTTTGTTCTTGAATGCATCACTAGATTCTTTGAAATATTTATAGCACTTGTGTTATCAAAAAAAATATAAATAGGTTCATCATAATTTACTTTGATATCTTCCAAGGTTTGCTTCATCTAAAGCACTTGAGTACAACACAATACTGCTACAATATATTCTACTTTATCTATAGAAAGTGATACTAAATTATGCTTCTTGCTTAGCCATGATACTAAGCTATCACCAAAGAAGAAAGCTCCTCCACTTGTACTCTTTCTATCATCCAAACACCCTACCCAATATGAATCTGTATAAGAAACCAAAGTGAAATCTCTCCCTGTGGGATACCATAATCCATAATCCAATGTCCCCTTGATATATTTAAATATTATTTTCACAAACTAAACATGACTATCTTTTGGAGATGATTGATATATTGTAACCATACCTAATGCATGCATGATGTCTAGCCTTGATGCTATTAATTATAAAAGACTATCCATCATAGATCTATATAAATATTGATCTGTAACAGGTGAATCTTCATCCTTGCTCACCTTATTTCTTATACACATTGGTGTGCCAACTGGTGCACAAACCTCAAAACTAAATTTCTTTAACATTTCCTTGGCATATTTACTTTGATATATAAAAATTCCTTTATCTGACTGAAATATTTGCAATTCTAAGAAAAATGACAATTCTCCAAGGATAGACATCTCAATTTTTTTTCATTCTATCAAAAAATTCTTGTCATCTTTTTAATATTTCCTCTAAAAATGATATCATAAACATATACCATAACAACCAATTGATGTTCGCCTTCTATTTTGATGTAGAGATTATTATCAGCAAATCCTCTCTTAAAACCTTGATCTTGCAGGTACTTATCAAGTCTTGCATACCAAGCTCTAGGAGCTTGTTTCAATCCATATAATGCTTTCTTTAATATGCATAAATGGTTACTAATATTTGAGAGAATAAATCCCTTATAAATACTCAATGTAGACCTCTTCTTCAAGATTCCTATTTAGGAAGGCAGATTTGGCATCCATCTAAAATACTTTGAAATTCTTAAACACTGCATATGCAAGAAACATTCTAATAGCCTCTAACCTTGCCACTAGTGCAAAAGTTTCTTCAAAATCTATTCCCTCAATCTAACCATATCCTTTACATACTAATCTTGCTTTATTTCTAGTCACTTCTCTATTTTCATTGAATTTATTTCTATAAACCCATTTTGTTCCTATTACATTGTGATATTTTGGTCTAGGCAATAATTCCCAAGTATCATTATTTTCTATCTAATTTAATTCTTCATCCATAGCCTTAACCCAATGCTTATCATGTCTAGCTTTTGAAAAATTCTAGGCTGAATTTTGGATAACAAAGAGAAATTAACTTGCTCAGATTCACTCACCATCATTCTTCTAGTGTGAATTTCTTCATTTATGTCCCCAATGATGTCACTCTCATTATGATTTCTCTAAACATATTTGGATGGAGTTTTGGTGCCCTTTTTCTCCTTCTCATCTTCATTTGATTCTTCAAAACCTTCCTCTTCAATGATTTCAAGAATGTCTACTAGATCACTGATTCTTGATAACTCCTTGAAAAAATAGGTTGAACCTTGTCCCCACTTGGTGCGAGTGCACAAGTATTTTATTAATATTTAAAAAAACAAGTACATACGGGTGCCTTTACTCCATTAACCCTTTTACATTGCAAACATTGATTTATATAGATTTTACCAATGACCAGTAAAAACAACTAATCCTATAACCAACTATTTATGGGAAATCAACCCGTAAGGTAGTTCTAATTAATAAATACAAAACATGAAAACTACCTAAAATTAAAACTAAATAAATTTATTTTATGGGGGTGTCTTTACTAAAAGATGCATGCCCTATTAACAATAATATTTATTAACCTACCAAAAATCTAACCTAAAGTTAAGACTTTGGAATAAGTCCTAAAAAACCCCCCTATGATCCAAAGTCAGGTCTTTGGACACATACCAAGCATTTTTCTAAATTTTTGAAATTTGATTTTGTCAAGGGGTTTTGTGAAGATATCAGTTGTCTAATTGACAGTTGGGCAATATATTGGATCAAGAGCTTTCTTTGCCACCAACATTCATAGATAATGGTATTTGACATCCATATTTTTTTTGTTTGCATGAAACACTAGATTCTTGGACATCTTGATTGCACTTTGATTATCAATGTATAACTGTGTAGGAGTAAATTGAGAAACCTAAAGATCTTCAAGAATACGATGAGGGTAAACAATTTATTTGGAAGCATTCCATGCTACAATATACTCTAATTATATTGATGAATTTGCCACTGTATCCTGCTTCTTACAACACCAAGCAATGGTAGTTGAACCCATATGCATAGTGTATCCTGTGGTTGACACTCTATCATCCACACATCCACCAAAATTTGCATCACAATATCTAACAAGTTTGAAGTTCTTATTGTGGTGGTATTCAAGGCCATATGTTTTCATTCCCTAAAGGTAATGAAGTACTCATTTTGTTGCATGCCAATGAATTTCTCTAGGCTCATACATAAACCTAGAAAAAATTCCACTTGAAAATGAAATATCGGGCCTGGTAGTCATCAAGTATATCAAACCTCCCACCAATTGTCTATATGTGGTGCCATCAAAAAAGGCACTGCTATCATCTTTAGATAATTTCAATTTACTTTCCATGGGAGTGAGGGCAGGTTTGCAATCACTCATGCCAAACCTATCTAATAACTCAAAAATATACTTAGTTTGTGAAATGAAAATACTATGCTCTTTCTAAGTGACCTCTATGCTGAGATAGTAGTGAAGAAGTCCAAGATTTGTCATCTCAAACCCATATTTTAATTCCTTCTTCATAGACTTGTTATGTTTTTCATCATTACCTATGATAAACAAGTCATCGACATAGAGAACAAGTATCACCATTTTCTTACCCTGCACTCAAAAATAGAGAGTATCATCAGATTCACTATGATGAAAACCAATAGATTTCAAGTATGAATCCATTTTCTCATACCAAGCCCTGGGTGCCTGTTTGAGCCCATACAAAGATTTTATCAATTTACACACTTTGTGTTTAGCACCCACTTGTTCAAACCCCTAAGGTTGTTTCATATATACTTTTTCCTATAAATCACCATTTAAAAAAGCACTTTTAACATCCAATTGATGTACTTTCCAACCATTTTGTGTCGCTAAGGCAAGTACCATATGAATAGTGTGTTATTTGGCAGTTGGTGTAAATGTTTCCTCATAGTCAATACCTTCTTGTTGCGCATTTCCTTTTGCAACAAGTCGTGCCTTATGTTTATCAATAGATCCATCTAATTTATACTTAGTCCTATAAACCCATTTACATCTAATGGGTTTAACATGTGGAGTAGGATCAACTAAAACCCATGTATTATTGCTGAGTATGGAATCATACTCACATTTCATTACCTATTGCCAAACATGTTCTGTAGAAGCCTCCTCAAAAGTGGATGGCTCAATGGAAGAAGTAGTAACAACCATATCATAGTTTACCTATTTTTAAGAATTCTTGGGCCTTGTTAAACCAACTTCATCTACTTTCAAGTCATAAAAAGTACTTTGAGCCCATTTTGGATACTTAGTCAAATTATTCAAATTAGGGACCCCAGAATTCTCATCATGTGCATCATTTGAAGGGGGACTTAGAGAATTTTCAACAATTTGTAAGTCATAAACCTATGAAATTGTAGATGAAGGAGAGGAAAGTGAAGGAATTTGAGTCTCATACCATAACTTTAAAGAGTTATCCCCATTATTCAAACCCTTATCTCTTTTTGTATTTTTCCTCTCTAATCTTTCAAGTTGTGAATCAATCTTTGTAGTGTTCATAGTCCCAAACTCATCAAATATTACATCTCGACTCACTATGAATTGGCCTGTATCCTGTGCAAGTAAATGAAACCCCTTTTTATCTTTAGAATAACCAAGAAAGATGCATTTTTGACTTCGTGTTCCAACTTAGTTTTGTGTTTAATAGGAACCAAAGCAAAACAAAGACATCCAAACACTTTCAAGTGTTTAACTTTTGGTTTAAACCCATACCAAGCCTCATATGGAGTTTGTCCCAAAAGTGCAACTATGGGGGACCTATTTCTCAAATACACTACAGTACCAATGGCTTTTGCCCAAAACTTATCATCAAGTTGTTTATAGTACATGGCACGTGTTGTGCCCTCTAAAGTTCTGTTCATCCATTCAAATACTCCATTTTGCTGTGAAGTATAAGCATTACTATATTTTCAATGAATGCCATGTTCTTGACAATAATCTAAAAATTCATTTGAGGTATACTCACCTCCATTATCTGAACGAAGAGTGGCCAAATGTGAACCTATTTCTTTTTTGACTAAGTGTAACCAATCAAAAAAGTTAGTGAAAACTTCAAATTTTTTTCATAAAAAATACCCAAGTCATCTAATAAAAGTCATCAATAAACAAGATAAAGTATCTACACCCACTAATGGATGACTTTTTCATATCATATACATCACTATGAACTAACTGTAAACATCTGTTAGCTCTCTAAGATGACTGTTTAGGAAATTTTTCCCTATTTTGTTTACCCAAAACACATGAATCACAAAGAATACTATCTTTACAAAAAGTGGGCAACCCATTCACCATACCATATCTCTGCAAATACACTAAAGAGTGGATATTCAAATGTCCATAGTGGAGATGCCATAACCATTGTTAAGACATAGTTCTTGTACTTGTGTCAACAACTGACACAAGTTCTATAGTGGGAGGAAGCACTTTACAATGCAATCTAACCAAGTTTCCATCTTCATATCTTGTATACATTGTTTTATAATCCTCTTTCACTGAATTGATGTAAATGAGCCCATTTTCAAGCACTATTTGATATCCTTTTTGTTGAATAGTTACCAAAGAAAGTAAGTGTTTCTTTAAAGTGGGAACATACCAAACATCCTCCAGTATTTTATAGACCCATTAGGAAGAAGAATCTGAATAAATCCAAGTCCTAGTGGTGTATGCATAGACTTATCTGCTAAGGCAACTAGAGAGAGAAAAACTTCCTTAAAAGACCAAAAGAAATCTCTCCTAAATGTCATGTGTTTGGTTGCTCTTGTGTCTAAAACTCGTACAACTGTGAGCTCATCTCTAGCCTCATATTCAATATAATCAATGTGCCCTAAAGTAGTGAATGCAAATTCATGGGCAACATTACTAGACTCATCATAGTCATGATCGGCATACTGAGTAGAGTTAGACTTAGTCACTTTTTGTAGCCTCTAAATTTTATCAAAAGGAATCCTACATTATGAGGCAATGTGACCAAATTTTCCACATCTATGACACTGAATGTCTAATCTACCTCAACCTCTACCCCTATATGAGTTGTGACCATGTCCTCAATCACTTGTTTCATGTGAAAGTGATTAGTTAGATTGTTGGTTATTTAAATGACCCCTACCTATGTTTTGATATCTGCCTCCTCTATAACCTCAACCCCCTCTATAACTGTTTCCTCTATTGTTTTGATTCCTAGATGAAGATGAACTAGGATTTGACTATAAAACATGGGCTTCGTTAGTTTTCTTAGATTTCTTGGGTAGAGAGAGGTCATGTTGGATGAGAAACTCAGCCAACTTATCAAAGGTGATTCTTGTGATCTTATCAAAGACATGCAACATTTCAACAAAATTCCTATAGGACCCTAGTAGTCCTTTCAAAGCAACAGTGACTATGAGGTCATCATCTAGTTTTCTAAACCTAGCCTTAGTGTACTCAATAGTGATATTTTTCAACTTAGACATATATTCTCCCATATCCCCATCTTCATCTAATGACAAAGTAACAACTGCATATGAATATCTGTATTCTTATGCTTAGGTTTCTTATCATACAAATCTGATAATGTTTTCCATGTAGTGTAACTATGAGGAGAATTTTCAATATGAACATAAGTATCATGAGTATAACAACATTTAATGAGAGCTAAGGCCTTAGAATCACACAAATTGAATACATCTAATTTAGCCTGTTTTGTTGGCAATGTGGGATTTTCATTCTTGACAATATCCCATAACTCATTAAAAACTAATGAAGCCTCCATCAATCATTTCCAATCTGAATAATTGGAAATTGTTAATCTCTCACCATCTGAAAGTAAATTTTGAAATAAAATCAAGTGCAATAGAGAAAAGTGTGATAAAATTCAAAAGAGATGAAACAAATATCACACTCACTGCACAAGACACTGCTTCTATGGGGTTTTTCACTTAACCTCCACGTAGAGTAAAAAATAAAAAACAAGAATTTTGATGGGTTTTGCACTTAACCTCACCAAAAATCAATGATTACACTCTTATTTCACCAAATTACAACCTTATTCCACCAATTACACCCTTATATCACCATAACAATGTAAAAGAAATAAAATTTTAATTCTCCTTTTTTGAAAAAATAACACAATACAATAAGTATGTGTTTCATAGATTTCAAGGCATACAAAAAGTAGATTTAAAAGGGAATATTCTTTTTACAAAAAGTATATTTTAAAGCAAATGAACTTCTTTCAAAAAGAAGGGATTTGAACCCTTGACCTCCTCCTTACAAGCTTCTTTACAAAATAAGCTTAACCAATTGCTCTAAGAGCATTTTCAAAATATGATACTTAAAAATTTCTACTTATGCTAGATTTTGACTATGAGGGAAAAAAATAACATGTGTAAATAAATTCAAACTTTTTCCCTTTTCAGTCTTCTCACTCAGGGTTTCTCACATGGGACCCAGCTAAGACAAATATTTGATATCCAAACACTTTAGAAACATATAAAAAAATATTTTCCAGTTTATACATATGCCATGTTTGCTTGGGATGCTATGGCTACTCTTGGAAATTTCTCTGCACCTGATCTCACTGCTGGAGGCCATACAAATCCATGCAGGCAATGTAAAATGGATTTTAGCTGAGTTTTGGCAAATTTTCAAGGTATTTATTGTTGGAGATGGATTGAAATTACAGCTAGGGAATTGGAAGGCCATACCATAAGTCATACAACTCAAATAAATTCTAGATTTTCCTTTGAGGATATAAAACAAGGGTTTTAACAAGATTTGTAGGTGTTTTTGGATTCAAGAGGATTGAGATGAATGCAAATAACAATGGCAGCCATGAATAAAAATTACAGAGGGTTTTCACAATGCAAACAGGCCGTACAAGTCCATTTTTGCAAAAATAAATGAATTTAATAACATTTAAATGCTAAAAAATTCATTTTTAATGCTAGATGAGGAGATTGAACACAGTAAAATGGAGTATGAATGGCCAAAATGACCAAATTGTGGTATATGGAAAATACATAGGTTTAGATGTAAAAAATATTTGAAAAATTAAAATAATTTAATATTTTTTCAAACATTTAAACCAATAAAATATTTTCATTATATGCCATACCTTATTTCATGCCTTTTAATTTCATGTGAATTTGAATTTTCACCTTGCCTTCCTTCAAATTCACCAAGCTCCCAAAATTACCATGCTCTGATGCCACTGATAACTCCTTAAACAAATAGGTTGAACCATTTCCTCGCTTAGTGTGAGTGCATAAGTGTTTTATTAATATTCAAAGAAACAAGTACATAAGGGTGCCTTTACTCTGTTAACCCTTTTACATTGCAAACATTGATTTATATAGATTTTACCAATGACTAGTAAAAATAGCTAATCCTATAACCAACTATTTATGGGAAATCAACCCGTAAGGTAGTTCTAATTAATAAATAGAAAACATGAAAACTACCTAAAATTAAAACTAAATAACTTTATTTTATGGGGGTGTCTTTACTAAAATATGCATGCCCCATTAACAATAATATTTATTAACCTACCAAAAATCTAACCTAATGTTAAGACTTTGGAACAAGTCCTAACAATTCTTTGTCTTCCATCTTCTTCTATCCTGACACTTGCACTTTCAACAATTTTCTTTGTTCTTTTGTTATAACATTTATAAGCTTTATTTTTGCAAGAATAACCAAGAAATATACCTTCATCTGCTTTGGATTAAAACTTACCAAGTTTTTCATCGATTATCTTTATGAAGCATTTGTTACTAAAAAATCTAAAACAATCAATTATTGTTAGTTTGTCTTTCCATAGCTCATAAGGAGTTTTGTCACTATTGAATCTCAATAAATCTCTCTTATGAATATGCACTATTTTAGCAACCACCTCTCTCAAATATTTATCTTCTATCTTGGATTCATTTAGCATTGTCCTTTCCATCTCCTGAACTATTCTATTTTTTTATTCAACTACTCTATTTTGCTATGGAGTTCTGGCTGTTGAATAATGTTTCTTTATTCCATGATCTTCACAAAACTCAATAAATTGATGGGGAGATATAGAACATAAATGCTCTAATTCCAACTGTTAGGATCTTATGATTACCTTATATTAGCAACTAAACACGAAATTATACTAGAATGAACAAGTAACTAGAATTCACAAATAACACAGAATATGAGAGACAATACACAAGCTTGTATTAATACTCATCTAGAAAGAAAATACGATAAAGAAGATGCCACTTCTTCTCACACCTTTCAGAGGCTTCCCACACCTCAAGTGTATAGTAATTCTCAATCAAGAGTTCACTCTCCTACCAAAAACGGTCCCAACACACAACTCAAACACAGAGTTGGTGTTCACCTCCAACCAGTCAGTAATAACACTGCTAGTACACAAGTACTCAAAGTACTTCAAGTAGATCTCCCATGAACTTGCAACAACCTACAACTCAAATGATCTTACTTACACATGTAGATCTACCATGAACTTGCAACAACCTGCAATTCAAAGGATCTTACAATTGGAAGGATCTACCTTGCCTTCCTCTATTGCACTAATTATAATACATGCCAATGGGTCTATAAATAGGTCCCATACTAAACAATAACTTAGAATTCTAATTTACAATAATTAGACATGTAGCTCAAGACTCGAAATATCCTTTACATGCAAACAGTCGGTTCAACAAACTAACTGTTCATGCAATGAACAATTATAGAACTGCACAGGCAATCGATGTCGGTCCCTATCTGACTAGAGGTGATCAACATTGGCTGACCCTTGCTGATGTCAGTTTCCCTCTGCACTATAGATGGCCGACGTCGGTTACACTACCGATGTCGATATCCCTAGAACTCAGCAACCTCCTCCATGTCTGCAAACAGTGAAGCCTTTAGCTCCACAACCTAACATAAATTAATCTGAAATAAATTTTTCTCCTTGATCTGATCTTAGAAACTTAATCTTCAAACTAGTTTCATTCTCAACTAATGCTTTGAATGCTTTAAAATATCTAAAAGCTTCTAATTTTTTATTTAAAAACATTACTTAAGTCATATGTGAAAAATCATCAATAAACAACATGAAATATTTCTCACCTTGAGTACTTTGAGTCCTCATAGGTCCACATAGGTCAGTTTGAACAAACTCTAGCATCTGAGTGGTTGAGTACTCTTTTGTTTTAAACTGCCTTCTAGCCCGCTTCTCATGCTAGCAAGGTTCACAAAGCGTGTCAAATAGCTTTGTAATCTTTGGAAGATTTTTGACTTCTTGATTTTTGTTGATATGAACAAGATTGTCAAAATTTATGTGCCCCATTCTCCTGTGATATAACCAACTTTCTTCAATCTGACTCAAACATCTTTAACCTTTGATGTCTGATAGCATATACAAGTTATTCCTTATTCTCTGATCATCTGCAACCAATACATTTGAATTTTTTCTTCTAATTTCATAAGTTTCTACATAAAAAATTAGTGTGTGCCCCTGATCACAAATTTGAATTACACTCAAAATATTATGCTTAAGACCTTCTACATATAAAACATTTTCAATTTTAGTTCTACCATTATCCAAACTTAGTGTACATTTTCCAGCAATTCTGGTAGTATTATTGTCTCCAAATTTCACTATGCCACCATTGATCTTCTTCAAGGTTATGAACTTTCTCTTGTCCACTATCAATGATCCATGGATTTTCTTCATTTCTTGCATGCAAAGTTATCTGCACCAACATAGATTTTTTAGGTTGTTTCTTTTGCCAAGAACCTATCTGAACTTTCTTCTTAATGAATAGAGCCTTGAAACTCTGGTCCTTCTTAACTGACTCAAACATGCTTCTATAATACTGAGTTATGTGTCCAAAGTTGTTGCACTTTTAACATATTATTGCCTCTTCATCAAAGCTTTATATAGGAGCAAAAGAGTTGTAGCTTCTGCTTGACTCTACATGACTTTCTTTCTCTTTATTTTTGAAACTATAAGCTCTTTTTCAACAATCTAATTTCTTATGACCATATCCATTACAATAAAAATAGTAACCATAAAAATAGGACCTATTTGTGTATCTTTAACTGGATTGCCTTTTGTAGCTTTGTTCCTTCTAGCCTTCTTTGTTTGAGATGTCTCCTCTATTCTTTAATTCTTCCCTTTTTATTTCCTCTTTTGTAAGAGCTTCAACATAGCTATTTTTCTTTTTAAATCTGATACTTATCTTATCTGATATTATCTTTTGGATTTTTAATATCTTATTCAACATATTAGTGCTATTCTCAAATTTTGAATCACTGGATGCTCTATCATTGATTGCTTTTTTTTGTTTTATCAAGATCTACTTTTAAAGAAGCAATTTCAATAACATACCTTTCACATTCTTTTCTTACTATTTTCAACTATGTCATTAGATCTTCTTCATTCTTCTTGGCTTCTTCAAAGTGTGATTGTATATCTTCAACTATTTATTTTAACTCATTTTCATTTTTCTCAATTTGGTGCTTTAATCTTCGACTCTTCTTCTTAACAGCTTCTAACTCTTCTAAGTCACAAATGAATTCTCCTTCCAGATTCACTTCAGCTTCCTCTTGTTCTTCTTCTTTATCATTTTTACTTTTGCTTATAGAGGCATCATTCATGTCTAGCCATGAATATAATCTCTTCTTCTTTTGATTTCAAACTTGATTTTGCAACCTCTAGCTATTCCTTAAGAGCCTCAACCATAGATTTCAACTCTTGATTCTCCTTCTTTAGTTGCTTGGCCATCTTTTTCTTTCCTTGATCTACCTTCAAGCCATTAAACCCTTTCTGAAGGAACCTGCTCTAATACTAATTATTAAGAATATGATATACTAAAAGGGGGGGTGAATTAGTATATCATATATCAAATAAACTTTCACTTAATAAAATTATAATTAACTATATATTCAAGATATGCAATAAAACTAAAATAATAAACACCACCAAGATAGAGAGAGACACCAAATTTAACGTGGAAACCCAATATAGAAAAAACTATGGAAAAAAATCTCAAGTATATGAATGAGCACCAACTCAAACTACAATATTTGTAAGCACCAACTTGTAAGAGTACCAACCCCTTTGCTAAGCACCGACACAACAACTATTCATGAGGACCAACCCACAAGAGCACCAACCCCTTTGCTATGCACCAACACAGTAACTATTCATGATCACCAACCCACAAGAGTACCAACCCCTTTGTTGAGCACCAACACAATAACTATTTGTGAGTGCCAACCCATAGGAGCACTAACCCCTTTGCTGAGAACCAACACAACAACTATTCATGAGCACCAACACATAGGAGCACCAACCCCTTTTGTGTACACTATACAACTATCTCTCAATGTTGATTTCTCAACAAATGATAGCACATTACAATATCTCTTTTCTTTCTCTCCTTTGCTCTTCTAAGCTAGATATAATAATAAAAAATCATACTCTATCTCTTCCATATTATAAATGGCTTCTCAATCCTTTATTTATAGCTTTCCAAAAGACATTTGGCCTTCACCCTTTGTGACTCTTCAATACTTATGGAAAATGGTGCCAAAATTGCATGACCCTTCATATCCTTTCATTTGAAAAGTCATATGGTGACCCTTTATAAGCAAAAGCATCCTTTCCTCTTTTGTCTTTATCTTGGTAACTTTTCATATTCCTCAAAGTGTCCCTTCATGATAAATTGCATCCTTCCTCTTTTGTTTTCACTTGGTGACTCTTGGAAATCCTCAAGATGACTCTTCATGGGAAAATGTGTCCTATTCTTCTTTTGTCTTTACCCCATGGCTCTTTGACTTCTCCATGGGCCCTTATTTTGACTTTATGTAACCAAAAATATATTCATTAATATTAAATAAATATTAACACACATTAGCTAAGATATTACTATTAAAAACATCATTAAATGCAATGGGGACTTTATCACCAATAATGTTAGACCTTTGACATCAATGACAATATTTCTAACATATCCCAATCAAGCTCTAAAGATCTGTAAGTAGCTCCAGAGATGTTCTGTTGAAGTTCCAAATAAGATTAAGTATATGAAGTTGATGAATATACATGAGAGACATTAAAACATTAGAGAGTTTCAAGGTGAAGTCTACAGGGTGGTTATAAGGTTAGATTTAAGGCTTAATAAGACTTATGGGACAAGTATTAGAAAGAAAGAAAAGAGATGGTGGCTAGATGAGGTAATGGGATTGGTTTCCATGAAAGAGGTGAGTCAAGTTGTTAAGTATGCACATAAAGTTTCAGATCAAGGTTTGTAAGAAAAGGCTTGAAAAAATGTGTTAAGGTTTCTCGAATGCACAGAATGAAGAGTTGTCTACCCAAAAAGGTTTTATTAGTACTCATTGTCATGAAAAATATCTACATGGGAACCTAAGTTATTCATGTTAGATGAGGAAGGGTTCTATCTAAAAATTACAAGCATTGGTTTCTGGAAAGAGGAGCTAAGTTTTATGAATGATTGTTAAGACTAGAAGATGATCTAAACCCTTATAAAACCCTAACAATGACCCTATATTGAAGATTTTATTATAAATATATCATAATGGTTGATATGTTCATAAAATTTATTTAAGGTTGAATTCAACTCTCCCAGGCATCTCTAGGTGTGATTGGTTTTTCAGGTGAGAGAGCAAACCCTACAAAAAAGTGCTTAACTTTTGGAGATTTGTTGTAACAGATAGAATTGACTAAGTAAAATTTGATAAGTAGATGGAGATAAAAGTGTGATAATTTTAGTTTTTATTAATTAATATTTATGGATAGGTTCTATATCTCAAGAGTGCAACTTAGTGATCAAAGTTGGCCAGTCACTAATAGACCTAATAGTGTAGACAGTAAGAAAAGTAGGCAAAAATGAGAAGATGTTACCTGATGTGTTTTCATGTAAGAATGATGCATTGAAATTCATAATGATGTTTTTTGGGTCTTTCATAACCTATCCATGCTTTTAAAAATCTTTAAATTTAGTTTTATAAGCTAAAAAATTGAATCCAAAATGGCTTATTTGACTAAGTAGAGTTTGTGAAAGAAAAGGTCAGAAGATTGGTCTATTAGACCAATAATTTTCATTAGATCTCATGATATAATTGATTTAGGTTGATCTAAGGATGTTATAAGATCATATTCATGCATTAAAATACCTTGAATATATTCAATCATGTGTCAGATGTTCATGTTTCTTTGACTGTGTTTTGGAGTCAATTGGTAGTTCTGAGTGAACATCTTACAGAGAAGTGTTTAAGCCTGTTTACTTAATTTAAAAAATTAGATAAAAAATTTGATGACCTTGAGGTTATGAGTATTCTAAATATGTAATTTTTTCCATGTTTTATTTTAAAAATTGAGTATATGCCTCAACTATTCAAGATAGAGTTTATGTATATGCATAGACCTTTTCTATGTAGTGATTTGATAAAGGGTTCAAGTGGTAGTTGGACCTAAAAGGTATTGTGGACCTAATGTAAAATTGTTTAATTTATATTTGAGTGGAATATGATGTGTTATTTTTGGGTGAGGTGTTTGGATAATTCTTCAATAAATATAAAAGGCTAACATGTTGTTAAGAAGCCCTTTTAAGTCTCCATAAGCCTAAAAGAGGAGTAAAGGTTAATTGATGTATGGCTGACCTATTGTATTGATTTATTCATGATTAAGGCATGTTATTTTAATATTATAATAAATTTTCATGGACAAAATAATTCATTTTAATATGTATCTGACTAAGAAGGATATGATCAAGTGACTTGTATAAAAGCAAGATAGTTTAGGCCTATTTTGGGTATGCTTATAGTATGTTAAGTGTGGGAAACCAAAATAGGATAAGTGAATGATATAGATCATTTGAGAGAACAACAAGGTCATGAAAACCATTATAAAAGTGTTATGAATATATAACAGAGGTTCTGCATATGAGGATCAAGGTTAAAATACCTAATCAAGCCATGAAGAGGGCTAGTTGAGTGAAGAAGGCCAGTTTGAGAGGGACATAAGTGAGAGAAGAGCTAAAGAATTATATCATCATATATTTTAGAAGAAACAAGGTTATTTTAAAGTGATCAAATAATTAGGTGGCTAATTTGGTGATAAGAAATCTAGGGGTTGGTGCATCCTTGTAAGTGGGTGCTTGCTAAAGCCTAGCTGAATTGGTGTTAAGCTAGTTAGGGTTGGTGCTCCATGTGAATTTAGTGATTCGTTAAATATTGGTGTTTGTCTTATAGTACTGTATTCCATTTGATTCATTAGTGGGTTTTCTTCCCCTATAGGTTTTTCCATGTATATGTTGTCCTCATGTGTTTCACACTTTTATGATTTGATGCTTATGTTTGCTAAGATATATATGCTTGTTAGAATGGTTCATGAAGGGTTAAGTGGAATTGAATGAATTTTTTTGAATAATAATTCATCCCCCTCTCATTTATCTTGTTTTCAATAATTGGTATTAGAGTAGGTCCTTTATATTAGGCTTGATAGCCTAAAGGAGATCCTAAAAAGTAAGGGTGACTAGTTAACAAGCTCAAGGTGCTTTCTCTACTAGTAAGGTTCCATTGTTTAATAGATCTAACTATGACTTTTGTAATGTCAAAATGAATATATATATATGATGTCATAGGGACATGATATTTGGCAGTTAATTATGGATGATTATATTGCACCTCCAATTCCACCAATAGATGGATTAGGTAAGAAAGCTAGTGAAAACAACTCGAAGATAATGAATGCCATTTTGTGTGGCCTATTAGAGGCAAATCTTATAAAATTAATGCATTATGTTTCATCTAGAGATATATGGGATAAATTGAAGACCATCTATGAAGGAGACACTAATGTGAAGTTGGCCAAGTTGTAGACCCATAGAAGACAATTTGAAATCTTGAAGTTGAATGAATGAAAGGATCATTCAACAACAAGAAAAGATTCTACACCAAAGAAGATAGTTCATCAAATGTAAGTGATTCAAACACATCTAAAAGTAAATATGGTATTAATGAATCTAAACATGATAATAATGAAACTTTGTTTATAGGCATATAATTAGTTAATGAGGGATGTTCAAATGGGAAAGGCCTTGTGATGAATGCTAAATTAGATTAAGAGGTATACTATGACAGCCAAGAAGGAGAAGTTGAAGTGGATATTGAGGTAGAGCTAGTAAGTGCCCTAGAAGAGTTAAAGTTTATGAATAAGAAGAACAAGAAATTGAAGTCATTAATTTAAGACTATGAGGAGCATATTGGATTGCTTGAATAAAGGCTAAGCAATACTTCCAAGGAGTATGAAGAGATTATCCAACAAGTTGAAACCTATATAGAGATTGTGGAAGACAGCCTAAATTTTAAAGAGGAAGATTGTAGCAGATATGAAACTAAAATATAATCTCTAAAATCTAAGGTGGATCAATAATCTAAGAAGGTGAATATATTTGTGAAATTTGAAAAGAGCATTGAGGCTCTAGATGATATCCTAAGCACTCAAAAGTTTGCAAGTGACAAGACATGTCTTGGTTTCAAAGAAGACCAAAATAAGGCACCTCAAGTCAAAGAGAAGACTATTGAAGAGAATAAGGTCAACATAAAAATACATATCAGACAACCCAATTTTACAAGGTATACTATTTTTTTTAATGGTTATTATTTTACATACAGTCAGTTTGGTCATAGAGCAAGAGAATGTAGAAGACCCTTCAATAATGAGTACTCATGAAACTATGAAAGAAGAATCAATTGGTAAAAGGGAGATCACAATCATCATCAATCAAATGGTATGTATAAGTTTTTATGTTACATCTATCATAATGTAGGACACATTACAATATTTTATCCTAACAGAGTTAGAAGATCATCAAGTCAAAGCAGGAAGTTTGAAGCTCCTAAAATGCAATAAAAAAGGCAAATGGAAGTATAGAAACCAAAGGTAAGAAAAGTGAGTCATGATCAACTCATAAACCAAGGTGGAATGTTTTCTACTATATATCATAATCTAAAAGTGAAAGAATGTTAAGAACACTTATTATCTACATGTGTTGATAGGGAGGTCAAATAAAAGAAGGATGATAAGGTTGATGATGAGATCAAGCCTAAATTACCATCAAATCAAGAAGAATGTTGAATAATATTAAGTATTATAAAGATATGGAGATCTAAGAATCTCTTGAGTTCATATTATTTTAGTTCCCTATGAAAAAGGGGTGCCTCAATTAAGTTTCATGGAGACATTCTTCTGTCAGTAGAAACATGAGGGTGTAGAAAAATAAGGTTTCTTTTGAGAAGATTCTACATTGTATATGATGCAATCAAGGAGATGAAGATGGATATTATCCATTCATGTGCTGATAACTCTATGGTTTGAATTTTATAAGGCAATAGGATAAGATATATAGGGTTGTTATCATATATCTAAAGTCAAAGTGTAGAAAATTGGTATATAAGAGGTAAGCTTATGAGATCTATTTGTTATGAGTAGTTGATCTAGATATATGAAGACAAAGGGGGAGTAACTATTTATACATTTGGTATATAGTATGGGATAACCTTGTGTGTATTCAAGAGTTTTATCTTCTTCAACCATTGCAATAAAGGTATGTAATCTTGGGTTCCTAGTTATTACAAAGAAGATATGCTTGGTCAAAGGGGGATCTTGGTAGCTCTATTTTATTTATCAAGAAAGTGATTGATTTTTTACATACATGGAGATAAGGAGAGATTGTGTTTAAGATGATTCATAGACTATTTTTGTTGAGATTTTAATAAGTTATCTAAGAGAGTGACATGATTGAAAAGTTTCTTAGTATTGTTATCATAAGGGGTAGCCATAGTTTCTGAAAATTGTGTCATATAGTGTCTTTGAGAGATAATATCAGCTCATAGGGAGAAGAGTATGATTTCAGTAGTTACATATAATCTTTAATGTCTACTGTTAAGAATCATGGTGGATACTTGGTTTGAGGGGGAGCTATTCAAATTGTTAACTGAACTTGATCTATGTTGAAGTGGTTTTATAATATAAATCCATTTTAAAAGAGATGATAGTTGTGGAAGACCTTTGTCATTAATTTCAAATGGGTGAAGATCAAAAAAGGTAATAAAAGGGAGAAAGATCAGAAAGATCAAAAAAGATAATAAAAGGGGCAAGATCAGAAAGGATGAAAAAGGATAAGAACTAGAACTAAGAGATGATTGCCATCAAGAGTGGTTGACATAGTTTTTTGAGTATGTTTCACATCAATGAAAAAGGGGGAGATTGTTTAACATTGTCAATGATTAAGGAGGAGATTATTGAGCATTTACATTTAGTGTTGAGCTTTGATATTTAATGTTGTCATTGATGTTGTTATTGAGTTGTGTTATTATGTAAATCCATGGTTCTTTCATTGATATCAATATAATATCATTGATGTCAAATGTTTTTGGTCAAGTAAGCTTTGAGGTATGTATATGAATGAGTTTTATTACAAGCATAGTGAGTGTTATTGTTTTATGAGATCAGTAATGAGAGAATGTTATTTGAAGAATGTTCTAATGACAACTTGAGTGAAATAATTAAGAATCAGCATAAGTGTGTATGGGTCAGTATAAAAAGTGTAAATCATCTTGTAATGCTTTGTCTATATCTTATGAGATGGAATTTTTAGGTGGCATGATGAAATGTGAGAGATCTGAAGAAGAAGAAGTAGTGTGCTCTAAAGATTTGTTTAACCAGTTTCAATGATGTTTTGAATGAGTTATGAAGATGAGAATGCTCTAAAGAACACTTGATAGTTTTTGAGCATGAGAGAGATTGTTTGAGGCTATACATGATATGTTGAGGACCTCTAAAATGATTAGAATATCAGATTTGAAGATCTATGTTTGCAGATATAAAGATGCTACAAATATCCCAATTGGAGCTCCAAATATCTATAAATAGATTCAAAGATGTTATATTAAATTTAAAAATAAAAGTAAGTTTATGAAGTTGATTGAGTATACATGAGATACATTGAAACACTGGAGAGTTTCAAGGTGAAGTCTATAGGGTGGCTAGAAGTTTGAATTCAAGGCTTAATAATACTTGTGGGACAATGCTTAGAAATAAAAAAAATATATGGTGGCTAGATAAGGTAATAGGATTAGTTTCCATGATAAAGGTGAGTCAATTTATTTTAAGTATGTGCATAATTTTTTAGATCAAGGTTTGCAAGAAAAAGCTTGAAAAAGTGTTTCAAAGTTTCTCGAATGCACAGAATAAAGAGTTGCCTACCCAAGAAGTTTTTTTTAGTTATAATTGGCACATAAAACATCTACATGATAACCTAAGATATTAATGGTATATTAGTAAGGGTTCTATCTCAAAATTATAAGCATTGGTTTCTAGAAAGAGGAACTAAGTTTTATAAATGATCGTTAAGACTGGAAGATGGTCTAAACCCTCATAGAATCTTAACAATGACCTGATGTTGAATATCTTGTTATAAAGAGCTCAAAATGGATTTATATGATTATACAAGTGATTGGAATTTTAATTCAACTCTCCCAGTCATATCTTGGTGTGATTGGTTTCTTAGGTGAGTGAGCAGATCCTATAAAAAAGTGCTTATCTTTCAAAGATTTATTATAGTAGAGAGAGTTAATTGAGTCAAAGTTGATAAGTGGATGAAGATCAAAGTGTGAGACTTTTATTTTTTATTCATTAAGATTTTTGGATAGGTTCTAGATATCAGGTGTGCAAAGTTGGTGATCAAAGTTGGCCAGTCGCTAACAGACCTAGTAGTGTAGATAGTAAGAAAAATATGCAAAAGTGAGAACATGTTTCCTAATGTGTTTTCATGTAATAATGATGCATTGAAATTCATGATGATGTATTTTGAGTATTGAATTAAATATCCATTCTTTTTATAATCTTGGAAGTTAGTGTGAGAATTTCAAACATTAAAGCCAAAATGGCTTATCTAACTAACTAGAGTCTATGAGAGAGAAGGTCAAAAGATTGGTCTATTAAACCAATAGTTTTCATGAGATCTCATGATCTTATTGATTCAAGTTGCTCTGATGATGTTATAATATCTTTTTCATTCATTTAAATCCCTTGAATTATTCAATCATGTGTTAAATTTTCATGTTTCCTTGACTTTATTTTGGAGTCAATTGGTAGTTCTGAGTAAATATCTTATAGAGAAGTGTTTAAGCCTGTTTACCCTTAGTTAAAGTATCAGATGAAGCTTGTGATTACCCTAAGGCAATGAGGTTCTTGAATTTATAATTTTTTACCATGGTTATTTGTCAAAATTGAGTATATGCCTCAATTATTCAAGATAGAGTTTTGTATATGTGCAAGCCTTTTATATGTAGTGATTTGATAAAGGGTTCAAGTGGTAGTTGGACCTAAAAGGTATTACGGACCTAATGTAAAATTAGATAAGGTATATTTAAGTGGTGTATGATATGTTTATTCCATGTGAGTTTTTTGGATAAGGCTTCAATACAGGTCAAAGGGTAACGTGTTGTTAAGAAGGCCTTTTAGGTCTCCATAAGCCTAAAAGAGGAGTAAGGGTTAATTGATGTATGGATGACTATTGTATTGATTGATTAATGATTAAGGCATACTATTTTAATATTATAAGACTTATTTATGGCCAACCTAAGTGATTTTAATATGTATCTAGCTAAGAAGGATATGATCAAGTGACTTGTATAAAAGTAAGGCAATCAAGGCTTATTTTGGGTATGCTTAGAGGATGCTAAGTGTGGGAGAGTAGAAAAGGATAAAAAAATAATATAGATAATTTGAGACTATAAAGAGGTCATTCAAACCATCAAATAAGTGTTATGAATATCTAATAGAGGTTCTACATATGAGGATCAAGGTTAGTAGACCTAATCAATCCATGAAGAGGGCTAATTGAGAGAAGAAGGCTAAAGGCCATTTTGGGAGGGATAAAATTGAAAAAAAAGTTAAATAAGTAGATCATCATCTATTATAAAAACAACAAGGGTTTTTTAAGGTGATCAAACAATTAGGTGGTTGAGTTAGTGTTATGTAATCTAAAGGGTTGGTGCCTCCTTGCAAGTGAGTGCTTGTTAAAGCCAAGTTGAGTTGGTGTTGAGATAGTTGGAGTTGGTGCTATATGTGAAGTTGGTGATTCACTAAAGATTTATTTTTTTCTTATATGAATTTATTCCATTTGATTCATTAGTGGGTTTTCTACCCCTATATTTTTTCCTACGTATATGATGTGTTCATGTGTTTCATTCCCTTATGATTTGATAATTATGCTTACCAAGATGTACATGCTTGTTATAATGGTTCATAAATGGTTAATTCAAATTGAATTAAATTTTTTGAATACTTATTCACACCCCTCTTATTCATCTTATTTCCAAAACTCCCCTCCCTAACCAAGGTCATGACTTTAGTCCCATTCATCCTACACACATCCCCGATCAACCCATCCCTATAACCCATTCATGTCATATCCCCCATCTTCATAAATATATTAATCCTAAATCATCCCTTCACAAACCTAAGGTGAAAGAGGTACTTTTAGACAATAATATGGTTCCTACTATCAAATCATCTATGGGCTACATCACCTCATCAACATCCCTATTAGAGTCTACATTAGAATGTTCAGGATCATGTTTAACAATAGCATATAAATCAAAAATCATGTTAGAATCATCATCTCTTGTAGATTATGAAGATCATGCCAACACCTATCTCTTCGAATATGTCTCTATTATCAACTATTCAAAAGGCATGGCTCTTGATCCATCCTAGAATGATGAAACTATAACATAATTCTTGGATGCTCTATCAATTGAAGATCATCAACATAAATATAAATTAGATTTATATGCTCATTACCCCAAAATTCTTAGTGATCCTTTTGAGATTATTGAGGACACTTTCTCCAATATTAAGGCTAGGGACTTTAGTGACCTTTATGAGTACTATGATTCCCATTATCTCCTTAATCCACCACATAACATTAATCATTCACCTTTCATCCATAATACTTGCATCCCACTCCATGAAGTGGATGAATAGGAACATGCATCATTGGATTCACCTCTACATACAATATCATGTGTTTAATATTCAAGGATACAAGCCATAATTAGGTAATCCCATCAAATAAACAAGCTTGCTCCAATCTAAATCTAATTAATCAAATTCAAGATGAGTATAATTTACCAAGTCATAAAGAATCATCCCCTAATAAGTATATCCTTGATGGGACTCTCTAAATAAAAATCATTTATCCAGTCAAAAGTCACTTCCCTCTAGTGAAGCCCACAATCAAGCACCAGGAAGCAACCAATGTCAAAATCAAAATCAAATTTTAGCATATCAAAATACTGTCAAAAGTAATAATCATA
Organism: Torreya grandis; assembly: GCA_037957365.1. Lineage (NCBI taxonomy): Eukaryota > Viridiplantae > Streptophyta > Pinopsida > Cupressales > Taxaceae > Torreya > Torreya grandis. The sequence continues at coordinate 29,605 of JARHVA010004929.1, read as the reverse complement.
TGGCTGACCATATTATTAATGTTTGCATAGAAAAATTAGAAAATCAAAAGGTCTTAGATCCCTTAATCTCATGGAGCCAATCTAAAGAATCCCCTCCATCATATCCAACAATGTATGGAACTATCAAACCCCATTTTCACTCCCCATCCTATCATATCATCTATCACAATCATATCCTTCATTTACATCCTATATCTCATCATCATAATAATGACATGATCCCATCCATACCATATCTCAAATCCCTAAGAAACATTATCACTTGTAAGGGTTATAAATACACCTAGTTGAGACATCTAGAGGATGCTAAATCAAGAGTTAATAAAGGCCACTAGGACATCTAGAATCTAACATCCATCACATGGTCCTAGCATCACATATCCTTAGAACAGGGGTCAATTGAATATCCAAATAGTATCAACAATCCTTTATCTCACCCTTATCTAGTAAGTCAAGATGCCCAAAAAATAAATAAATAAATAAAATAAAAAAGTAGAAAATAAAAAAATAGAAAAAGTTAAAAATAAAATAAAAATAATTCATCCAATGGTGAAAACAATCTTCTGGCACCTTGAGCAAGTACCATGATGAAAATTGATTTATGGATTCATGGTAAAATAATCTATTATCTACATTTTACCTCAACACTTGCGGGGAAATCCATCCTTTTCATCCATTAACCCATCCCTTGTCAATCCCATTCATATCATATCCCTTTATCCATATCATGCATCCCATTGTGTCCTTCCTTTATTCTAATCTTGACCTTTGTAAGGGAATGGAAGAGGTCCAAAAAAATATTTTGAAATCATCATAGAATACCCTCTAATGGACACTTAGGAAACTACATATCTAATTCTTTGACAATAAGGTCATTAGCAATCCCTAGTCCATTTTTCTTGAGTCCTCATCCCCTTTTCTACATCACCATCACCCTTTTTTCATCCCATCTATCCTTATCCTAATTGGTAGGATTGGTATTTCATTTATTAATAACCCCATTTGTATAGTGTACATACATATTTCTAAAATACCTAAAAATGAAATATTTAAAAAACCCTAAAAAATCATAAAATTTGAAAAATCCAAAAATAGTCCATGATGTCTTGTCTTATGACTTTTCCCTAGTCACATCCATGTCCATGCCTTTCATCTTTCACAATCACATCCTCCTATCTAGTATATATCATGCTATCATTATCCTAGTATCACTTTCACTTGATCATTCTTATGTCTCTCATCTAAACCTCCAAATCCATAGCCTAGTCTTAATCCAAGTCCACATATCCAAATCCTCATCCAAGTCCCTTGCCTAATCCAAAATCCATATCCACATCCATATCCTTACCTATGTCCTAATCCAAATCATCATCATTAATCCATTTCAAATCTAAGCCTATCCTAATTTCATACTCACATAATGATCATCCTATCCAAATCCAAGTCTATCCTAAGTCCATACTCACCTCATGTTCATCCTATCTAAATCCAAGTCTATTCCAGATCCAAGTCTATCCTAACCATCCTTACATCATGACCAACTTAGTAAATCTCATCACCTAATCAATCATCCCAATGTATTTCATCTAGGCCATTTGATAAGACATAATGACATTGCATGTAGATACATGTGTGTGTTACTGGTATGTTATGTTTGGCTTGTTTGCATGCCTTTTATCATGTAGATATTTGATTATCTCTATATTTTGAGTCTGTTTTATTTTTTGACTCTTTTTTATCTATTGGTAAATTAAAAAGGATGATATGTGGTCACCAAAGGTACAATAATGAATATAATTTCCCTTGATGATGCAGATTTTGCTATTTTCCCATGCACTTTGTCATAATGTCCTCATGGCCATACTTATATCATGGGACATACTATTAAGTGCCATATTTTTTGGATTGATTATAATATGATGAGCCTTATTACAACAATGATGGATTTATCATCTACTAATTATCCTTATCCCATCATCAATTCCATCATCCCAAACCATTCATCTAATGTCCAAACAATCCTTTATCTATCATCTCTCTAGTCATCAAAATATAACATCTCATCTCCAAAATTATTTATATTCATTTAAGTCACATCCTCTATCTAACCACTAACATGTATAACATCCATCATCATCATCATCATCATCATCATCATCATCATCATCATCATCATCATCATCATCATCATCATCATCATCCTCTGGTTTCTCTCATCATTTATCATTTAATCAAAACTACATCAACTTGAGGTCTTTTAAAACTATATAGGTAGCACCTAGCCATGGTTTTATGCCCAAGGATAGCTTGGCCACTATTAATCCCTAATCCTCATCCTGTCCTAGATGATATCACTCTATACATATTTTAAAGCCATGCATCTCTAGTAAATTGTATTATCATTATTAATTGAATCATCCAGTCTTTGTCATAGGCTTTCATCCCTCCTTGGTATTATTAGGCATAAATACAAAAATTGATGTGGAACAATTTCAAAAAATCACAATAACAATAGATATAAAAAGAGATGCAAAAAGAATAGAAATAAACAAGCAAAATAATAAGACCAAACTTAACATGGTTCACCTAATGTGGGATACATCCACCAAGAAACACTTGCTCATATTTTATTACAATCCATAATAGTACAAACCACTCTCAGATCAGTCTTCTCACAATTACAATGCACAAATATTGTTTGGAGTTGCACTCAACAAACCCTCCTAAATTCACACACTCTATTCTTCCTTCTTAAACCCTTGTTCTCATGATATAAATATCTATCTCTACATAATACATCACAAAACATTATTACAAAATAATGGGTACCAAAACCATGGGAAAAGTCAACCCAAAATAGTTTCCCATTAAAGGGGTCCAAAAAAAAATTTAGGGCTATCACCCCCGAACCCAGGTGAGAATACATATAGAATTTATAGTATATTTAAAATGTACAATATTTGAAAATATATTGTAATTTATAAATAGGATCCACAATACAATAGTCATGTGTCCTTACTATAGACACTTGAAAACTACACATGATAGCTTTTGATGTCAAACTGCCTTTTGACCCTCATTTAACCTCACGTCTAGTGGACCACCTAGTCAATTAGACTCATTTACTAAACTAAACCTATCAAATACCTAACCCATTTGGATAAATCATTTAACGCACCCTTTTTAACTTATTTTCTAACCCCTCAACCATTGATGATTAGCCTAACCATTGACGATTGGCCTGACCATTGACAGTCAGGACTCTAAGATTTCTTTAAAAGCTTTAAAGAATTGATAGATTTTTGCAAGATAAGAATCTCCCTAAATGGAAACTTGATTTAAAACATCATGAATTGGTAAATTTATCCCCCTATCAAATTAACAACTTCATCCTATAAAAGGAGAAGAGGAGGAAGTGAAAGGGAAGCCACAACCCAAAATCTTGCATCCAAGCTCTCTTGCATACAGGTATTTAACATCCTTTCAAAAAGTGATAAACATCATCAAAGACCCAAAGCTCTATTAAAATCACTTGCAAAATCCAAAGTACTATCACTCTTGTCAAACTACTTTAGCATTCTACCATTAATTTTTAGGTATCTTTTATTTATTTTAGTTGATTTCTAACCTCCCCACCCTACCAAACCTATCATTATCTTATTTTCCACCCCTCAACCTTGTAACAAACCTTTATTTTCTCAAATATCCAATCTATACCTTATATTTTGATCATTGCTAGATCTACACAAGTAACTAACTATGATTAGCACAACTGTCGATGGTCACCTCAACTGTTGATGGTTATCCAATCGTCGATAGTCAGCCTAAACTACCGACAATTCACCTAACCACTGATGGTCACTATGGCATAAAAAACAAATTATTTTCAGCCCCTTAACCCCATCCAAACCTAACTTTCTCTATTTCTACTTGATTATAGTACTTTATTTGATTTTTTGGACCAAACCCTGACTATTTTAGTATAAGTATTAACCCACTTTTGCTATTTTAGTTATTTTCTTAAATCAAAATAATTTATTTTCTCTTCCTTACATGAATTTATTTTCATATTATTGAATTAAAGTATCCTTTCTCTTCATTTATATCAACTTAATTGTTATAATAGTAGATTGACAGCCTCCTAGCAAGTAATATGCTTATTGGATCTAGCTCACACTAGGCAATCCACTCAACCATCCATCTAACAACCCCTATTTATAGTGTCTTTCTTATCTATAGGTTATTCCTTCCAAGCCAAAGAGGAGTTCCCATCATTATTTGGATTTACGTGCACACTTTTACTAGGTATTCTTCTACACACCCTATTACTAGTTTCATTACTTGCTTTCAAAATTAAGAAATGAGTGAAAATTAACTGAAACATTTTGGCATGCACAGTGGGACCCAGTTCGATTTTTATTCATTTATTGTTTACTCATCAAATGAAATCTAAAAATTTATTTTTGGGCTTAAAATAAACCTCTTGTATACATTGATTGCCTATTAGTCTTAGTTTATCTAGTAACTTAAGAGGCAAATTAATTGATCATAGCTTTCATACTTGTTATCACACACTTAATCCAAACCACAAAACAATTAACACATCAAAACATACTTGAGATAAGGCTCAACTACGATTTCATCACCTAATGGTAACCTTACCACTTCTTGGATATCCTAAGATTTCACCACCAAGGGGAGAACCAACATAGCTCTCTGGTTAAGTACCTGACACTCATACTACTGTGGGAACATGAAGTGAGGGGGTAGGCCCCAATACCAAGCCATGTACTAAATTTTAACACATATTTCTCTTTTGAGCACCTAAACAACTTGAAACTAACCTTAGATTGCCTCTTTAGTACCTGATCTACAGGCCAAATTCCCTCTTCACACTTTCTAAGGCATAAGCCAAAAGTGTTCTAAAAATGAATCCTAGGTTTTAATGCACTTTTATTCTATGCATTATTTTCCTTGAATTATTTTCTTTTGATTTCTTTTTATTTAAGGTGTGAGTTTCATCATATTATTTCCTCACATGGTCTTTACTAGATAGTAGTTGAGAAACCAAACCGATCAAACACCACCTTCTTCTTCTTCCTCCATGGAATATAATTCTAATGATGAGGGTTAACCTCATTTTTCTCCCCCTCCTACTATAATCTTGATTATTTTTTAGGGTGATGTGGACTTACTGCCTTCCTTGATAACAATCTAGTGGCCCTTCAACATTATCTTAACAACTTACCTCACCGTACCTCTATTGTTTTGGTTCCTCCTATGGACCCTACTTATGGTACGCATCCCCATCTTATGGTGGGTATTACCTCAACCCAACCCTTTCTAACCCAAGCCTCTTCTTCCTCCAATATCCAATCTATTACCACTACCCAAACCCAATCCAATATTCCAACCTCTAACTAAACACCTCCTACTACACCTCACACTTCACATATAAGTTCAACTTTACCTATAGTTACCTATACTCCACCTACCATGGGGTTATCTGATACCCCTATTTCCACCCTTCTTTTTATTACAATGACTCCACCAACTTCTATCCCATTTCAAAACTTGGTGCTTTCTATACCTCAAACACTCCCACCCATTAGCACTAGAGTCACCAATCAACCTCAACCTTCCCAACCTCAACCCAATAACTTAACCATAACTTTAAACCAACCCACATCCATCCCTCAATAAATACCCATGAAAAACTATCAATATGTATCTAACTTACAAGGGTATATAGCACCTTCCACCCAACCATTTGTGGCAATCAACCCTTATTTGGCACCATCTCAACCTCTTGTGACCACTCACCAATATGGGGCTTCTTCAGCACCTATCACCTATCCATACATAGCTACCACCTAAAGTCAACAAAATTTACCACTTAATTATGCATCTTCCCAACCCTAACTAGATTTGATCAAAATCTTAATGTTTAAAATGACTAACTTGGAGTCATTTATCTCTGGGTCTCATAAAATTTTATCCTATAATCAAATTTATAATGAACCCATTCATCCATTCTTATCCTCCTCAATGGGAATTACCCAAGTTTTCAAAATTCCAAGGTAAGGAGGATCCCCAACAACATTTGAGAGCATTTTATCATTCTTGTTATTTAATCACATATGATGACACTCTCCTTCTTTGAACCTTCCCCATGTCCTTATCCAAACCTACCCTTGATTGGTATAGTGATATTCCCACTCACTCCACCTTTTCTTTCTCCCAACTGGCCTAAATATTTTTAGAGAATTTCTCAATAAATATATCTAAAAAGGTTTCTATTACTGACCTCTATTCCATTAAGCAATTTGATGATGAGTCAATTGTTGATTTTGTTGCTATATGGAGAGGTCTCATCAACCAAATTTCCTTCTCCTCACCCCAAACCAAATTAATTAAACTCATCTCCTAGGGTTGTGCCAAACATATATCCCCTATTCTTAAAGTTCAAATCTTTAGAACATTTGATGAGGCATTCACTATGGCACATAAACTAGAAAACTAGGCCATCGATGAAGGGAAATTGAAATTATGGAATAAGTATTATAGATTTAAATCCAATGACCCTTCCTCTACCAAAAACACTACCCAATCTAATACCAAAGCAAAATTATCCGTAAACTCAATTGTTCTCAAAACCACTCCACCTCCAACTATCAACCAACCCCCTCGAACCAATTCTTCTAACCCTCCTTATCAATAAAACTAAAACTAAAACCAAACTACTCTAAAATAATATACTCAAACTGGAGAATCTTATGCATCATTTTTGGATAAATTGATCAAAGACAACCTCATCCAACTCCCACCATTTAAAACACCCCAATAATTTGATGCCTCTCACCTCGTACCTAGGTGGTACAACAAGAATGACCATTGTACCTTTCATCAAGTTATAGGACATGACATTAATAGATGTAATACCTTCAAAATTATTGTCCAAAATTTGATTGATAGTGGAGAGCTTGAATTTGATAATCCCAATGCACCTCCCAATCAGTCCCTTGACATTTTTTTCAAGCCTTTTCCTAATCATGCTCCTTCTACCCAACACCATGAAAACCAACTTGAATCATCTCACTCTCATGAGGCACATACAATCAATGTTATTAATAACGAGCCTATTTTTGAAGAGACCATTACCTATCACCCAAATGGAAATAGTGAACTCACCCCCTATTTCTTTGGATACCCAAACGTAATAATTAACCACCCCTTTCTCTTCACTTGATGAGAATTTAGATTTATCTACCTCTTTTTTGACCAAAACACTAAAGGAGAAAACCTCCACTATAACCATTTCTTCTTTTTCCACTCCACCCATTCAAGTGGTAGAACTAACCTCCAATTCTTTGGATACCCAAACAATGGAAGTAACTCTACCCATTTTTTCACTCGAAGACACCATAGCTACCTTCCCTATCATTGAACTATCCATTTTCTCTTTGGAAACCATCCCACAAGAGGAGATTACCTCATCTACCCAACTACCAATTTTGGAACCATCTATCAAAATTAAGGAAACCATTCCCTCTTTTCTACCTAAAGTTTTAAGATTTAAAACCAATGACCAAGGAACTAAACCCATCTGCAATCCCTTTTCTAGGCTAGTTCAAAGTTTAGAATTCACTTCCCAATATAACTTTGATAGAGCCACCTTTTGGCATCGACTTGGACTTCCTTACCAAATCAAATCTGAACCCTCAACTTCACTTGAATCTACCTTTAAACCCATTACCTCTTCACCAAATACCTCTTCTAAAACCATAAGTTAACCATCCCAACCACTTCCATCTAAAATTATCAAATCACCTTATGCCTCTCTCACAAAATCAATCAAGAACTTAAGAATTCTTCCCACACCTAGTCACACTCATCCCCCTTTGAGGTTGGATTAACCCCATCTAGCCCACCAAATAAAAATCCAACTAAACCAAATAAGAAGGTAGAGTTACCCAAAACTCCACCTCAAACTAGACCCATACCACCTCCTTCTCACTTACCTTCTATTCTGGACCACCCCATCCTTCTACCATCTTGATTACCTATTATTCTTCTAAGAAACCATCCCCTTTTTCTCCACCTACACCAATAAAACCATCTAGTTATCCATCATTTTTAACAAACATATCTACCTCTACTTTCCCACCTATAGATAAACCTTCCTCATCTAATTCTTCCATATCTAAATCTATATCCCCCAAACCAACCGTAACCAAGTAAACCTAACTAAAACCATTCCTCCAATCAAAACTCCTATAATAAAACCTATGCCCAAGATTTCCACTCCTAAAACCAAAAATCCATCACCTCCAACACCTTTGCTTGTATCCTACTCAACCATTTTACAAAGGTTGTTACAAACCTCTTCCATTATCTTACCTCCAATCAAGCCTTTTGACCCTTCATGTCCTAAACCATCATGGTTCAATGAAAATTTGATTTGCCTTTACCATAAGACCCTAGGACATGACACAAAGAACTGTAAAGCTCTCCAAACACTCATTCATAACCTATATAATGAGGATGATTTTTTATTAGATGAACCCTTCTTACTCCCATTACCAATCTTACCATCAACCCAACTTACCCAGACTTTACCTACTCTCCCACTCCTACGTAAGAATGAAAAGGAGGAACCAAAACAAGCATCAAACACAACAAACCCCCTTATCTACACTATTAATTTGGTTACACAATCCCAAGCCCAACATAAAGATAATGGAAAAGCCAAGGCATTCATTCCATGAACTTACCCTTCCACCCCTCAACCTTCCAACCAAAACAAAACACCTACACCTTCACCTATGCCACCACCAAAGCCTAAAGTATCCATTATGGGACCCTCTACCTCCAACCCATTTGAATCCATCTAACATATCATGTTAAAACAACTTCACCAAACACCAGTGAAAATGAGCCTTTATGAACTAGTCAACACCCCACCCCACCTTCATCATGTACTAATCGAGGATCTATAATCTATAGAGGTTTAACAAGATGATCCTCAACCTCTTTCACCCATTTTTAGATCCATCCAACTTTTTGCTCTCATCACCTTTTAAGATTCTAAAATACCTCCTGCCCATCTAGAGGATTTTGATCCTCCCCTCTTCGTCACAGCATACATCAATCAAACCCACATCAAGGGGGTTATGATTGATGGAGGAGCTAACATCAATGTTATCTCCTCTCATGCATATGACCAACTTCAACTACCCAAAAATATCATGTCATAAAGTATAGTGGTCCTTTACTCCTTTAATGATACCATGGCCACTACCTTAGGGACCATTGTCCTCCATATCTACTTAGGGCCTCGTACCATTCCTAAACTTTTCTACATTATATAGGGTGAGTTCCAATACAATGTGTTCCTTGGATGCCCTTGGATCTATGCTATGAGTTGTGTCCTTTTCACCTTACACCAATGTGTCAAATTTGACCATGAGGGACAAGTTGTTACCATCAAAGTTGAACCTAGTCCCTTCACCTCTTACAATATGACATATCAACCTAATGACATCCTTCTACCTCCTTCATCTACCTCACAACCAACTTATAACAAGACCACCCCATCAAACATAACCAAAAACACTCTTACTCACAATAATGATGAAGCATCAACTAGCTTAACCATCCCTTCATCCCAAATTCTAGTTAAGGACCCCTTACAAACCACATTTCAACATCTCTCTCTTGGGGAATATTGACTTTTAGACTTATATGTTTTCCCTACTCTGTAAGAACATGAGAATCTCAAATATGACCCTTCTTATGATCCCAACATCATAACCATCGTCCCTTTTGGGCTCCCTAACAATCAAATAATTTTATCTATGGGGAACTTGATACACCACTTATCACCCCCACCGCTACCCCATCTATCTGACCATTCACCACCAATTTTTCCTACCTAGAAAAACTAGCCTTCACCAAATTTTATCTTTATAAGTGCACTTGGAAGGGGTTTTGTCTTGTCATTTATGAATAGGGACCTCATGAGTTACTCATAATCAAAACTTAGAAACCTCATGAGTTCTTTAGCCTTGGGTTTGTATCACCAAAATAACCCACCTCACCAAAACCCATTACCACCATTGATGAAGAACTTCCATCCTCACCAACCCCATCTCCCTCTAAATCTAAGGACCCTAATATAATCCCATCTAACTTTTTTTTTATCAATACCATTAGTTTGGGCCCCTTAACTTATCAAAAGGATGTGGCCAAACTAAAACCCTTCCTCTCATCCATCCTAAAATAATTGAATGCAATTTTCCTACCAGCAACACCATCCAAAGTCATAATGATGATTTTATTCTCACCTACCTCAATACGAGGGATTATTCAATTCATAAATCTCTCCCTCCTGAGAACTAAACTATGCTAAATGAATCCACTATTGATGTAAATTTGGGAACTTAGGATAACCCCCATCTCATCAAAATTGGCCAATCTTTAAATTTTACTGAGCAATAAGACTACCCTTCTTTCTTTCAAGACCATAACATAGCATTTATGTGTTCCTATCAGGATATGACTAGAATTAACCCTTTTATTTCCCTTCATAACATTGTTACCTATCCTAAGGCTAAAATCATTCGGTAAAATCTTCATAGGATGCATCCTTACATATCCCTCCTTATCAAATATGAGCTTTATTATCTCTTATATGTTGACATCATTTAGCCCATCGACTATCCACAATGGGTTTCTAACATCATTCCCATCACCAAGCCCATAAGAGGACTTCATATCTACATCAAATTTCATGACCTCAACCTTGCTTGCCCAAAGGATGACTTTCCTCTACCAAACATTGACCAACTTGTTGATATTATAGTTGGTCATGAAATGTTATCTCTCATAGATGGTTTCTTGGGATATAATTAAATCTTGATTGCCCCCAAAGATCAGCATAAAACTTCCTTTATCACCCCATAGGGAACCTTCTGCTACATAGTCATAGCTTTTAGACTCAAGAATGTTGGAACAACCTATCGGTAGGCCATGACTATATCTTTCATGATCTCATCCATAAAATCATAGAGGACTATGTGGATGATCTCCTTGGGAAATCCAAACATTGTAAGGATCACCTAGATATTCATCATGTTAGGATCAACCTCAAGAAGTGTATTTTTGGAGTCTTATTAGGAAATCTTCTAGGTTTCATCATCTCTCTTTGTAAAATCAAAATAGACATCGCTAAAGTCAGAATAATCTTAGAGATGCCTCCTCCCACTAACCTTACACAAATCTGTAGCCTATAGGGAAAAATTCAATGCATCCATTATTTCATCTCTCAATTATCAGATAAATGTCAACCCTTCCACCACCTCTTAAGGAAAGATACCTCTTTTAAGTGGATCAAAGAATGTCAACAAGCCTCTGAGTCAATCAAGGAGTATCTTCTCTCTCCACCCATCCTCATCCTTCCTAAGGAATACCAACCCTTTTACCTATTTATATATGCCATCAAACATTCCTTAGGGGTAATGCTCACTCATTATGATGAATAGAATAAAGGGCAAGCCATATATTACATTAGTTTTACCCTCATTGAATATGAAACTCAGTATACCCATCCCAAAAATATTTGCCTCACCTTAGTTTTCATGGCCTCCAAACTCCATCACTATCTTCTTAATCATAAATTGTATGTCATCACTAACACTGACCCCCTCGAGTATATGCACTCTAAGCCAGAACAAAACCAGTGTATGGCTAAGTGGATCATGCTTCTAGCTGAGTTTTATCTTGAGTTCCTTCCACAAAATTCCATTAAAGGACAATTCATCTCTAACCAATTGGTTGAGGCTCATCTACTAGATAATCAATCTCTTCCTCTTGCCTTCCCTGATGAGTCTATTACAACTCTTTCCCAAGAAGAACCCACCTACCAAATGACCATGTTTTTGATGGATCTAAATGTTAAAATGGTAGGGGTGTTGGAGTTATTCTCATTCTCCTTAATGGTGAACCTCTTCCCCTTTCTTTTAAACTCAACTTTGAATGCACCAATAACATAGCTAAATATGAAGCCCTAGTCATAGGTCTCCAAACCACCCTAGCTTTGGGAGTCAAAACTATTAGTGTCTTTGGTGACTCTTAACTACTCATCAATTAGATTAATGGATCTTATCAATGTAAAAATGATGACCTCTTAAAGTATAAACAACTCATAGATGTACTCTTAGCATCATTTGATCATTACACTATCTAATTAGTTCCTTGATCTACCAACAAATTCATAGACACAATGGCATCCCTTGCTTCCCAAATCCAATCTCAACCTATTGAATTTAAATAGTTGTCACCATCCACCACTTTATCACACCTTCATATATTAGTTCTAATCTTCCTACCATTTTTAGTGTGGAGACATCTTCTTTCAACATTTGGTATGACTAAACTTTTAACTATCTTAACCTTGGCATTATGCCTTACAACCTTTCAAGGAATGCTTAAAGATATTTTATTCTGGGTACCTCTCATTATACCATACTATGGGGAATCCTTTACAAACATAGCTTTGATGACATTCTTCTCTATTGTCTCTATAGTCATGAAGACTCCCATGCCATCAAAGAAACACATGATGGAGTCTGTGGGGGACACTTTAGTGGCTTAGTTGTTGATAAGAGTATCCTTCACCTGCACTACTATTGGGCCACCCTTAATCAATATTGTTGTGACTATATAAATAAGTGTTTCAAATGTCAACAACATGCTAACTTACATCATGTACCTTCTCATAGCCTTCAAGTATCCAAAGATTATTGGCCCTTCTCAAAATGGGGTCTTGACCTTATTGGGGAAATAAATCCCCATTATTTGTAATGACATCAATATATCATTACCACCACTGAATATTTCACCAAGTGGGTGGAGGCCATCCCCCTTATATCCACCAAAGCTAAAAAAATTATCGACTTCATTAATCACCATATCATCTACCGCTTTAATGTTCCCCATAATATCATCACTGATAATGGAAAATCATTTAAAAACTAGAAATTCTAAAGGCTCTATGATGATTTTGCCATCAATTTAATCTTTTTCCTTCCCTTACTATGCACAAGCCAATGGATAGGTGGAAGCCTCTAACAAAAATATTATCAAAATACTCACCAAAGTAGTAAGTGATTTAGGTCAAAATTGGCACTTGTACATCCTTTTCACTTTATGGGCCTATCATACTAACATTCAAACCTCTACGGGTGCTACCCCTTTCTCTCTCATCTTTAGAGTTGAGGTAGTCTTGCCACTTGAAGTCCAAATTCCATCCCTTCACATATCTTTACACAAAATCCTTTCTGAGAGTGACTATTATCAAGAACATCTTACATGTCTTAAACTTCTTGATAAACATCACCTTGCATCACTTAATCATCTTCATGTCTATCCAGAATGAATCAAGCATACATATAATAAAAACTTGAAAGCATGTGAATTCAACATTAGAGACCTCATCCTTAAGGAAAACCAACATATAACTAATATGGAAAATAGCAAAAAGGGAAAGTTTACTTTCAGTTGGCTTGGAACCTACATCATAACCCATAATTATGGATCAGGAGCTTATCATTTTTATTCTCTCGAAGGCAAACAAAAACATAATTCTATTAATGCTTCGCATTTTCATCCTTTTTATTGTTGAAAAAAGGATCAAACTTACCTTTGTGTCTAACTTAAGATCATCCCTTGGTTTACAATATTTTCACTTCCTTTCCCCTACCTATCCCTAATCCCCTTGGGAAAAATTGAGTAAAACATAGAACCATGTGATTATCCTTCACAATTATAGCCTAATCCTAAGCGTGGGTACCAAAACTCTACCCATGGCATGATTCTCATGGATACTTTTTGTCTCTGGTCAAATAAAATATCATGATTAGTTATCTTTTAACCCACTTTCCCCATTCATCATTGACCTTTTGTGATAAAGTATTACCTCCATAAAGGTAATCCTTTAAGCCTAAATAGACTTGTCCATGTCTAATCTCATATTAAAAATCACGTGGTCCCATATATCTAGCATTGCAAACTACTCCTTTGAAGGATAACTACACAATAATTAAAAGTTGCTTAAAAATAGACTGCTCCCTTGAATGACAACTATAAAAATCTAATTCTAGGCCACTCCCTTGAAGGATGGCTAAGAAATAATCATTTGAAGCTCCCTGCATCAATCAACTTCACTAACTTATTAAAATAGAAAAAGCAACAAACAATCATATGTCACAATCAAAGTAAGCCACAATCAGCTCTTGTAAGTGCCATTTTTAGACTTCCTACATCAATCAGTCTACACATTATTCTAGTACACCATAATTGGCCCATTTATATGGTATTTTTAGAATTCTCACATTGATCAGTCTACATGTCATGTTAAGGCATAGATTTATCTATTACATTTCTTTGGTCACCTATAAAATGGGCAAGCTAACCCAGATCAGGTTACCATTTCACCTATTTCCCATTCAATAATCTACTTACCACCTACTTTCCCTTCACACATTTTTTTCAAATCAAGGGACTCTAAACTTACTTGATGTAAAGTGATCAAGACACCCTATTTCTAAATCAAAGCATGCTCTTGTGAAGCATTCAACAGGTTTATGTTCACTAAGTCAACCCAACTATGTTTTTTTGTTGTTAGGTGTTTGCCAACCTAAAAAATCCATCCCTTTCTTTGCCCTCTATTAGTTCATATAGATGTATTCCTTATAATTCTTACATATTTCTCACATTTAGCTTATTATCTACACCTACTTTATGTGCTTTCATTACATCCATGTCCTAAACATTCATAAACATCATTATGACACTATGGTCCATATCCCATCTATGAACCTAAACATCATTCACCTCATCATCCAAATCAACAAACAAAACCATTCTATCAATCTTTATAAACAAACACATCATCCCTCATATTACATTACCTAAAATTATCAATAAAACACATTTTAATTCTTTCATCCATATTCTCTACCTATCAAACAATGTTGCATATTATGTATCCTCATCTCATCTCATAAACAATGGAACATGGGCATCCTACCATTCATAAACCTTAAAATACAAATCATACATAGTCATCAATATCAAAAATCATATACTAACCACATATCCATAATCTTATTCACAACTCACATTGTGTCAACACAACCACATAAACCATATCAAATACATCATAATCACTCATCCCTACACCACATCATAATTATGATCTAATAATCATGTCATATTTATAAACATTGTCATCATTATATCAATAGTTTTACATCAAATAATCTATCACAAACATGAATCCAATATACTTAAAAACATTTGTTTCATATCCATAAATAACATCATGAACAAAACTATTCCATATCCATCTTTATATCCTATTGATACATTTAACAAAACACATACATCCATAAATGAAATCATAAATAACATAATTAAATCAATCATTTATGCATATTAACTCATGCATCACTAAGATCATGCCATCATCATCATCATCATCATTACAACATCATGAACATATGTTTCATCATCATAATATACCATATCTATCTCGTGAATAAAACATGAACAACAATGATCAATATACATACCCTCTCATTAGCAAAAGTCCTCATAATCATGCCACATCAATATATAATCACTAAATATAATAAAATATCAAAGAATAATCATCATGTCATATGTCAATGTGTCATCAATATAATAAACATAATCAATGCATGCTCATTATATACATCAAATAAGAAAATACATGCAATAATGTATCCATGTCTCTCTTGATCATATACATTTCACATCATTAGCATGTAAGTCAGTATCAAAATTAAAATCATATACATAATCTCATCTATCAAGCCCTTGGTACACTAGTGCCACTAGCCCCATTTACACCTACACTTGCCCTATCATCTGGTGGTGGTCCCCCTAAAGTCTCTACCTGCCCCACTATCTTGGAGTCACTATAGATGGACCCCATGCTAAGATGGCCCTGTACTATCTATATCTCATCTCCAGTAGCAACTATGCTAGCACTATCACCTTGTAATATCTTAGTTCCTCAATAGTGGCTAGGTATTATGTCCTTAGAACTATGTCAAGAGGTCCTCCTATTGATGCTATGACCACCCCTTCTCTCTATCTCAATGAATCTCTTATAAGTCATTGAATATAAGGAGATCATTTCCATATCATGCTCACCAGTCAAAGTAGCAACCTGCCCCTATAAGGTGACAATTTGTGCTTATAACATGGCCACTTATCCCTATAACCTGATAATTTGGGCCTATGATACTACCAGTTCCACTACCACCTAACCACCCTATATTGGTGCCCTTATAGGATCCACATCCATAGGCTACTTCCCCTCATCACCCCATCCAAAATTGACCATTATGTACCTAGCCTAGAACCATGTTGCATAACCATCTATAATCCCTAAATTGTTTATGGCCACTCTTGCTGACATCTCTTCCTAGTCTAATATGATGTCCTATGGTTGTGACTCTAGAAGTAATAACTTAGCCTCCTCCGTCTCGTATTGAAGAAAGTTAGGTGGGATCCCCTGTACCAATCTAAACTACCACTAAACTTGATTTAAGGGGATCAACTTAGTCTCCCCATCTCTCTTTAGGTAAATCTAATGCCAGCTCTGTAAGGATAATGTATGGTACCTATGATCGAGCCAACTAGGCCAATCCACATATGACATCCATATAACATCACCCACTACCAAACCCTCTAAAGTATCTTTGAACCAATCAATATCTTTGGTCCTCCACCTACCCCTATCAAAGCATCAATATACCTCCATTGCATGAATCTGACTAGAAAGACTACCTGAGTGAATCCCTACCATGGTAGCCCCAATGGTCTCATAACCCAAATATGCTTATATTCCTAGTAGTGTATCATAAAACTGATGCTAATCCCATACATTCTATGTGCCCAAAAGGCCCAAATATCCCTATAAATTTAGACTAGTAATACTAGGGCCCATCTAAACATAATCCTCCTGAGCAACATCTCCACTAATACCCCCAATAATAGGTATGGAAATCATCCATGGCTAGAATCTAGTAATGTAAAACAAGTCACTACCATCATCATCATCAACAACAAGCATCTATCCTCTAGGTCCCTCTAGTACAATGACCTAATCCTAAACCCCCTACATACCACTTGGCATGAACCTAATCTACTCTATATATAAGGTCCATATAATAATCTCTATCCTCACTCTCTACATGATAGATTAGCTCCCCCCAAATGGTAGCCATGTGATCCTAGTCATATCCTCTAATAGGATGGTCATCTCTCTAGTTGGTAACATGAAAGTGTTTGTTTTTGGGTCCCATCTCTTGATGAGCATGATGCTCATAGCCACATCCCATAACATGTGCTGATAATGTATCATGGACCCTAGGCCAACCATCTTGAACCTTAGTGAATATCCTAAGGACTCGGTCCCTCATCTCGATCTAGTCATAGGCCTACACAATAATCATATTAGCATGAGCACTTTATTTTCCAAATCACACTCATTATCAACATAAACCTACCATTTTTAAGCTATCTTACCTATAACACTCAATACAAACCTCTACCATTATCTACACAAATTATTAACACTTAAATACTTCTATCTCTAATATTATCCCTATTCCACATGACTCTCATTTAAATTTCCAAACATCAACCCTAACACATCACTTTTAAGCACCTAAATGCTTTTATTTGCTAAACTCTACCCACATTCCCTTCATTCTATCCTCACATTTACCACCCACTTAATGACCCCCTTAACATGTTTCAACCTCTTTTAAAACCTTTACTAACTTATTAAAAAATAATTCTATCTCTAATATTATCCCTATTCCACATGACTCTCATTTAAACTGCCAAACATCAACCCTAACACATCACTTTTAAGCACCTATATGCTTTTATTTGCTAAACTCTACCCACATTCCCTTCATTCTATCTTCACATTTACCACCCACTTAATGACCCGCTTAACATGTTTCAACCTCTTTTAAAACCTTTACTTGCTTATTAAGTTACTTAATCCTTCCTCATACTATACACACTTTAACCTTCCAACACACTCTAAATAAATGACTAACTTAAACACTTTTCATAAACCCTATAACCCACTTTAACACTTCACTGTTTTAACATTTACAACCTTCCAACACCAAAATACTTTTACAATAGTTTCCACAACCTTAAAATATTCCCCCAAACACCCCCTTTTCCTATTTATTTTTACCTTCCTAACCCACACCCCTCGATCATTGATGGTTCATTGAATCATCAATGGTCCCTTAGGGTCCTCTCACCCTTAGTGTTTAACCACCAATAATTGGGTCGAACCATTGATGATCACTATGTGTGGCTACCAGTGGTGAAACCTTAACACTTATTCCCACCTAAACGCCACTAAAACTCACCTAAATCACACATTAAGCTTCTTAAACCTATTCTACAATCCATTCCACACCCCACACACTCTTCACATCCATATTTACCCCACCAATTTACCTAATTTCATCAAATACCCACCTAGGGCATCATGGTCCTGGATATTTTCACAAACCCTATCTACCCCACTCAATACAACTCCATAACTCACAAATTTAATTATACTATTAATTTCAAAACATCCCCTACCTCATTTTATAATCATTGGCATGGTTATATTCCTCATACCACCACTTAGTTGTTGCCTCATCGACCCTCTATCTAGTCAACATGCAATCACCTTGACCACATGCAATCAACCACTAATAATTCTCCATCTTAGAAAGATCAATGCATAATGACTATACGATAAAAAAATTCACTTCCAAGCAAATAAAAACCAAAGTCAAATGGTAAAAATAAATTACCATTTTCCTTTTATCATGGCTTTTTAGGGTTTTCCTAATCGTCAACAGTTTGGGTGACCGTAGATGATCGATCTAATGGATAACCCTAATTTTCGATGGTTGGGGTCCCATTTTATTTTTCCCACTTTTTCAACAAACCACCCCACTTATAATCTAACCTTTTTGGAGAACTACATTCATGCTAAAGTTATTTTTGGATATTATATCTATAGAACTATGTAGGCAATGTCCACTTACCTAGTGTATATGGAGCCAAATCGACCATCCCCTACCAACTAACTATTACACCATGTCCACCTTAATGTTGGCCATTTTAACTCAAAATATTCACATGATTTGTGATGACTTTACATAGTCATCTTGACTACACTGACCAACCTTACCATGTTGAAATTTTGAGCTTTTACACCACCTCGTGCATAATCCATCCAATTATGTTATTTCATGAGAGCACTTCCTACCATAGATACTTGTGACCACCACTAAACCTATATAGATGGTTTGATAGGATTGACCTGATTATCTATGACTAACACTATGGATCGATTAACCTTGTCATATGTCCATCTAACATTGAATGTATTTTTACTAACATTAGAAACTTTAGTCTTTGTATGATATTGGCTATCGCCCCTAGTCACATTTTGTGCATGTGTTTTCATCTCCAATGCCCAACCTTTTTTGTGACAAACCATTTAACATTTATCAAACCTTGACATAATTTCACTTTTACCTTATCAACCCATGGTTTAAGGGGGAACACCTCCTCCCATACTCAGGGCAACCTGACCTTGACCAACCATCTATTTTTATCTTATAGCTTGTAAAATCAAAGCCACATAACAAAAAGGGGCAAAATGTAGACACTTGAAAACTACACATGATAGATTTTGATGTCAAATTACCTTTTGACCCTCATCTAACCTTGCATCTAGTGGACCACATAGTTAATTAGACTCATTTACTAACTTTACCCTATCAAATCCTTAACACATCTGGCTAAATCATTTAACTCACCCTTTTTAACTTCTTTTGAACTATTCTTTTCTAACCCCTTGATCATCGATGGTCAACCTAACCATCGATGATTGGCTCGATTGTTGATAGCTTTATGTGACATAAACATCTCCCTAAATGACAACTTGATTTAAAACATTATGAATTAGAAACTTTATCCCCTTATCAAATTAGAAACTTCATCCTAAAAAAGGAGAAGAGGAGGAAGTGAAATGGAATCCACAATCTAAAATCTTGCATCCAAGCTCTCTTGCATATAGGTATTCAATGTCCTTTCAACAAGTGAGTAACATCATTAGAGACTAAAAGCTCTATCAGAATCACTTATAAAATCCAAAGTATTGTCACTTTGGCCAAATCACTTTAGCATTTCACCATCAAGTTTCAGGGATCTTTTGCTTATTTTCATTGATTTCTAACCTCCCTACCCTACCAAACCCATTAATATCTAATTTTCCACCCCTTAGCCCCATAACAGACCTTTATTTTCCCAAATACCCATTCTATAGTTTCTATTTTGATCATGTCCAGATCTACATAGGTAATTGGCTATGATTAGCACAACCATTGATGGTCACCTTAACCATTGATGGTTATCCAATCACCAAAAGTCAACCTAAACCATCGATAGTTCACCTAACCACTGATGGTCACTATGGCATAAAATCATAGTAAGTTGTTTTCATCCTCTTAACCCCATCTAAATATAAATATCTCTATTTCTACTTGATTACGATACCTTCTTTGATTTTACAGACCAAACCTTGACCATTTTGCCATAAGTATTGAACCATTTCTACTATTTTAGTTGTTTTATTTAATCAAAATGATTTATTTTCTCTTCTTTGCATGTATTTACTTTCATATTATTGAATACAAGTATCTTTTCTCTTCGCTTATATTAAATTAATTATTACAACAGTAGATTGACAGCCTCCTAATAAGCAATATGCTTCTTAGATCTAGCTCATGCTAGGAAGTCCACTCAACCATCCATTTAACAACCCCTATTTCCAATGTCTTTCTTATCTAAAATTTATTCCTTATAAGCCAAAGAGTGGTTCCTATCATTATTTAGATTCACACATGCACTTTTACCACATATTCTTCTACACACCCTATTACTAGTTCATTACTTTCTTTCAAAATTAAGAAATGAGTGAAAATTAAATGAAACACTTACTATGAGAAATATCATTAGCTTTTAGCCTATCTCATCTCTTTATTGCCTAAATAATATCTTCATATTGGGCATTTAGTCTATCCAATCAGTCTCCTTTCTAGACATTAATCATTTGTCTAGAACCCATCTCATGAGACTAAGCCACTTTATTCCCCAACACCTATGCTTGGGGCATCTCAATCATAGCAACATAATTATTAGGGGCATCCCAAACTTGTCTCATCATCCTAGACTCCTCCCACCCTCGAGAATTCTATTTGAGTGACCATCCAAGTTAGTTCTCCCCACATGTTCCCTCGAGGTGGTATCATACCTACTAACACCATTTCCATTTATAATCATGGTTTTTATTTGCAAGACCGTTACTCCTTCCACTTCATTTACTCATAATACCCTTTCAAACAGGGGGAAAATGTATGCACCTAAATCTACCCAACTTAATTATTCTTACTAATCTCACTAATTTATCCCCTTCCTAGTCATTTATCTAATATCCCCCCTCAATATTTCCTCATTTATTAACCTTATTCTTCCCCACTTCTTCATTAATTATCCTAAATCCCCATTATCTTATTTTAACCACACTTATCTATTATTTGAGAATTTAAAATTCTCATGGCCCACCTAGTCACCTACTAAGCCTATCCCTAGGCTCTCTGATACCTTTAATCCCTAATCACCCACTTAATTCCTATCTAATCCCCTACCTAATCCTAATTAATATCTAAGAGGATTATATAATCCTCCCTAATACAACCTTCCCCCTTTAGAATCCTCTATTCTAGAGGATTCCAAAGAATTAAAAATTCTTAGGAAATTCCCCAACCATTAATCTCAATAGCACAATATTAAATATGACCCATTGATTTTCCCTCCTATGGCTTATATAAACAAGTCACTCCTCCATTGAAGGAAATTCATGAATCCATAAAATATCCATGTCCATATGATCAACTATCAATCACAATCAACCCTTTAAATCCATAGAGTCTCCATGTCCATTTGATCAACTAATTCATCTAAATCCATAATTCAAGTGATCATAATGCTAGAATTCTGAGTCCATTACAATCTATGATAAAAAAAGTCCATTGAAAAATCTTGGAGGGAATCCAAAGAGGAGCAAGATCATGGTAAGAGTCCATTATTATTTATGATTTCTTCTTTATATTATCTCCTATCAAGGATCTTTGTAAGGATTTGAGTTAGATTTTATATCATTGTGCATATTAAAGTCTATTTGCTCAAATTTTATGGGGACTCAAGGTGTACTAGTATCATTATGGTAATATCTGTATAATAATCCTTAGGTCTATTTATGTTATTATCTAATCAATGTAATACTCTCTAACTAACTTGGCAAGTTTGATTTATAAATCATATTCCTATAGCTTTGTCATCCATCCACCTCTATGCTCACCTAGATCATTTTGCCTTAACATTTTCTTGATGGCCATGTTTGAGACTATGGCATGTACCTTATTTCTAAGGATATAGTGTCTAAATTTATTCATGGCCCTAACCAATTCATATGTGTGTTTATCAAGAGTGGAATATCTTTATTTTTCATCCTTGAGATGGGTTTTCATAAAGGCAACATGATGTTACTCTCCACCCAATATTTGTGTGAGACAGGTATCTATGGTGTGCTCAAAATCAAAAGGGTAAATGTATAAATCCTATGTAATATGGGATAATCAACATTGGGTATTTATAATCTGAAGGATATTTTTAGATCTTCCCTAGTTTTCTTTAAATGTGGTCCATTGTGTAGAGCTCATCAAGAGCTTTCTGATAACTATTAAAATACAAAAAATGGGCATGTATGCTCTAGTTATCATTGGTCAAAGTTGGGTCAATAGACAAATTCAAGAGTGAGTGCCAGATCTAAGAATCAAGAGCCAAAACTGAGAGCCAAAGCCAAGAGCTAGAGCCTAGAGCTAGAACTGAGAGCCAGAGCTGAGAGATAGAGCTAGAGCTAGTTACCATAGAGCTAGATCCAGAGGACATCAAAACATTCATTTGTAGATATAGAACCCCTACTAGGGATAACTGATGTACAAAGTGATTTTTATATCAATAATCAATCAGTGCTACCTTTGAACAGGACTTAGAGATGTAACCCAGTTCGAGTGAACTCAATTATTAACTCTGGTTTACATATTATCTTTGTGGCTCATACTTTTGGTTTATTATCAAATTTTTAATGCTGATTTTTAATTATTATGCCAATTTCAAGTTAATTAATGAGAAATTAAGAATTTATAAAGCATCTATAAAAATAGATCGATTGGTGTAGTTTTGGACACTGCTTGCTTATGAATCACTTTAATGATAACATCTTTTATGTATTGGAAAGCCTTCTTTGACTCTACCCACCATTCTACTTTTGCATCCTATTTCACCAAAGCATTTAGAGGTTTTATAATTTTTCCAAATCCATAAATGAATTTGTGAACAAAATTAATTTTCCTAAAGAGGGATTTTAATTATTTCTTACTATTAGGTAGAGGTAACTTATAAATCACATCAACCTTATTTGGATCGATAGAAATACCTTCCTGTATGATGATATGACCAAGAAGCTTACCTTTGGTGACACTGAACATGATTTTCTTTGGGTTTAGAGAAATGACATATTTATTGCATCTTTAAAATACCTTTTACAAGTGGTTTTTGTAATCTACCATATATTTTGAAAACATAGTCAAGTCATACATATAAATTATTATACACTTTCTAATTAAGCCTTCAAAATCAAAATTCATCTCCCTCTAAAATGTTTCTTCTACAATGATTATTCCAAATGACATTCATTTATAGGTGAATGTAACCAATTTGGTGTTGAATGTGATTTTAACCTAATCTTCTAAACTGACTAGGAACTATTTGTATCCTAAAAATCCCTTCATAAAGGACATTATTTGGGATCCAATCACCATTTAGATCACCTCATCGAGTGAAGGAAATGAATAATTATCTTTGTCTAATGATTGATTCAGGTTTCATAAGTCTACGTATAGATGGGTTCCCTATTGTTATTTCACATGGGTACTAAGTTGGATACCCATGTAGAGTGGTGAATCAAAATATTATTACTATAGAGAGTAATTCATGGACCTCTTTATGTATGAATAGTTCCATGGTTGGGTTCATAGGTCTCTATCTCTACCTAAATCGTTTTTGGTTTGGTTTGAGTAGGATGGTATGAGTAATCAACCTCAAGTCGAAGACTTTGAGGTATCTATTGGCCCATGTGACCACATATATATCTGAGTATCAACTTTTAAAGTTATTAGAGTTTGAAGTCCATCCAATTAGGACCCACAATGATAGTCTGAGGCTCTTCCATAGAGTCAATGTTGATGATTCAACATTTTTGGTCTTTTATCTTGGGTTGTTTAATTTGGGGTATAGGGTCCAGAGTATAAAATTCTCTTTCTAAGGCTATTATCTCTTTTGGGATTCAATTTCGATGAATGTTAAGCATATTATCCTTATTAAGTTTAATTTTAATATTTTCTCTATATGCTTCATCAATTACTTAGGCCTCAAATATCCTAGTGTTGTTTAGGAATTGGATCATCTATTGATCATCCTCAAAAACCTAAATTATATTGTCCAAAACTTATGGACAAGGTACTAATTCCACATATAAATCTTGTAACTTAGTGTCATCTAGGGGAATCAGGTTTGTGGGTACAGATGCCAATTAGTCAACAACTTGGTTTTCTTCCCTAGGGATGTGTATTATGTTTAATGTGCTAAACATAATGATTAGGTCTTAGGCCATTTGTTTATAACTCCTAAGGTAAGAAAAATTACATTGGAATTTACTCTTAACCTGGTTGACCACAATCGAAGAGTCACTAAACACCCTCAGTTCCCAAGATTTATACTTCAATGCAAATTATAACCCTAGTATCAAGGCCTCATACTTTGTTAGGTTGTTTTTAAAGGGGAACTATATTTTATATGAAGCTATCTATTTCTTTCCTCATGGATCCATCAGTAGAAAACCTACTTCACTTCCTTTTTTAGAATGAGCCCCTTATACGTATAGGGACCATAGACTTGACAAGGCTGGCTCATTATAAACTTTATCCCTAGCAAGTTTTATGTTAATCATATAACTTCTTAAGTCTAAGGATACCATATTCACTTTATCATTAACCATATTCTATTCAGTGATAATATGTTTCATGCAAATTTATGTATCTACATAGATATGGTTGGATACACCTCTCCAAGGTAACCACATATGATAAAATTTAGTGGCCATGTAGTTGTTTAACATTTTATACTGGTCCCTACTAAGGAGCATGTCATAGGCTTTAGGAATCTCAGTCACCCAGTTTATATAAACTATTGAATCCTAGGTTCATATTCTAGTTGTATTTGGACATTTAGAATCTCACCCACCACTTTGACCTCTTGCTTATCTAGTAGAACCACCACCTTATCTAACTTGATAGGAACTAACCCTAACTTATCACAAACATTGAATAACATTACATTGGCAGAGGCTCTTGAGTCTACTAAATAATTATGTAGGTTCTTTCCAAATAACTTGATGGTTAGGAGGAAAGGTAGAACCTCTATCTCATTTCTATGAATGAGAACATTAGTGTGGGCTTCCTTCTACCTAGTCCATGTAGATTGTATTGGATTTTCAATTAAGGACTTGAGTATAAGATCATGTTGCATGATGATCTGAATAAGTTCATGAAGGGTAATATTTTATTTTATTTTATTCATGTCATTTACTATATTATAGCCTTCTTTGTTCTAAATCAGTGGGGCCTATATTGGAGCTTTTGGTTTGGGGTGTTTTAGAGGTAGAGGGTCATTTCTAGCACTATGATATAGTAGGGTTGTGCCATTATTTGGGGGTGTCAAGGTATTAAGATAATATTTTATTTTTTAGTTCCTTGGGGTATAATTACTTCTTTAAAACTATTGGAATTTATGGATGTCACTATTACTCTCTTATGGGTTATTTTCTTCCTTACTGGGAAAATCCATAGTTTTCAACACCATGGCCATGCTAGGGGGCCTTTCTGAGTTTGATGACTATGGTTTATTTAGATCCACCTTATATTCATCCATTTCCATCTATAATACCTCAAAGGAACTACATAAATCCATACATTCAAGTTCTCTATTGGTGGATGTGTTATACACTCAACACCAATTAGGCAAGGCTATTCCACAGATATTAACTTTAGGTAACCTATTAGGTGATTGTAATTTTGGTTTTATCTTTGATAGGAGAATTTATTATTTGAGCTTTCAGCATTAGATTTTCCCATTTGTATTTTTAAACCTAGGAAGTCATTACTCAGCTCCTAGACCATTTGTTGGATGACATCCAACTTATTTTTAGTAGACTATTGAGGTATGGTTGGGGTGTTTTTAGCCACTACTAGCATGCACATGGTATTTCAAATGAGGATCTATTTCATGGCTTGTTGGGTTGAGAAAATGAATGTGTTAGTTTGGCATAACATGACTTAGATGGAGTTATTTTGTAATGGGTAGAATCTAAAGCATATGAATATTTTAGTTGGCATTGAGAAATAAATTCAAGGCAAGCATATGTGGTACTAAATTGGCAATGGGGGCCATCATTTTAACTTGGGGATTCAGTTGCCTATCCACATTTTGATCCATAAACTACCACTTATTTTTGTGCAAAAAAGTTTACAATGGATTCTTCATACGCAATAACTTAAATTCTAAAAATTATTCCATAAAACAATAAACTTAAGGAAAAATAATGTAATAAAATACACACAACACTGCACAAGAGTTGATTACAGAGTTCAACAATGCCTACTTCTCTGGGTTCCATAACTAGTTAAACCAATTCATTATAAAATATCTACAAGTAAATGAAAACCCTTATAGAATAATAATGAATCAAAGTGTTATGGAGCTTCGAAGAATCTTAGAATCCACAAATAAATTCTTCACCTTCCTGAAACACACCTTTGGATGTCTTCTACTCAATATTTTCAATTTAGAGCATTAAAATTGGCAACAAACAACCTCAAATCTGAACACTCAACATTTATCTAGAACCGTCTCAAAACTAGAATATTTCATTAGTTTACCTCGAAGTCCAAAAATGAGTCTAGATGCCTCAAATTAGAGGAAGAGTAGAAGTAGGTCCTTATGCTTTAGCACAATAGACTACTTTTGAGGCTTTAAATTTTCTTCAAAATTCCTCAAAATGAAAAATGATCAATTACAAAGTTTTTCCTTGGAGAAAAATAAAATCAGTCCTTTTTCAGACTTTTCCCAAATTTTGTTCTGAACTCCTTTTGCAACTTGTACAAACTTTCTAGTTAAAACCTTTGCTATGGCTGCTAAGCTCATTTGAATGCATTAAAAATAAAATGTCTTGGCTTTATATAGTAGTTTAAAACTGTATCCCACTTAGTTGGTCTTTTTCACTTTTGGCTGGGAGGATAGGGTTCAAATCCCACTCCAGTGCTTTCAGTGGTCTATGATAATCTTAATCCCATATTGGGATGGTGGAAGGTTCTTTGGTTATTAAAATACCACAAATATTTTGTTTTATAATGCCAAGTGGTTGGCATAAACATATATTTAGGTGGGAATTTTGTGGTATGTGGTTAAAATGTGGTGGCATGTGAATATTTGAGGCTTCACGTAGCATTTGTGGCATAGAATGTGGAAATTAAGGCATAGAACATAGGGTTATGTGGTTTTACATGGATATAACATGAATGGAATGTGGAAACTATGTGGCATGTGGATTTAGAGGGAAATATATAATATGGTTTGTATGGAACATTCAAGAAATATAATTGGACAATGGAAAATAATGTGGTGGCAAGCCAAGTGGTGGCTTGAGAACCCACCACATGGTCCAATATCCTCTCCCCACTTGTCAACCACTCGCTACACCACTTGTCAACGTCCAACTGGATGTTCCATTCAAACCCCAAATTTTTTTCCAATTATCAAAGATCACCTGTCAAAGTCAAATGATTGAAACCCACTATTTTTCTCATTAAATGACTACCATGTGTCACATTCTTACCGGTCTATATTTTCCATGTAATCTTGTTGACAAAGTTTGACCATGACTTTGACCACCTATATATTTTACATACAGACTCCATTTCATGAACTATAAATTGTGATAAAAATCTCATGATGAGCTCTTAGCCATGGAACTATTTTCAATTTATTACATAATGGTAATTTTTGTAGTTTGACCAACTTTGCTTGATTTGACCAGTTGACTAAAACTTTGACTGGCTACATAAGGAGCATATGAGCTCTATTTTTTGCATTCTTCATACCATTGGAAAGGTCTCAGTGGGCTTTATGTAATGGTGTAGGTTTTGATCTACTTTAAGACCTTTTTTGAATTGACCTCTAGATCACATTTATGGCTTTAACATAAGCTAGGGGTAGGTCTATTATTAACAAATATCATCTTAAAAACATAACAATTTATGGTTCCAATATATTTTTGTACATTTCCAATGCCAACTAGGCATTAGGTTGGTATAACATAATAACCTTTCTATACATCTACCGAAACCTATGAATAATGTTTTTGATGGGATCATTAGGTTCCCATTTGATGCAAGTGAATTGTTGGTATAAGATGTTAGGGTCAATAACTTGCGCAAGTTGGGCTAGGAAGGCCATACTAAAATGATCCCATCTATGGATTGAGTTCACAAAGAGTTACGGAACTAGTCATAGGTTGAATCCATCAATTTGAAGGTGAAGAGTCTACATGCCACATCCTCATACTCTACATTCAAAATCCTTAGGGTAGTCTTGTAATAGGTCACATGTCCTACAGTTCATCCTACACCAAAAGTAAAGTGGGAAAGATACCTTTATGGGTATATGGGTAGGTCATGGATGAACCAAGGGCACTAATATCTAGGTGGCCTATTTGGGGGACATTGAGAAGATAAACTAGTAGAATTAACTACTAGTCTGGGTCTATGTATACTAAGACTAGGTATCTTATGGAACTATAATAGAGAGACAATTAGTCTATCGTAACAAGATCTCACTCTGGTGATAAGAGAAGTAGGCTCTAGGTTTCTTCACAAACAAATAATAATTAAAATTTTAACATCAAAAAGAATAACCAACATGACAAAGTAGATTATCAAACATGTATGGGCCCTCCTTCTAGTGTTAGTTGTTGTCATTTCCAAGATCATTAATGACTCCAAAGGAACTCATGGAATTATGTCTTGAAGGGGAAATTGGGACACAATGCATGGGATAAAATATCCCCTCATTAATTTTAGGATTTGTGTTGTTAAATATAAAGACTACTAGGTTAACATTTTTTACTCAAAGAGTTATGACTGCTAATATCTAGGATTAAAAACATATGCTATTGTACTTAGAGTGAGTTTTTAACTGAGGTAACTCTTAGTTGTTATTTTATTTTTGGGATACCATT